>CM042428.1:7630000-8002500 GCA_023631565.1 Gymnocephalus cernua | reverse complement strand
CTCTTAATACATCCATGGTAGTGCGTCATCTGATCGGCCTATCTGATCGGCATTTATGGAGACCACCGATGAAACTATTTAAAGCCATTATCGGCCGATACCGATCGGTGGCCGATCAATTGGAGCACCCTTAGACATGTGTTGTGATATTTAAACAAACGATCCATCAACGGCGGAATAAAAGCCTCCTACGAGACTGGTCTGAGAGACCTCCAGCTCACAGCGAGGTTTCTGAGCATGTCTGAAAAAATACATTTTCTCAAAGCTTTTTTTTAGTCTCAAATATTATTATTTTTTGCTATTGGTATGAAAACTTTTTCTCAAATATTTTTTTTCTCTCATAAAATGCTTTTTTGCTATCAGTGTGATAACTTTTTCTCTCAAACATTTTTTTTTCTCTCAGATCATTTTTTTCTCTCGCATGCAATAAAGAAACAAATCTAGCTCCATACATTTTAATGTTTGCTTTTTGTCATGTAATTTCATCATTCTGTTTTTTTAAATCTTTTATTAATTCTTCATTTGGACCCAGCCTTTCTCCTTCCTCAAAGATTCAGGACATGTCCTTACATTTTCTTAACAATTGTTACTTTGGCCAGGTCATCATCAAAAAAGCTAATTAGTACATTCATGATTTTGTCCATGTTGACATTAGTTGCTTCATGTACATTTATTAAAAACTTGGCATTGTTTAGCTTTTCATATAGCTAGATGTGTAAACTCTGGGACAAGGCCGTTATGTTTAATAACTGCCATGCTGATTCCAAACAGACAGCTCTGTCAAGGCAGTTTGGGCTTCAGATCATAGACAGTATATAAAATGGACACAGCGATCCCGCTGTTTTCGACGGAGACAAGTGAAGCCTCTTACCAGCACTTTTCCGGTGATGGGAAAGTGTTACTGAGCGTTACTGCGCAGCTGCAAACTGAGCTTCCCGCCCTAGATGTGACGTGACCAACGTCTCTGAACGTTGTAAGCCTTCTGGTAGCTGCGCAAAAGAAATCTCAATCATTCCCAATCTATCAGAGACGGAGAGCGTAGGTATATGTAAGGAGATAACATAGGCACAGGCTAATTATTGCTAACTAAAATGCTAGTTAACATTAGTAATTAAACTAAACAGCTAATGTACGTCGAAACTGCCTGCGAGCTTCTCCTGTACTATACGGTAATTCCTCTACAATGCGACAGTAAGTCGCGTGGTTATGACACAATCGTTAGCCTATTTTTATAAAAACGTCTGCTACGGAGCCATAACGTGAGGTACAAGGTAATGGAGCCTTTTATACATTGTTGTGTTTCTTAAGAAATAAACAACGGACAAATCAAGTCTTTAAACACTTCAGATGTAAAGTTATTGGCTGTCAAAGTGACGCCAAAATGAATTGCAGTCAATGGGATGCTGGGGGGGTGATGGGAAAGGGCTAGCAAAATGGCGGCTTCGCTCTGAGGAGAGAAGCCTGGCCCCTTGCTTCAGATAGCTTTTACACAATGGCCATCGTTAATGACAAATTGTGTTCTGCTATGAACGTGCACACACGTATTGTTAAGCACGGTTGGTCAGTGAAGGCGCAGTCGCAGCGGTAGCGGTCGTTGCCGGTAACGTACTCATATGACAGAGTGCACGGATCGAAGCTTTGTGACTAGCCATAGATATATAGCTACGCTAGCAAGCACTTTCTTACCGCTGCTGCCGTACCATCTCCACCCGTTTCCTCTTGTCCTCTATTCATGCCCAGCGCCATTTGTTTTTAACTCCTTTATAAAGCTGTATCTACATGCTCCAAGTTTGACAAACTTTGCCTCATCGGCTTTTCGGCAAAGACCCGCCCTACTTTTGGCTAGAACTCATTTCATTGGTAGGTGGAAGTTCGATGATTGGTTAAACCCAGCGCATCAAAAACAAATCCCATGTGAACTTTTGAATTTATTTATTTGTCTAAAATAGTCATACCCAGACATCCGGCACCAGGCCCAAGAACTTTAAGCCCTTCCTTAGTTAGAGCTGCATTCCTCTCATATGATTGGTAGATGAAATCAATTGACTCGAAAATATTAAACTGCATGCAAGTTCCCAATTTTTGGCCACACGCCGGAGATCTGGCTTGGTACAGACTGGGTTTGGGTCTTAGTTTTAGGCTCATGCAGAACGCTACCATGTGTTGTTACGTCATTTCAATGGAATTTCATTGTGTTCATACAATGACAATAAAGTACCTTGAATCATTATTGTTGCTATGCTTTTGTCAATGATTTGCAAGCTATGTCCTTAGCAGTAGCTGACTAGACCTCTTAAAATATAAAAAAACCCCAATTCAAAACAAAGAAAAATTAAAAATGGTTACAATGACAAGAATAGTATAGAGTCTGGTAAAAAAATAAGAATAAAAAATAAACTCCAGAGGCTGCTAAAGTATATTCATGACTACTCTATATCCACAACATTCCATTTCCAGTGCCGCCGGATGTCTGTTACCTTCTGCTTTCTTTGTGTTGTAATACTAAACTCCGGTGGATTTCTGAGGACTCTGGTTAACTGCTCCTCAGATCTCTGCAGGGTAAATCCAGACAGCTAGCTAGACTATTTGTCCAATCTGAGTTTTCTGTTAAACGACTAAAACCACCTTTGAATGTACACATGTTCCACCAAAACAAGGTCCTTCCCGAGGCTATTTTGCAGAGACACCGAAACCCACTGACTAACTGCACTAGCCATTTTATTCCTCACCATCCCTGCTAAGATGCATTGACTAATCCCTTTTTGACCAAAATACATTTGGAAGTCAGGTGTAGGTGCTGGGACATCCTGCAATGATGAATATTTTTGTCCAGTTGAGGGGTGTGGAACAAGCTAAAAACACATCTGACATGTTGCTGTAAGAAAACATGATTGCAAATAGTTGCCTACACACATCCAGAAGACACAAAGCAACATTAGTGACATAAATATGGACAAATTAAGTCCAAATATTGGCTCTTGTCTTAGCGTTCTATTTTCCTGGCTCTTTAGCTGTTAATTGTTCCAGTGTTAACCAGCTCATTGCTAACTTTGCTTGTTTGGTGCTGAGCCAAGTTTTTTAGCTAAATAGGGACCAATTTCATATTGCAAAATCATTTGATAATAAAAAAAATATTGAATGGTGCAGCTTTAAATGATGATTTTTAATTTAAATCTAAAGTGACTCCTGAAGAGCAATAATTGAGGGTTGTATTCAGAGAAAGCTGCACAGCTGCAAAGCTGACAAGAAAGCTGTCCATTAGATCCTAAAAAAAAATCAAAACATTACCTATTACTGCCTTTTGAGGAAACCATTTACATTACATAAAACCTGTTGTAAGATTGTCATATTTAGGATTGGATGTCAGCTATTGGCATTTGGCAGAGTAAAGGTAGTGGTAAGTTCAATGATATAAAATTAATAAAAAGTACTCTGATCATTTTCATCAACTCGTCATCATTCATCTGCCTCGGAACTCAAAAAAGCTTTGTAGACGAGGAGAGCAAGGAGAGAGTGTCACAGGAGGAAGGTGGAGTTGTCACCAGGGTGATGAAGGAGGAAGTGAATTATGAAGCACAAGGAAAGGTGTGGGAGGAGGGGTTGAAAAAAGAATCTGGCAACAAAGGGAGAGAAATTATAATAAGAGATGAGAAGAAGGGGAGGAGGGGAAGGCATTCGATCCACTGTTCCGATGAAAACATATGAGGAAGGAGGGTGACAGGAATGGAAATAAAGGGTGAGGAAGTGTGTACGCGTGTCTGGGCACAGGGTGATGCACGCAGTGGGGCAGGTCACTTGACAGAATGACAAGGGGCAGAGGGGTCTCCATCGGCAACAGATAGAACCGCTGGCCCCCCCTCCATTCATCCCCCTCTTCCTCTGACTCCCCCTCCCTCCATTTTTTCTCCACCCCTCCTGCTGACAAGCCTTGCCTCCCGCTGCCTACCCAACGTCAACTTCAGAGATGTATTTTCAGCTCCGTCGAATCCATGCGACAGAGCGAGTCAGGGAATGAGGAAGAGCTGGATCCAAGAAAGGGGGTGTTGAAAGCAATGCATCAATGCGGTGGGGGTTGGTTGGGTATACTTTGGGAATGGAGGATAACAGGACAGGCTTTCGTATCTGAATTAGTAGCTACTCTCAAGAACCAAACACTACTTTGACATGTCTCGCTTCAAACACAATATTCAGGGAACGTCTAAACATACAAGACACTCTTGTATATGCTCTGTGCCACATTCAAGCATACAGTGCCTAAAAAGAGAAAAACTATGAAGATTTAACATGGCGAGTAGAGTTGAGCCGGATACTCGGCTGTAACGAGTATCTGGTACGGATAAAGCACTTTTGCTGAGTACGAGTATTATACGAGTAATACAAGTCAATATCTGTGCTCGGATTGAATAAAAGTCCTCATTGGGTAGCTGACTGTGTCTGCGTTCTGTGATAGGCTAGTAGTCACAGCGCCGCTCCCCTACACACGCTCTGCTCACTCACTCACAGAACACAGAGGAGAACAGCTCTCCTCTCTCTGTCTCACTCAGGTTCGCGGGTCTTTTCCCTTAACGTTTAGGGTCTCTTCAGCTTCAGGTTTGTTTTTTACTTCAGTTTGTAGTACTTACTTATTAACCAGTAGAGTTCTGGTAAACGTGGGGTTTGTAGACGTGGTGCTTGGTAGAATGCGACTCGAGTTGCGTCTCTGCCTGTCGGAGATTTTTTTTCTTTTTTAAACCGTCAGCTGGCTCTAACAGCGTCGGAGTATTTCATCCGTAGAACACAGTCACCCCCGACCCCTCTCTCTCTTTCTCTCTCTCTCTCTCTCTCTCTCTCTCTCTCTCTCTCTCTCTCTCTCTCTCTCTCCCTGTCTCTCTCTTACTCACTCACACACACACACACACACACACACACCTGGTGTGGAAATAAAAATAAATAAAAAAGAACGAAAAAATAATATATAAATAATAATAATCACACTGATCATAAAAAAATTAAAAGTTAAAAAAAGAAAGTTATGTTGAGTATGAAAACTCTTGTTCATTACATTTTACTTCATAATTGCAACCGCATGTGTTGTATTCATTGTTGCAAAACTTGTTCTGTATATAGTTTGTTTGTTATCGTGATCAAAACCATTGATCTGAAGCTCAATGCTGATGCTGTCATGTAAATAGTTTTCTAATCAGCAATAAATATAACAATTTATGATCAACCCATATCAATTGCATGCTTAAAATAACATACCGGTTAAAGCCCCGCCCATTTCAAGACAACACGACCCACTTCCGGGTTAAACTCCGCCCATTTCCCATTTCATTAGGCTCCGCCCAGTCCGAGTACAGATACAGATAATTCATATGGTTAACAGATACAGATACAGATAATGCTGTACTCGCTCATCCCTAATGGCGAGGCAGCTTGTGCAGTGACGGCCTGTGTGTCCTTTTTTCTCTTGCCAGCACCAGCGGTTGAGGCAGCAGCGGTGGCAGTGGAGAAGTGCCCAGAAACATTAATTGGAGCAGAGTGAGGCTGCAATCACACGGCAAGTACTTTAAGTTCTGAGCCTCCTGTGATGCATCACAAAAGCTGTCCACTCATCTAATCGTCCATTAGCTTTCTCAGTCACTCAAGTCTTTATATTTTATTGCACGGCATGGGAATAGCATACATATTTAGCGCACAGTCACATATGGGAGGCACTCAAGGACGTTGTGACTGATAATTGATGCAGATATTGATCTACATTTGGGACATGGTTGTACTGTCTTGTCTTGTATTTCCAGCTTGTTACAGTCATCTGAAGAAATGTAAACCTGACAAAAACAAGAGTGAAGTTGCACAGCACAGTAGCCCAATCACATGTTTTTTTGCAGGTGAAGCTTCATTGCATTGTTGTGTTTGGAAGATCATTGCAGTTTGGGTTAACCAAATAAGCCACTTTTGGTTTGACTGCACATTTTGCAACCATGATTTGGAAACCATGATCACCAGCTTTCTCTAAACTTACCCAGGTCGAGTGTTAAAGTTATTTTCTGCCTGCTGTTGGCTTCTCTGGCTTTCCTGGGGCCTGTACTAAGAAGCAAGATTTGGCGTTAACGAGGTAACTTCAGGTTCAACCCAGGGTTTTCTGTATCACGACGGTGGATCAGTTGGTCCTGGGTTCAATCGCCGTTTTAACTTATGCTGAACACCTAACCTGCTCGGGAGCAGGTTATGTTGGAGATCAGAGATCAACCGGTGTAAAAACACCGCCTACTGACCAATCAATACTCAGTTGATAACCTGCGTCACCGTTCTTAGAAGATCCGGAGGAGCCATAGACTGAATGGGTGGAGATCGGTAAGTGAAAAAAAAGAAGAAAAAAAGAAAAAGAGAGAGAGAGAGAGAGAGAGAGAGAGGTGCGCTCAGAAAAGTTAAAACATTTATAGACCGACAACTCCGTTTTTATGAAAGATATAGATTTTCAGCAGATGGAATTATCAGCCTATTTATCGGCTTGTTGAGCCGTGTGTTGCCAATGCGCACATCGGTTTGAATTATGTTTTTATATATTTTATTTGCTCTCACAATCGCTTCCCACTGCCAGGGTTGCAACTGAAATAAGCTAAAGCAACGACAGTTTATGGAAAGGACAAGTGTAATTATGGTCAGATCTTGTGCCTGACTGATGGGGAAGTTATATTGATAAGCGTTGTGATTTACGCATCTACAGCGTCGGTTATTTTTTTGCCTGCTTTTCTTCCTGTTTAAGGAAGCAGTGACTGGATTGCGTTTTGCTTGTAAAACCGTGTCTGTGTTCATGTATTTATGTAGAATTATAGTTTGCTCTTCTTATATAAAATATGCGGCTATGGTAGATGTTTGTGATTGGTCGTGCTGTACAAACACCGCCACCGGATAGGGAAACCCTGGGTTGATTGAACTAGTTGTGAACCAACATCATGACACAGCTTATGCAGGACCGCGGTTGTTAGAGTTAGTGAAGCCGGGTAACTGAAAGAAATCCAGGGCATGTTGATCTTGATTCACAGTACAGGCCCCTGGCTGAGCTGGCAGTTTGGGAGGCTCCATCAGCTAATTGGTGGACATCTGGGTAGGCCTCAACCAAGACTATTTATACAAGTCATGTCTCATTGTTCTCTCGCTGCCTTCTCCTTCTCCTAGGCTCCACACCTCCTGGTTTGGGTTTGTTTCATCTTTTCTGTTGCACTTGTCATTTATCCACACATCTTTCATTCACCCACACACACTACTGATACCATTGATTCCACACATGTTTGTTAGTAGTTATCTTGCTTATTTTACAATAAACAATTAACTGCCACTCTAACCTGTCTGGTCTCCCCTCTTTGTCACATGCGTTGAGCCGGTTTGTGATACTTAGGTTTCCTAATGGTAACTAAACTACCTGACCAGATTCTCTGATTAAGACAACAAGGTGTAATTGAAAACTCTGGAACAAGCTAGCAAGTAGACCTTGAGTTGATATTTTGTGCTGTTTCCAATTTTCCCCCAGAATTAGTGTGAAAATACAGGATTTAGAAAAATAGGTAATAGAGTCCTTTCCCATTGCCAGTAGACTAGTATGGCAATGGCAAGTATGGCAATGATGTGCATCATAACATCGCAGGAAAAGGGGCTGTGACTACTGCAGAGTCATATGTCCAGGGAATGAACCTGATTGTAACCTTTCCCACAAAAGACAAAAGCCAGATGTTAGTGGGTGTTGTTTTTTTGACCTGTGGAAAATTGGGCTTAAGAGTGAACTTTCACATTCTCTATTTGGTTAAGGTTAGGAACTGGTCATGGTTAAATCAAACAAATGTAGGAGACAGGATACAGACCACATCATTTTCAGCATTCAAGAAATGACCAATGCAGTGGTTTTCTGGTGAGGACAGTCTCCCAAATGAGTATGTCAAACTCACAGCAACTACTGGTCCCCAAACAGTTGCACAGGAGAAACAGAGACTACAAAGTAAAACACTTTGTAGTCTCTGTTTCTCCTGTGTCATGTCTTGTTTTACTTCCTGCCTTGTGTTTTCCCGCCTTTGTGATTGTCTGCTCTGCCCTGATGTGTTACATCTGTCCCTCAGCCCTCATTTCACCTGTCCCTTGTTACTACCCTTGTTACCTTTGTGTATTTAGTTTCCGTGCTTTCTTTGTCTGTTGTCCGATCGTTGTCATTACATGTGTCTTTTCCTGCGTCTATCCCTTGGTCTGTGTTATGTGTTTGGTGTTTTGTCTTATTTTGGTCTGTTTTTCTGTTTTGTATTTTGTTTCGTTTCCTGTTTTATTCTGACTGCCTGGTTTTCTGTCTTGTTGTGTCATGTTTTACTTCCTGTTTTTTGGTTTTCCCGCTCTTGTGATTGCCTGCTGTTTTTCACCTGTTTCCCAGCCCTTGTGTCACCTGGCTCTTGTTACCTCATTACCCTCTGTATTTAGTCTTTGTGTTCCCCTTGTCCTGTCTCAGATCATTGGATTGTTACCTGTGTGTTAGTCTTTCTTGTCTACTTAGGCCCAGTCCACATGAAGACGTCAGGATGAAAACGCATCCGTCTTCCCTGGATTCGGCTCAAGAAAATTCACATCCACATGAATCCATCTCTAAAAGACTCAACACGGTACTTCATATGCCAGGCCTGTAGGCGGCGCTGTTACTGCTACAGAAATTAACGGAACGAAGAAGAAGAGCAGCCTTCAGTCACTTCCTTTCATAACCATAGACAGTATATAAAAGTTCATAACATGACTGTTAGCTAGTTCTCTTAGCTTAAGACATCCATGGACTAGACTTTAATAACTTACACCACTGCTCGTTATATAAAGGCCACCTAGAAAAAGAATGTAAACTTTGTTTACATTCTATCGGACATGATTGCAGCTAGCAGAGCTAGCGTTAGCGCGCTAGCTAGCAGTCAACAAACATCAATGATCCGATGTCTTTTTGATAATCTAGCTACACGTTTTTCTTGCGGTAGCCTTTCTACAATAAGCGGTGCTAAAAGTTACTATAATCCGTTCAAGGAGTTGATAAGCAGACAGATTAGCGAGCTAGCAGCGTTGCGTCCCTGCTAGCGCCGTCAGCTGGGTTGAAGGCGGAGCTTTGAGTCCGAGGTGTGTGGGGATGTCATCATCGATACGCACGTATGCGGTTTCGCCGTCCATATGAAGCCAAACGTGAGCCGGCTTTTTTTTTATTCACCCTGGGACCAGGTTTCAAAAAAGTGCGTTTACGGGCTGTGCGTTTACAGGATTCATGTGGACAGACGGCCCAAACGATGCAAAAGATGTGCGTTTGCATTGAAATACGTTTCCGTGTGGATACCACCTTAGTGTTCCTGGTTTCTGCTTCTCTCATTTTTGGATTTTGTTTTGGATACCTTTTGCCTGCCTTTTTCCTGGACTCCTTTTGTTTGTATGTTTTTTCTCCTTTGGATTTATTAAATTCCTCTATATTACTCCTCCGCCTACCGTCTCAGCCTTTCGGTCCGCCATTTTCCTGCAAACATAACAGTCTGTCCCTGTGTAGTTTATTCCTTCAGTGATTTGGTTATTCTTGTTTTCAGTTTTCCTAGTGTATCGGTTTTTGTTTGGATTTCTTTTGCCAGTCTTTTGACCTTCCTGCTTCATACCTTTTGTTTGTAAGCTTTTTTTATTTTCAATCCTGACACAATATTCACAGGAGTGAAGTGTAATGGGACTGCGCCTTTACGTCCATACTAAGCGATTGACTGGATTAGTTTGAACTTTAAATAATTCAATTCAATTCAATTTTATTTATAGTATCAAATCATAATAGGAGTTATCTCAAGACACTTTACAGATACAGTAGGTCTAGACCACACTCTATAATTTACAAAAAAAACAACAAATCCCCCGTTAGCCATGCCAATGTCCATCTGTGGTAAAAGTGAATTCCAAGGGTCAGCTTTTGTGGATTTTCAAGCAGGAAGAGACAGATGGAGTTTTGTGATATTCAGACAGTGTTAAATCATAATTCAAATAAATGAAGGGAACAACAAAAGAGTAAGACCGTATTTGTTTTGTGGGATCCTTTTCAGGTTATTCAGTACAATCTTGTAAAATGTACCTCCTGTGAGCAGCATCTGCCCCACTGCAATATCATCTCATCAATAATGATCAGTGTTTGTTTATTCCCTGAGAAATGTTCTTGAAAATGAAACTTTTTATGAATTCCAAAACACAAAAAAACACTCTTTAATATAATCCTTTTACTAAATAAATACTACCCATCATTTCCCGAAACTACGATATAAAAATGTTTATAAAAGCCTGTATTGTGAAACTTGAAAGTTGATAATGTGTCATAGCTAATACAGCATAAGGCATACAGGCCGGTAGGAGACTGGAATGTGCAGTACGTCATTAGTGTATTGTAATGTAAAAAGTGTATCTGGAGTGGAGTAAGTTTAGAGCCAGAATGGGAAAAGTACAATATGCATGTTTTTGATAACGTTGTGTTCTTCCTTTAGAAGCTTAAGGACATGGCAGTTTAAAAAATTGCCATACGTGTTTCCAATGCTCCTGTAATACAATGGAGGGAAATTGAAATTGCAGACAGCTAAAGAAGAGCAGATTGGTTTCTTTGTGATAAACCTTTTAGTGATTTGTCACATGAAAATCATACACAAGGTACCATGGACATGGAGAAACAGCATTTAACACAAACTATATGTCTCACCATTGCATTCTATCTACATTTTATAAGTGACACATATCTGTACAAAGAAATGTGGACTGAAAAGAGTACCGATGAGGACATCCCAAGCCTGTACAGTGGATTCCCGCACTTTTGGAATTACATGATGATTATTGATATTATGATCTTTCTATGAAAGCAATGTCCCTAAAATTATTTAAGCATCTATTGATGGAGGCTCAGGGGAGAACCATGAGTGTATTATGGTCTCACGCAAGTCTCCCCCTTTAACACAAAAAATCCAGTTTGGTCAAGATTAATTAGCTTGCCCACATATGTCTTAAGTCTTCTAACTAAAACTTTAGTAAATTCTGTTACTGAGATTAGTGATGTACTTTGGTCATGATGAAAGGACCCCGTGTCTAGGGCATAATTAATAGAATCTAAGAGCAATGGCCTGATAACATCCCATAATTCTAGGAACAGCTCCAGAGGCAGAACATCGAGGCCTGGTGAGTTTGCTCTTCGCATCATATTCAAAGCCTCTTTAAGTTCTAAGAGAGCAAGCAGTACTTCAATGTATTCTGCGTCCTTATTATTCAATGAAGCTATAATTTGAGCTCTGACAAAAAAAAAATTGAGCGTAAACAATCCAAAAGTAAAAAAAGAAAATTTGGGTAACAGGTCCTGATGGAGTTTGGATTGAATTAATGGTTGAAAATGATTTATTTTGTTTTAACATGGCAGCTAGAAGGGTCTACTTGAACTTTCACTCTGATTGTAATATGTAACTCTTGTATGGTGGATTATGAATTCAGCTTTAGCCTTGAGCAGATTATTTGATTAAAATTTCTGAGTCAAGTGAGTTGAGTGATTTTGGTCAGAGATCTGACGCTTTTGATCAGATTTTAATGCCTGAGCACCTCAGGGCTGTGTTCTCAGCCCCCTGCCTTACTCCCTGTACACACATGACTGTGTAGCCATTGTTAACGGCAACACCATCATTAGGGTTTGCTCACGACACAGCTGTGCTGGGCCTGATCATAGACAACAATGAAAGTGTCAGGATCGTTTATATGTTCTGAACATCAGTTGATTTCTGAGGACTATGGTTAACTGCTCCTCAGATCTCTGCAGGGTAAATCCAGACAGCTAGCTAGACTATCTGTCCAATCTGAGTTTTCTGTTGCACGACTAAAACAACTTTTGAACGTACACATGTTCCACTAAAACAAGTTCCTTCCCGAGGCTATTTTGCCCTCTGTGGCAGTCTTGTGGAGGAAGGTCTGGCTATGCAAGGCTATTATGAAACTGACCCCATACTGTAGACTCTAGATCTCTGTGGTCCCAAACTTTCCCTAACCTAAACCGAGTGTTTTAGTAGTGTTCAGTTTGCACTTACAGTAATGTAACAAAACAGTGTGATTGAATATGGTTTACATAATCATCTAAGATAATTTTTCTGTCTGGTGATAGATTTGAATTGTCTCAGGATTAACAAGCCAATACCTTTCCTGTGCTGCAAGAATCTAATCTCCTCACCGCTGATTTCTTCTTCCCAATACAAGTTTCTCTTGACTGACTGCGATTGAAGGAAAGATGAGAATAATGACGGGCTGTTGTTGGTGATCATCATCATAAGGAAAAAAAAGGAACGTGGGCCAATAAATTATAAGCATCTAATTATACAATATTTACAATAACCATTCCACATGAAGGATCAGTAATTCAATTCAGGCCTGCACTCTTATTTATGAATAATACAAATAGTGCGGAAATTATTACTATTTGACCCTTTGGGAGGGCATTACACTTTCATGCATGGCTGATAATGATTAATATTCCATATCAGATAGACCCGCTAGCAGCCTAAAGTAAGCGCTGGTGTCAGAATGAATTAGGTGTTTGTTTGCCTCTGGGTTACCATGAGCACACAACCATTAAGCATCTATAATGAAAGAGTGTAAATACAGTAGTGTCATAACTGCTTTTTCCTTGTTTTCTGAACTCGTGAACAGTGCTGCTTTGTGGAGAAAGTGAGTCCTAGAAAAGTCATACAGGGACAGTGACACATGTTTTTTTTTAAATAAAAAGCTGAGATATTTCAGTTCTAAATCTGTTCTAAAGTGTTCAAGAACTGTTTGAAGAATAAAAGAACCAGGGACTTATTTATTTGCACTGCAGTTAGATTGCTTCATTTGCACATGAGATGAGGTGGCATTTTATGTCTGGATGTGAACTTTGTATTTTGCAGTGATAAGCAGATTTTGCAAAACACTGAGCTAGTGACTTTCTATCCAGTCTTATCAACAGATGGAAAATGTTGGGGTATAATATAATGGGTTACACTTTACTTGACGGTATCTACATAAGAGTGACATGACACTGTCATGAACGTGTCAAACAACAACGCTTCTTTATTAAGTGTCATTCGGTTTTTGTCATGACAAGTTATGGTTAGGGTTAGAGTTCATGTGTCATGACTGTGTCATGACAGTGTCATGTCACTCTTATGTGACATAGTTGTGTTTTTTTCCTGTTTTATTTTGTCAATTAATTCTCTGTGTATTACTGTTACTGTTTCCCTGTTATTTGTTCACGGTTATGTTTTACCCGTGTTCGTTCTCTGCTTTGTATAGTTCCATCCTTGTGTATGTTTCATTCTTTAGTTTCCTGTTTTACTTTGTAGTGTCTCAGTGCTTCTCATGTTTATTTGATAGCTCCTCAGTACTCGGCTGAACCGGAAGTTGTTCTGTCCCTCCTTGGTGAAGGCTGTCTTAAAGCTCTTATTTCTGCCCCAAGAACCGAGGAGCGAGCATCGAGGAGGGATCATCGAGGAGCCACGAGCGAGGATACATCAGAGGGGAGCGTGCCTATGTTCCCACAGCTCTGTTCCTACATTTCCAAGAATCTTTTTTTTCACAGAAAATTAGGCCCTATGTTCCCAGAGCCCTATGTTCCCACATTTCTAAGATTACTTTTTCCAAAATTAGGCCCTATGTTCCCACATTTCCTTTTTCATAAATTTGTATCAGATTGTATCCCCCTAACCCAAAAAAATGTTGTGGGAGGATAGGGCTTAAATTGAAGGGAAATGTAGGAACCCAATACCTAATTTTGGCTATGCAACATAAGGCTGTAGGAACATAGGGCTGTGGGACCATTGGGCTGTGGGAACATAGGGCTGAACCCCATCAGAGCAGCCTTCCCGGAAGCTGTGCAGCTGAAGGAGTTGCTAATTCCGCCCATACAGCTGACTAATTCATGTGACTATTCAGAGAAAAGGACGTCTCATCCCTCTAAAACACATTTCCTTGATTCCTCTCTCCTCCCATGATTTCCTCAAGTCTCTCTTGTTTTACTTCCTGCCTTGTCTGTTTCACTGCCTTTATGATTGTCTGCCCCGCCCTGATGTGTTCCACCTGTTCAGCAGCCCTCATGTCACCTGTTCCTCATTACTACCCTCGTTACCTTGTGTATTTAGTATCTGTGCTTCCTTTGTCTGTTGTCACATGGTTGTGTTTGTTACTCCCCCGTCTCTCCGTTCGTTGTGTTTTTTGATTCCCTAGTTATCAGTTTTCTCAGTGTTTTTGGGCCCAAGCCTACATCCCTGGACATGGCAGTTTCCCCTGATTTGAGGCACTGTGTCAACCCTGTTGCACTTCTATAGGAATTTGAAGAAGAGAAATTCAGGGTTTCTGTCGTTTTCTCTCCGTCTGTAGGCCTACCACTGTACCAGTATGTCTTCCATTCCTTTGCTGATGGGGGTTTAATCCCAAAGCACTCTCTTTCACATCAGATCTGATGTGGCTCCACTCCACAGTGTGCGCACGTTAAGCTTCTTTTTCATCCTCTGCTCAATAGGATTTCCAGAAATTTGGGGCAGACACATCTACTTATCTGTCCTCCTTTTTTTCTCATGTTGTATTGTATTTTTTTGTGGATTTTATTCACAGCCTGTATCTTGATTTTAGTGGATACTTGAGCAGTTTGGGCACAATGTTAGCTAGTTATGCCAACATTTTTTAAGACTATTTTGGACTAGTAGGAAGGCTTTAAAGGTCCTACGACTTCTCTATGAAGTCTCTTTAACAAAATTCAGCCTTGGTGCAGAATTACAGCCACTAGAGCCAGTCCCACAATGAGCTTGCCATTTCTGTGTCTGTAGCTTTAAATGCTATCACTGCATGAAAAGTGAGATTTTCGTCAGTAAGCGGCACTGTAGATTGTTGTGGAAGTTCAAGTTTACGACTGCATTCGGCAATTTACAAAAACCTCAACAGACCCACATCGGAAATTGACGTGGGTCTTGCTCCCCTAATTCTAGAGGAGGCTTTAACATGTAAATGAACATGCTGTGAGCTATACAAATGCAAATCAGGGTAGCAGCAGGGGGAGTTTTACCCCAGGTGCCATTTTTCAAAAAGGTATTAATCTCTGGTATAAATACAACCCAAATCAGAAAAAGTTGGGACAGTATGAAAAACACAAATAAAAAAAGAAAGTAGTGATTTCTAAATGTACTTTGACTTGTATTTCATTGCAGACAATGTGAACATAAAATATTTTATGTTTTGTCTGGTCAACTTAATTTCATTTGTAAATATACATCCTTTCCTTTCATTCAGACCTGCAACACATTCCAAAAAAGGTTGGGACAGGAGCATTTAAGGGCTAGTAATCCGGTAAATTGGTTAAATAATGATTTGATTTGAAACAGGTGATGTCAACAGGTGATTGTAATTATGATGTGGTACAAAAGCAGCATCCAAGAAAGGTCTAGTCCTTTAGGAGCAAAGATGGGCCGAGGATCGCCAGTTTGCCAACAGATACGTGAGAAAATTATTGAAATGTTTAAAAACAATGTTCCTCAAAGAAAGATAGGATGACATTTGCTTATTTCACCTTCAACAGTGCATAACATAATTAAAAGATTCAAGGAATGAGGAGGAATTTAAGTGCGTAAAGGACAAGGGCGCAAGCCTAAGCTGAACAAACGTGATCTCCGATCCCTCAGGCGGCACAGCATCAAGAATCGTCATTCATCTATAAGCGATATCACCACATGGGCTCAGGACTACTTTGGAAAACCTTTGTCAAGTACCACAATACGTAGTTACATTCACAAATGCCAGTTAAAACTGTACTGTGCCAAAAGGAAGCCCTATGTTAACAGTGTCCAGAAGCGCCATCGACTTCTCTGGGCTCAGAGGCATATGGGATGGACCATCACACAGTGGAAACGTGTACTGTGGTCAGATGAATCAGTATTTCAGGTATTTTTTGGGAGAAATGGACGCTGTGTGCTCCGGACCAAAGAAGAAAAGGATCATCCAGACTGTTACCAAAACCAACCAACCAACCAAGTCCAAAAGCCAGGGTCTGCCCTTGGCAAAGGTAACTTGCACTTCTGTGATGGCACCATTAATGCTGAAAAGTACATAGAGATTTTGGAGCACAATATGCTGCCTTCAAGAAGACATCTTTTCCAGGGACGTCTATGCATATTTCAACAAGATAATGCAAAACCACATTCTGCACACATTACAAAGTCCTGGCTGCAGAGGAAGAGGACACGGGTACTTGACTGGCCTGCCTGTACTCCCGACCTGTCTCCAATAGAGAATGTGTGGCGCATTTTGAAGCGCAAAATGCGACAAGACCCCGTACTGTTGCCCACCTTAAGACTTAATTAATTACTGTGTATATCATTAGCAATGGCCATTGTTATGTAAAAAAGATTTATAAACAATTTATTTCAACAATTATTGTAGTTTTATCAGGCTTTACCACAAAGGTAAAAGTGCATTCCATGCAAACAACATCACAGTCTCCTAGAGCTCAACCACTGTGCTTAGTGGCATGACTACTGTGACCTTTGCTTTGGTCTTGCTCATCCAAGATTGTCTGGTGGAATGGAGACAGGCACCACTGTACAGTTTAAGAGAAGTCTTTCTGCTGACACCAAAACATTGGGCTTCACAAAAAGCATATAAGCTGTGTAACTGCATGACAAAGTCCCAACCATTTGTCTTCCTAAAATACTGGCAAATTGAGCACCATATTCATGTCCATGGTATATGAAGCTGCTGGCTCTGCTGAAATGGCCACATAATCTGGACTGCAATTGTCCTATGGTTAATTAAACTTCCGTAATATTCCATTAAAACTCACTGTAATTCACTATAGAGAAGAAAAAAAAAAGAATCGCCGGTGCAGCACAGATGTCTTAACCTACATCGAAACGTTAGTCACTGTTATGCACTTTTAAAAAAAAAAATAAGATGACATCTGTGCTGGACCAGCGATTCTTTTTTTTCTCCTCCTACACTGACCTGTCCTGCCCTGGTTGCACTGGATTGTCGTGGTTTGCAGAAGCGCAGATAATTTTCTTTTTTCTCATTGTAATTCATCTCCACACTAGTTTGTGCGGTTTGCACGCCCTGCTGGTTAATCTGTTCCCTCTTTGTCTTTCTCTATCACTCTGCGGATAGGGGTGGTACTGCACCCCATGGTCCAGAAAGACTTTTCACATAGACTTTGCATGGCGAAAGAAACGTCTATATTCAGCGGATAATTTATTTCGGGGTATATAAACTTACCAGCCCGAATGTGTGGACAGCCCGGGTCCTTGTTTAACAGTCACTAGTAGCGAATCCAGAATTATTAAATTAGAAATGATGAACGCGCATAGGCTATATGCCTACACAACGTTACTACAGACATAGCTAGTGATTACATTGCCTTGGTTCTCTCTTATGATTCACCCGAGGGCTGTATGCTGTAAAGCTTGTAACGTGGATGAAGGATGAAGCCATGGATGAGCTTTGTTCACGAAACTGCAGACTTACTGCTAGCGCTAGGTAGTATCTAGCTAGCTAGTAGCACGGCATCAATATTAAATCTCCTTGGTTGTCTAGCTAAATACATCTATCGTTTATTTAGCTAAGCATGTAAACGATCGGGAACAACGAAAACACAATGTTTAACGTTAGTGAGTGTTTTAGACAATGAAAACGGCAACTTCATGAGTTCGCCACTTGTAAGAGACACGAGAGAGAAGTTCATGAACGAGCATGTTGCTACCGGTTGCTAAGACAACGCAAACAAATTGTTGCTAGTGGGCATGTCCATCGTGACGTCATGGGCCAAGAATGCGGAAGATCCGAGCTCCATGTTTGCTTTATGCGCTTTTGAGCACTCTCATTGGAATGTACGGGGCTTCCCGCCAAACCAGTTCTCTTAATACATCCATGGCCCCTACCCCATCCTTCACTGCTTTGATTTGAAAAATATTGAAGGGAGATCAGTCCTCCGAGAGAGAAAAAGCTTCTAAAGTATGGAAATATTTCAGTCCAACTGGTAAAATAGTTGTTTGTACACTCTGTCAAACTTCACTAGCTTATCATGGGAGCACAGAGCAGTTGTTCAAGATGTACGGAGCATTTGTTTTTCTACTTCCATGTCGGCTCCGGGGTTCCGTAAAGATGCGCCCACAGAAAAGGAAAAAACAGCGTAAGTAGCTATATGATTATTAATGAAACGGCGAGCTAGTCTGTACTGTTTATTAACTCTTGAGAAGTACAATGATTGTCTTTGGATGTTAAACAGGCTTCTTATACTTCAGCAGTAATGTTTTTTTTTTTTTAAAGATTATTTTTTCCCTTTATTTTTGAAAGTGGATAGATATGAAAGGGGGGAGAGAGATGGGGGATGACACGCAGCAAAGGGCAGCAGGTCGGATTTGAACTCTGCGCTGCTGCAGGACTCAGCCAACATGGGGCTAACGCTCTTACTGGGCGAGCTAGAGGTCACCCCAACAGCAGTAATGTTTTAAACCCTGCCATGCACGCAAGTTTAAACGCGAGTAGCACAACTGTGTGCCTGGCTGCTCTCAGCGTGATTCATTATTAGGCAGAGCTAAGCACGGCCAGTGTTGCTTCATAAAAGTGTATTTCTTTGGTCTTGTAATTTACAGGAAGCAGTCTTGTCTTCACAACTTGGATAAGGAAATAGATACGTTAATAACCGTACATTTTGTTTTCACAGACTAACTTTGCCTCATAACGAGACTGTGACCTATTTGCTCGGAGCTATGTCTGCAAAGATTTACATGATGCTGGCAATGTTTGTGTGTAAGTAACTTACTATTTTCTCCTTCCTTGTTTAATTTTATTGTGACGTTTACTGTGTTTTTTTTATTCATCCCACTCTCATTTAACTGTTTTCCAGCTGGCTGTAAAACATACGAGACAGTTAGCAGGAGATTTCGGGTACCAACAACACAGACAACAGCTCGAAGTTGAGCGGGGTAAGACAATTAGATTAGATCCGTTTTGGTCAATGTGACTATTTTTCAGGTGCATTAATAATGTGTTGTGGCCATATGCATCGCGCAGTACTGATTGTCTTTATTGATTGTTTTTACAGCTGCTGGAAGCGAGATGGATTGTGCGACCTCCTTTCGCAGCCAGGACCTCACTGAGCTGCAGTCGAGATTAGAGGCGTAGGCGAAGTACAGGGCAACGCACCACAGACGTCTGCAAAACGGACCGAATTAAGACAGAATGCCTACAGCTCCGATGCGGCAAACAGACACTTCACGGTGCTGTAGGATTTTGGGCTTCTCCGTGAGCTTCCCATTTGTTGTGTAGTGTGCTAATAAAGCTCTTTCTTTAAATAAACATCACGTTCCTGGCAAATGTTCCTTTCCTCAATAAATGTATGTCCTTGATGGTAATATGTAGTAGTCCACAAGCATAACAATGACATGAATATAGTCATGTGACTCGAGTCCCCCATGTAAGTGAAGAGTGATTTTTCTTGCTTAAAAGTAGTGGTTTCAGCCAATACCTGAGCTAGGAAGTTCAAGCCAGGCATTTTCATATTCATATGCTAATTGTAGCCATTCGCACATCCCCGGGAGCTCTCCATATACGTCATGATTCGTTTCCGTCAATATGTGGCACAGACGAACGTGACGTTCACAGGCTGTAAATTGTCGTTAACTGCCGAATATTAGGGAGATTTATGTGGCGAAAATCCCACTTTTCATGCAGTGTATTGAGGAGGAGAAATGCAGGCAAGGTGGAGGGTGGGGGTGTGGCCTTGACCAACTGCCAGACATGGGGGACTCGAGTCACATGACTTGACTCGAGTTAGACTCGAGTCGCCAATTTTAGGACTTGAGACTTGCTTGATAAACATTCATAAAAGACTCGACTTGACTTTGACTTGACATTCATGACTTGAGACTTGACTTAGACTTGAGTCAAATGACTTGAAATGACTTGATTTTCTGTTTAATAAATATATATTTTTTCCTCTCTGATATTGAGGAGGAGTTAACGTTACGATTTTAGTGCTGTTGCATGGGCGGGAACCCGTTGATATGATGACGCGCCACACGGCGGCAGACCTGCAGTAAACGAGACTGCAGTTTACAAGGTCTGCAGTACAAAAAATTCTGCCGCGGTGAATTTCATCAGACACTTCAAATCGGGAGAGATTCAGGTTCCAGGCCCCATATTCAGCTGAACCACTATTTGGATGCTTGTGATGAACAGAACTCCCTTCAGTTTTGGGCCATGAATAAGCACACCCTCCCCTCTTTGTTCAAGGTGGCGGTAAGAATGAATACAACTAGGCACACTGTATTCATACACACAACAAACTGCTCTCTCTCTCTCTGTCTCTCTCTCACACACACATGCAGACACACACACACACAGTTGTGCAGATGAAGTATGTGAATGAAACTAGGCACACATACACACACAACACACTGCACACACACACACACCACATGCACACATTCACTCACCAATATTAATAACTTTTCATTCTCTCTCAAACACGCACACATTCACTCACAAATACACTGACAAATATTAACATATAGCCTACTATTCAATCTCTCCAAATTATGCACAGGTGGTGGGATTCAGCTACTCTTAAAGAATATATTTTTTTTTTCAAGAGAAGGAAAGGTTAAATGTGTTTCTGTCCCATAAAAGTGAGGCATGTTTGAAGAATATTATTTGACTTAGAAACCATTATACTTGAATTGTTTGAATGAATTTCATGATTTGATGTCATGTTTGAGGCATATTGAATAAATATGTATGTTGATTTTTTTTGTTGGCCTAATATCAGTTTTAGGCTGTGCTTTTTTAAATCTTTATACATTTAAACTGTTTAGATATATGTGGCTTGGACGCAATGTCTTTTGAATATTGTGTAGGAAAAAATGCAAATAAAACTACAACAGCAGTTGTAACCACTGTCTTTAGCTTGTTTAAAAATGGAAACTTTTGTATGACTTGGCTTGACTTGCTTGACCCAAGCTATGACTTTCATTTTCTCAAAGGCAGAGCAGCATACCCAGGGCTCGGTTTACACTAGGGGTGGAATGGTACATGTATTTGTATTGAACCAAAACGGTATGGGCGTCTCACGGTATAAAAATAAAAAAAACTTGCGTGCAAATGTAATGCAGAACTAATGTAATGCAGAACTACTGTTAGATACGCGGGTTATGGGGACACCTAATCTGTTGCCCCGCCTTAGCTCTGAAGCTAGCCGAGCGAGCTCCGCCCACATGCAGTTTTTTGTCAGGCCGACAGTGAGCGAGTCAGAGATAGCAGCACTGAAGGACGAGTATGGCGAGTGGTGGCGACCCACAAGAGTTCCCCGCCAGCCTCTTAAGATCGCAAGTTTGGGAAAACTTTAAGACTGTATGGTTGCAGCCTGGAGCCTTCCGCCTGGTGCCGTCCCCGCCTCGAAAACTTCGGTCTTCGGGTCAGTTACAGTAGTACAGGCGAGAGAGTGGTGGCAGTATAATTTACGAGGACTGTGTGTCGCCGTTGTTCAGCAGTTGTCGGGTATGTGAGTGGAAATACATCTAACATGCTAACGCTTATCTGACGCCATCTAACATGCTAACGCATATCTGACGCCATCACCCAGATGTACCAATCACTGGAACGAGACAAGAAAAACTGTCCATCTTCTCCTTCCTACAGTGTTTAACCAGTCTATAGATACAAATACAAATAGGGCCAAAAAAAATCACTGAAGCAATCGGAATTTACATGTCATCTTCAATGTGCCTGTATTCACTCGTAGTTGCTGTATGTACTCGAACCTCGTTACAACATGCCATCCCATCCACATATTCTTTTTGTTTTTGTTTTATTATTCTATGTAATTTGCACTTTCATAAATAAGAGATGCTGTATTTTCAGTGGTGAGGAGTCTGGAGATGATGTGGGGTACTTATTGTTTACTGTTTCATCTTACTTTACATAGGCTACTTGAGGCTGTTGCAGCTAGCTCAGGGGAGAGACTGTATGACACTAGGGCCCCATCCAGACGAAGACGTTAGGATGAAAACGCATCCGTCTTCCCTGGATTCGGTTCAAGAAAATTCACGTCCACATGAATCCATCTGTAAATGACTCAACACGGTACTTCATATGCCAGGCCTGTAGGCGGCGCTGTTATTGCTACAGAAATTAACGGAACGAAGAAGAGCAGCCTTCAGTGACTTCCTTTTCATAACATGACTGTTAGCTAGCTAGTTCTCTTAGCTTAACACATCCATGGACTAGACTTTAATAACTTACACCACTGCTCCTTATATAAAGGCCACCTAGAAAAAGAATGTAAACTTTGTTTACATTCTATCGGACATGATTGCAGAGCTAGCAGAGCTAGCGTTAGCTAGCGTTAGCTAGCGTTAGCTAGCGTTAGCGCGCTAACGCTAGCTCTGCTAGCTAACATCGGCAGTCAAACAAACATCAATGATCCGATGTCTTTTTGATAATCTAGCTACACATTTTTCTGGCGGTAGCCTTTCTACAATAAGCGGTGCTAAAAGTTACTATAATCCGTTCAAGGAGTTGATGAGCAGACAGATTAGCTAGCTAGTTGATAAGTTCTCTACTTCCACTTCATAGTGTATGTATGCTTCCACTTTATAAACAGCATTGCTCCCTGCTATAATAGCCGTCAGCTGGGTTGAAGGCGGAGCTTTGAGTCCGAGGTGTCTGGGGATGACATCATCGATACGCACGTATGCGGTTTCGCCATACACACGAAGCCAAACGTGAGACGGCTTTTTTTTTTATTCACCCTGGGACCAGGTTTCAAAAAAGTGCGTTTACGGGCAGTGCGTTTACAGGATTCGTGTGGACAGCGGGCCAAACGATGCAAAAGATGTGCGTTTGCATCGAAATACGTTTCTGTGTGGATACCACCTAGGTGGTACAGCCTGAGACATGCACTAGTTTACACCTATTGCCATTTCTAGCCACGGGGGACCATAGGCAGGCTAGGGGAACTCATATTAATGTTAAAAAACCTCATAAAGTGAAATTTCCATGCCATGGGATCTTAAGAGTTATCATTTATTTGCAGTTTTTGATTTTGGACAGCACACCTTTCCTTCAGACTGTCTGTTGCACTGCATCTTAAAATGCCTCACAGCCAGCTGTGCTGTGCATTACTTTACGTCAATGTGAGAATAACTTTGAAAGAGGTAAGAAAACTGTCTGTCTCCCAAGAATAATTCTCATGTGCCCTCACACGGAACAGAATCCTCATCCTCCTTCTTCAGGAACAATATGAACTAACTTTATTTCACTTCAGTATTTTGTTATTTTTATATACCTCAAGTCCAAACAACTACTTTCCAGGTTGCAGTGGAATGTAGTATTGGTATTAATGTTGATCAGAGTAAGAACCCTCTGCATTTGGACATTCTATCAGCTTATATAATTTAGCACAAAAATCCAATGGGTGGATTGCCATGAAACAAATGCTGTAGATGATTAGGATGGTGACAGCAAGTGATGCGTACAATGCCAATGATATTGATAATGTGAATTCTGCAATCTGCAAGAAATAGGTTGCTTATAAATCCCTAAAATAGTAGTGACAGCACCGTTTGACTTAGTTATTAATGCCGTTAACACCGTTTGTTACTTAGCTGGGTTATGACAAATCGTTTCGGCTGTGCTTTCTAACATGATGTCATTGTGCTAACCGAGCACCATTAGCCTTTACAACAGAGCTGCTTCAATACACTTGTTAGATTGTTTCATCGTTAGAAGTCCCTCTAGTGGACAGAACATTTAACAACAACCACATGCTTGTAGTGGCATTTCCAATGCATAAGCCTGAGTAGTGTAGTACATATTATTTAACAGGCTGCATTTGAGCATTACATATTCAAATATTATTTGAGTATTAAAAAAAAGTCAAATGGAATTCAATTGGTATTATAGAGGAAGATTGACAGCTCTATACTACATACGCTATTCTGACAAATGTTTGTTTTGTCAAAAACAATGACATGTATTTTAACAATTAGTTCAGGAGACATAGTTAATACATCAGGATTACATTAAGTATAGTGATTTGTTGTGTGTATATTGCAATGTATATTATTTCCCATGAAATCAGTAATGCTTTGATATTGGAATTTACAGTATTGACATAGCAAACATATTATGTACATTATATCTTCTGTCAAAGGTGTTTCAGAAATTGCCTGAAAGCATAATGCCATGTGTTGCATGTTCTATCCGGTCCAATCATCCCTCCCTGTGGAGTTAATGATCAGGAATACACTTGGCAGCAGTCTATTGTGTGAGGATTACATGTGTGTGTTTGAACCTTTTTCACTGTAATGATGATGATCTCTGCAATCGTAATGAAGATGTCTCTAGATAATACACAGAATTCACTACAGCCAACATTAAAATGAAAAGTATGAGAGCATGAGAGGGCTATCACTGCGCTCCTCCTCCTCGTCTCCACCGCTGCCTCATGTCTTTACCATCATCCCACCACATCATTATCAGTCTTTGCATTTGCCTCCAAAGTCCCTGCAAACCCTGTGTCGACAATGGGCTCCTCTCTTCGCCGCCAAAAACCCTGTTCATGAGTCCACTATGTAAATCACTCTCTAGCCTTTTTACCAGACTGATTTTCACAGGGATGGCGCCGAGCCGCTTGCTGGAAAACTAGTCAGAGGGCATTTGTTCCATCGAGGTTTCATGTAAAATGCAATAAGGCATGGGGTACAAAGACAGAGGAGTCAGACCTGCGGTGCGTGTCTGCCAGACAAGCCCGGCAACAAGAGCACAAGAGCACCGAGCGCTGTGAAAGATTTAACCACACGCTGCTCCACATAGTAACACTGCTGGCAGAGACGGAGCAAATTAGCCAACCACCTTCCCTGTGGGAGCGATGGGAGTGCGGCCTTGATTGAACTTGAGTGGTCTTCGTGTTAGACGAATTTATGGAGGCAGGGTAGTTTTTCCAAGATAGCTGAGCAGGAGATAAAGTGCAAGTATCATGCGGTGATCAAAAATCAAAGTTTTATTTCTGTGTGCAGAAGCTCTAAAATTCACTCTGAAGCCGTTCTGTTGTTGCAAGGCAAGCAGTCCCCTTTGGGGCGGACAAGACAGAACATTGCTTTAGGATAAATGTTTTGATCATGACAGGGATGCACTCCAGGGCTGCGTGCGGGAGACAACTGCTTTTTGACTGAAGGCATACAGTGCTAACAAAACATGGATGTAAAATAATTTAATGTGAGGGGGAAAAAAACACTGAGTCATCCCAGAAGTCCTACTTTATTCTGTGAATATAAAATATGAGGCACCAAATGATGCAAAAGGCTAATAATTGTTTATGAGTAGCACAGTCAAAGCTTAAAATACCCTGCAGTTAAAAGTTTGATTAAAATAGTATAGGTAAAACTTTATGGCAAGTACATAAATTATCACAAATTCATGCATTGCTTAATTCTTGTAGTAATCTATCAGTATTGTACAAGAAGTAATTGTATCTCATGCATGACTTAATGCAAGAATAATACGTGGATTATAGCAAAAACTAAGGTATCTCCATTATGATTATGAGTTTTTAAATGATGTCTTCTTCACAGGTAAGTCTGCAGTTAAAGGGACAGGCCGAAACTGACCAGTCACATCAGTGCACATGTATCCTGTTGTAATCATCAACCAAGAGTTTAGTAGTTTCAATGCATCTCTCTCTCTCTCTCTCTCTCTCTCTCTCTCTCTCTCTCTCTCTCTCTCTCTCCCAGTCCGTCTTTAACACCAATAAATAACATATGATCAATGGTGGTGTATTTACCATGTGTTGTTTAAGAATCAATCATCTACAAACAACTAATGCACAGGTATACAGTCTAGTTCTCTAGGATCCAGATTATTTTTCTGTTAGGTAGGTAATATCGCATTTTCACACCTGAGGACTTATTTGAGTTAGAGAAAGTTTCCTCCCTTTTTATTATTACCCCGGTCAAGAAGTTTATGTTTTCGGTTAAGTTGGTTTGTCAGTATGTTAACAGGATTAGGGGTGAAAAACTGCTGGCTCGATTTTCATGAAACTTGGTGGAAAGGTGGAGCACGGACCAAGGAAGAGCCATATTTTGGAGTGGATTGACCATAGCGGAGGTCTGTGCTTTGAGTCTATATATATTTTTGATTTGGGCATATTTGCCCAACCTGATGCAATCAGTTTATTAAGACAGAACCATCTGAGAAGCCGTCATTGGAAACAGTTTGGGAAAGGGCGGGCATTTTCAAAAAAAATACCTGGCAGGTGACTGGATGAACCACGTGACTATTAAATCCTTGCAGAAGCCAGTCGGTAGAAGAGCGAAAACATCTTTTCCATCGAGGAAAACATCCCGTGCCATTCTTTGCTCTTTTTTTAATGAAGACATATTCTCCAGCTATTGCAGCATCTAGGCTAACCTCTGTAGGAGCCGCCGTTGTTGTCTTTGAACAAACAGCTGACCAGCACATACACCTGAACCAGTAGCTCCACACAGAACGCTGATGGGTCGGAACTGCTTCTGGTTCAGACTCAAACGCATTTCTTGAAGCCTGACAAGATGGGTTTTCGTCTGATCCTTGATCCCCCGGTTTTTGTGTGATCCTTGTTCCTCCGGGTTTCGTGTTGGGTTTTCGTGTGATCCTTGATCCCCCGGTTTTCGTGTGGTCTTGTGATATCTTGAGACTCCAGCTGCCGTGCACGGTAAACATTTGCCAGCCAGCTGTGCTTTCACAGTTTGCCTCTTTTCATTCCATTTCAATATTTACTGTATATTGGATCAATTTATGTTAATGTTTAACTCTTACCAGAAATGATGTTAGTACAATTTCCCATTACCTTAATGTTACCTTCCTTTGCCTTTGGAGTTTGGGTTGTAGCATTCAATAAAAAGAAATAAAAAAAAAATCTCTCTCTCTATAATGCCACCATAGCTCAGATAGATAAGGGCTCTGTTAGCAGAACTAATTTACCATGCTAATTCCACATCCCTCCTGAGTACAGTGAGGAAATTAGCAAAGCAAATTTACAGTTCAGATATTATGCCCCATCAGTGTGTTAAGCGGGTCTGGACTCAGGTCTAGTTTTTAAATATAGCATGGCTCACAACAGGAATATTCTTCTGCTGTAACAGTTTGCAGATAAATTGCAGCTGCAAATCTGAATTTAATCTGTTCAACTGAATTAATATGGAGTCGTCACAATACTGGAACCTGATTGGCTGACAGCAGCAGTTCTTCCGATGACCAGTCAATGAGGTAAACCTCCCGACTTAAGGCCTTCCAGTTCAACTGCTAAAAAAACTGGCCTGACTAAACACAATCCCTGTGTGTCCCAACAAATGCAGGGAACTGAATCTTGGACTGATGATGTAGGTTACGTAAGTCCATATTTCAACACAGAATATGTAATAGCAGGTCGACAAGGCCAACCTGCATGACAGGAACTTAAGCACAGCAATGCTACTGAAAACAGTAGTCTCCTCCATCTTCTGGACCCCAGGGACAAAACTGGACTTAATGATACGCTAAATCTGTGGGCTGGAGAAACAATTAGCTAAAATGGGCTAAAAGCTTGAGTAATGACTCCATGGATGTTTTAAACTATGAATACCAACTTTTGCCTTCTAACAGGCGATTAAGACTCCCTTCATTTAGTTAAAGCTCAATAACTCTTTTATACATCAGTCTATCCCGTTGCTAAACCAAAATCAGTGGGCTGCCAGAAACGATCTGGATCCGAGAATATCATGAAACATGTTTCTTTGGGTTACATGCTGCGAGTCCGTCATGCCGCCACTCCGACATGCTTGAATTCAGACATGCCGCTATTCCGACATGCTGCCAGTCCCCTAACCCTAACCCCAACCCTAATGGAAATAACAATTGTCCGAGTGGTGGGACATTTGAAAACAATGAAAATGCCGTCACTTTCTTTGCCATGGCTGTTGATGTGTCTTCTTTGTACTATGTGTGTACTTTGTGTGTAATCTTTTTGTTTTTAAGATTGAGCATTGGTCTGGAGAGTCTGCTCTGTATTTTTTACTGCACAAGAGGCGTGATCAACGGGCAAAGTTCAAATGACTCTGTACGCAATTGGATAATCCTTCAACCAATCAGACCAACGATCTGGGTGACGTAGCAGCGACAGCGGCATCAACGGGTTGCTGCGCTTCGGTGGCCGGCTTGTTGAATGTAAACAAAAAGCTGCTTAGTCGCTTCTCTATTGTCAACATGTTAAACCCACCCAGGTGGATAAGCCAGTTTGTGATTGGTTCCCGGAAAATTGTGAACGGAAGCAGGATAGATAAACGTACAGGTTTCCAGCCTGAGCTGCAGGGCGAAATCTAATCGGCGGCAGATTGGGCGGGGTTTACCCAGTCTAGAGCTGACTGGGAATGCAAAATGAATTTCAGTTTAAACTGAAACTAAAGTTGTATCGTAACGTAATAGTGGAAGACAAATGTATGTACATTTAGAAAATCAAAACTCCTACAATCCTGGCTCTCTAATGAGTCAGTGCACAGTGTGACTTTTGGGCGAGGGGGGGGGGGACTGCCACTCACCGTGATGAACCACCCCCTTCAGGCCGTGGATTATGGGGTCAACAGCAGGATTGTCCTTCCCTCCCACCTAAGGAACACAAAAAGGAACACAGCATTATGTAAAGCAGACATGATACATTTTTGTATTTCTTTCTAGAAGGTCTCCAAATATTCTACATCAGTGCTTGTTTCAACAAATTATATTGCCATGTTTTTTTAATATGAATTTGTTTATTTCATTTTTGTATATTTGTGTTTGTTAGTACCTATTGTAAATTGTACCCTCTGCTGCTGAAGTGACTCAATTCCCTGTATGCATGAAGTGTCCACTTATCTAAGCCTACACATCTATGAAGTGTCTGCAAATGTGTCTGTTTTAACTGGACTAACATGTTTAAAGGATGAATATACTTCATGTGGTTAAAAAAGCTTGTTTGGCAACTCATACTCAGTTATAACAATAGAACAGTACATGCAAATGGTGCTAAATCTGACGAAATAAAAGGGCAATTAAAGTGGCAGAGAAAGGTTCGAGGAGATGCTGAGAAAACAAGTGCAGTGTAATTAGGAGGAACAAACAATCAGCAAGCTCTCGAATGCACTCTCCGTCTGAACTGAAAGAGTGTGTGATGTCATAGTAACACACAGTAACACACGCATTTCCATTGTCTTAATTTTGTTATTTTTGTCATGGATTCTGGAAACTAAAAAAAATATCAAAGCAAACCAAAACAATACCGTAACGGCTAAATACACCAGGCCTTTCAAAAGATCACTTATAAATAAATATACATGACAAAAATGATTCATATGCCTGTTTTCTGATCCGCCACTGGTTTGAAATGATTTGATCAGGACGGTTTTGTGGGTTGTATCATCTGTTGGCTCGGCAGTGTTTGCTAAAAATGTACATACAAACATGTTTGGTGGCTTAGGGAAGAGTCAAGTCACAGTGGCGTGTTCTGTAGAAATAATTCTTTCAGACTACAGAAAGTGGACCTGTTTCATGGACACACATACCTGTTTTTACACGACAACAGTTTGTATCCAAATGCATATAAGACACGTCTCCCTGGCAGCGCCTTTGGAAAGCTGGATAAGATACGGTTGATGCTAGAATGGATGGTCCTCGTGACACTTGAGCAACTCAATTGCTAAAAACCAACGCTGCAAGCTTTGTGCAATCAACGTAAACAAAGCGCACTGTTTCCGCAAGGATGATTATGACTGTTGCACAACGGGCTTAGGCTGTTGACAAATGCACTGAAGAAGACGTGATTTGATGGTGCGAATTGCTAAATTTTGAAACAGAGAAAAAATAGTGTGTTAGAAATTCCAATACATAGTTGAGATCTGAAATAAAGCTTTGGTCAACAAAGTCTTTTAAGAGTTTAGTTCTTGAAAGAAAAGTTCAATACATCACAGCACAAGGCTTGGAAGCAAGAACAAAGATTTAAAAAAAAAAAGAATCACTCGCTGAAAAACCCTCTCACAAGCTGGCAGCAATGGGGAGGGGGTACAATTAACAGCCCTGACCAACTGACAGTAAATGGGAGGGGGTGAATTACAAGCCCTTCTGACTATCAGTCCATCTGACCTCTGACCTCCAAATCTGGGACTGAAATGGGAGGTAGAGAAAAGCCAGCCTCTGTTCTTTAGATAAACTGAAGAACATACATAAAGTTAGGCTATCAGGGTCCATACTAAAAACAGGGGTACTGAGTTCACACAGCTAAAAAACAAAAACAAGAAGTAAATAGTAAGATATGTTAACAGACAAATATGTGATTTTTGATAACATTAGCAAGGTGCAAAGAAAAGAGACAGGCCACGGGATGGACCCGACATAAGGTAACAGCAACTTTAGCATTTATAAGGACACTTTTCAGACTTTCCAACCGCTTCCACATCACTGCAGCCATGCAGCACATGCAGATGCTCTGCTTACCAAACGTTTGACATGTTTTTCTTCTAAAAAGGAAACCAAATAGTTGTTCATTTTAAAGCAACACTAAATAACTTTTCCTGCTTCGGTCCCCCTACAGGTTGGAAGCAGAATTGTCCATTACTGCTGTCGTCATTAAATGAATTCAGAATTCAGAAAATGTAAAGAGGAAAAACTGCGTTCTGTTATTTAGCATTTCAAGCATTTACAGCAGGTAACATTACACAGGTAGAGCAAAAACCCAGCCCCCTGTATTTGCATCTCTATTCACATGCCGGGATTCTATACAGCGATGCCTGCGCTTCACACACACACAGCTGAGCCGAGATGTGTGTGTGCATTAAAACACGCAGCACCTGACTGGGAACGATACAGAGGATTACCAACGGTCGCTGGGGGGGGGGGCAGATGAACTCACGCTAGTCTGTTATTGTAAGTAGGCTACAATAAAACCTTTATGAATAAAAAGTCAATACTTATCAATGCACTCACATGTAGGCCTATAGACTGGCATAAACATGTAGAAAGCGATATTTTAATCTGCTCTTTCTGCTCTGTCCACTCTCGTCCACCACGCTGTTTTAAGAAAACACAGCTCTACTCTGCAAATAGCAAATTTTTACCAACAAGCTGAAACAAAAGCTGTCGGTTTGTAGTCTAACTGTTTATCTTAGTTTGCATTGAATCTAGAAATTTAGACAAATTCTTATAAACTGAACTGCTGGCTGAGTGAACCGTCCTCTCCGCTGGAGCGGTCAATCTATGGATGGATTATAAGACCAAAACAGATACATGTGGCTACTTAATATGCACGTGAATGACGCCATCGTTACGTTCCCGTTCTTCATTCTTGATGATGATGCTGGTTGTATTATTTTGTAACAGCATCATTTCATTGCAAATGAGGCATACAGTATGAATGGTAGCCTGCTTATCAGTCCATTCATCATTAAAGCGGCTTTTCCACATCAATTTTCCCTTCAGCCTCTTTGACTGTGACAATATTGTATATATTACATCTTTGTTGTCTGGCTTAATTGTATATATTTCTTTATCTTTATTTGTATATATTAGTTATCTTTTATCTTTATACTTGTTGTACCTGTTCCTATTGCACCGTGGGTCAGAGAGAAACATGTTTTCGATTCCTGTGTATGTCTGGCACATATCGCAGAATTGACAATAAAGTTGACTTGACTTATGGTACACACATAATCAAACTGCAGAATATGTAAGAGCAGTCACAGAATGTCCAAAGCATTCTTTTTTTAACGTAGTGGTCATTGAAGAGGTGTTATGTTTTAGACACTGAGAAACAGCTTCTTGTGAATAATCCAAACTTCCGCAAAGCCACTGCCAGCATCCATATCCAATGTATTGCATGGACAGCTGAGAGACCGCCAAAACTGCTGTCATGCCTCCCTCCCTTCCGTAGACTCTCCACAACCTCTTGTCTCCTGGATTTGGCAACACACACTTGTTGGCTACCTGGATTTCATTGGGATTTGTGCTTTCACTGCCTGCCTGCATGGACCATGGAAAAAGCACATTGAACTAAACCCAGCCGGGTCAATTTCTGTGCTTTTATCAAGCACTTAAACAAATCCTATTCCAAAGCAACCCATTTTTGTGGATTATATGTTTCACCATTTCATATAATTTCCTTAATCGGTCCAAAAAAACCCATTGGATTTGTTCTATTTAATCGGAAAACTGTGCGACACAAAACTGTTACTGTGTGCCATGATGCATGAAGAGCTGATTATGGGGGGCAGCTACATCCTCCAGGTGCCGGGATTGGCTGCTAGATAGACTGTCCCTGCTGCTCACTTCCAACTTCTGATTGGCTGTTTGCCCAGGAGAACAGCACCGCTTCCTTCACTGGGTTACAGTTCTTCTTGGACAAAAGCAACACATGTTAACCTCATGTATTATCTCTCCCAGAGCAGCTTTATTTAATCTCCTTTTGGTGGTTGTGTTAAGGTGCTGCCTATTCACTATGGTGACTCAGCAGTTCACACATATCAGCTTCTGTGTTGGGTAAAGCTTTGGTGACATGCTCCAGATTGTTCTTGCCATCACCAAAAAACTGTGTTGTGGTTGCTTTTAAAGGTACTACTAGTCTGATTAATAGCATGCACTACTGCACAAAATATTACATTTCTCCTAAATCCACTCCTCTTTCCAAATGAATTACAGGTGCACTGCAGTGCAAGTATCTGTCAACAAAAGCGCCAACAAGTACCATACAAAAGTAGCAATCATCATATCATTCATTCGTTTTAACGGCGGGGGGTCGTCCCACATAAAATCACAAAAAAATATGTGGGCGTCTAACACTTAATTTCCTGCATTCTGGTGAATCTTTCTGTGACACATTTACACTGCAAATGTCTTTTATTCATGTAAGTTAAATTATTTATTATTTCCTGGATTGTTAAAACATTTCTGCATATTCAAAACACCACACTTGTTTCGGGATGTTGTTTTAGGAATCATGTACACATCTACAACAACAAATCAGTTAGAGAATGAGACCTTGTTCTTTCGTTTGACAAAAGACTGATTAGGTCATGGCCGCCATGAAATTCCTGACAACACAAGTCAAATTACCAGGATTCCCGCGATAGTATGCTTCTAAAAGAAAATCTAATTTTGGGGAAAAATATAAATCCCTAGTTATTACTAGTCCTAGCTCGGCTACCCCAAATGGTAAAGTAACCCTAATATTGCATGCCACTGAGAGTTTCCTGAAGTAATGCTGCTGTGTGGGTTTCTCTTATTTTTCCTTTGCAGTTGAAGGGCTCCTCTCCATCTCCAAATCTGGCCATTCCCTTAGTATCCTCATTACAATGTTAAAAGCAAATATTAATATCAGGGGGAAATAGGGTCTTTTGTCTCAAGCTGTCTGACTGTGACATTGAAGAGTGTTGTGACACATTGAGCCAAACAAGTTTAGAGTATTTAAACTTTTATGAACAGCTAAAAAGCAATAGGATACTTCATGACGAATGAGGAACATAAGTGAAACATTGAAGGAGAAAGTAACCTAAGGGAAGAGAAAAAGTTTAAGTGTGGCAATGTTAGACACAGTTTTTAACTTACACCCATCCAAACACACACACACACACACACACACACACACACACACACACACACACACACACACACACACACACACACACACACACACACACAGCATAATCATTTCAAAGTTAATAACTGGAACTGCAATAAAGAGCTTGTTTTTGGTACAAGGCAAGACAGAATGTGGGTGAGTAAAAAAGTGTGCGTGTAAAGGGAAAGAAGATCAAGAGAAATAAAGGCGGCCATGGAGACGAAGAGAGAAAATGACATACAGAGAGACAGTGAGGAGAAGAGAAAGAAAGGAGGACAGAGGGAATTAGCGTTTCATTATTAATGTTTGTCTCTGGAAGCCCACAGGCTCGTCCCCCGAGATCCTCAGCCACCGGGCCTCACATCACAATGTCCTGCTCTCTCTCTATCTACCCCTTTATCCCTCTTCAAATCCCGCATCACTTGCTCTTTCTCATCATTCCTCCCCATAGCTCCGTATCCCTCTTTCTCTCCAGGGACAGGCCACTGCAGTGACAAGTCAGAAAAAAAGAAACAATGGTACAATGTGACATGTCCTCATATTTCTCTCCTTCGCAACTTTTCTTTCTCTCTCATCGCCCGTCCCTTCCTCCCACTGTCATACATCCAAGATCTGTCACTATGTCTTCTCTCTCTCTTGACTTCCTTCACCTTCATCTGTGTCTTACAGAGACTCAACACCCCTTCTTTGGCAGCACTAACTGCTGATACATCAATGGTGTAATGGATGTAATGGTCGGACTTCTTTCAAAGAAGACACATTGGAGTGCAGAGTTACTAATTACATAGTCTCGCATTCCCAGACCTTTCTCCACGGCGCTGCGGAGGATAGTCTGGCTCGTCCACACAGCATTCCGGGACGGGAAAAAACGTGCTCTGGTTTATTGGCATTTCTTTAAATCAATCACAACCGTCTTGGGCGACGCTAAGTGCCGGACAGAGCAACGGTGCCTCTGCAAAATAGCCTCGGGAAGGAACTTGTTTATGGTGGAACATTTGGACGTCCACAAGTTATTTTAGTTGTGCAACAGAAAACTCAGATTGGACAGATAGTCTAGCTAGCTGTCTGGATTTACCCTGCAGAGATCTGAGGAGCAGTTAACCAGAGTCCTCAGAAATCCACCAGAGGTTAGAACGCCAACACAAAGAAAGAGGAAGGTTACGGACATCCAGTCATAAAATGAGGGACGTCCGGCAGAATTTTCGGTGGCACCTGAACAATCCCGGACATGAAAAGTTATCGATATAGACTACTAATTACATCAATGACCAATTGGTCAGTAGGTGGTGGAAAACACGGAAAAGTCCAACAAGGAACTCTAGCAATGTTTTACTGTTCTTTACCTTTTAGTTTTAGAACTGACAAAAGGAGAGCTGGCCTTCATGTTGTTCTTACAGGCAAAAGGATAATAGTTTTGTGATTATTGCTAGAGCAACACAACAGACTAGTCTTATGGTCATTTAATGTAGATATTGTGGTCGTGATCATTCTTAGTTCTAGAGTAAGACATACTTGGCTTTTTGACATTTTTAGATTTAGACACAGGGATTGTGGGCCTTTTGTGTGTTTCTCTAGTGGGTCTAGACTAAAAATAGATTGGGTTTACCAGCCATTGCTAGGTCCAGATTAAAGGAGACTGATCTCGTCATTATTAAACTAGTCTATTATAAATGGTACTGTCATTTCTTGCCATTCTTTAACTTAGACTACAAAAGACTGGCCATTCTTAAATCTTGAATCAAGACTTCAGGAGATTGGATTAACAAACCTCTCATTCCCAACTCGTCAAATAATGATTTGTACTGCTTGGTCAGGGGCTCTCAGCGCCAGATACCGACGCAAAAATCCCCCTTTAGCATATGAAAGTATGTGGAAGTAGTATTAAGAGCGACAACGGTAGCAAGTAGTATGAAAATCTGCATGCGATGGGCTGGTGGATCGGTCACACAACACAGGACTTTCACCCAGCAGACTGGGGTTCATGTCCTGTTCTTGTCCCGCGTGTCACAGAAACGTACATTTTGTAACCCCACCCTCCATTTTCCTAAACCTAACTGTTCTGTTCTTGTGCCGCATGTCAGTGATGAATGATGCCAGATCAGTCCTGACGCAGAGCGTCAAAAAGTGACGCCAAGAGTCCCGACCAAGCGCAAATTGGTTGAAAGCCCCACTGCGTGTGACTGAGATGCTAAAGGAGAGTTTTTGCGTCAGTAGCAAATGCCAAAGGCACCTGACCAAGCGTTGATTTTTTGACGCCATGGGAGTGAGAATGTGATGGGATCAACCAATCATTGGTGGAGCTAGACCAGAGTTGAATGATTCAGAAACATCATTGTAAAGTCATGTGTCAAGCAGTAAATCAAACCTTCATTGCATGAAAACAGCATGTCTGTTTATATAGTCACTTGCGTCCATCAAATGGTCAGTGCTATGCTTATGTCCTAGGAGTTTAGGCCTTCTAGTTATTCATACACTAAGTTGAGACGACTCAGTAGGTGTAGACTAAAGGAAAATGAGCCTTCTCTCATAGAGTAGATTTAGACAAGATGAGTTCAGACCTTCTGGATATTCTTAGATCTAGGCTAAAAGAGACTGGGCCATCTGGTGATTCTTAGAATTAGAATGATACACCACGTTGAAATATATTGCGTAACATCACTGAGTCAACCAGTTAATCATATCTTACTCACATTAAACAGCATGTGTGTTCACATGAGCAACATTGATCTGTGACGCTGATAAGCTAGCTGATGCTCCGATCCTTGTGAGAGACTTTTAAAGTTGGTTTTGAGGGGTTTTAAAGATGAAACGTACACACAGCTTGACTGAAAATGTGAAGCGATGCATTACATCTGAATGGTATGCAAAATTGCTGTTGCTGTCAGTGCATTTACTTTTCATAATGTGCACCCTGGAGATATATATCGGGGTTTTGAACCATGTCTCAAGATTTATATATTCCTACAGACACCGTTTGATGAAATTATGTTGCATTTCTTCTTGGTCCACTATGTGGGATTTTTGGTATACTGTAATCATACCCACAGCACAGCAGCTACAGTCTTTTTCCTCTGAACATGTTGTTACGTCCCTATTGTGGAAAAAGTCTGATCACGATTGTTTTGGGGTTAACGAATCCTAACATCTGCTGGCTGGCCCTCTGTGAGTTGATTCTGAAAGCAGTGGAGAAAAAGTGACACGAAGCAGGGTTTGGTTCACAATGTTCTAAAGGTTTAATAGAAGGATATACACACAAACAATCGCTCCATTCACATAGATGGCGCGTAGTAAGACAAGAAAGAAACTCTGGAGTGCACAAGAGGATTGGTTCAAGGTTGGTTCACACAGACAGGAAAACAATGATACAATTTATGATACAATAGAAGTGATGAGAGAGGCTTTCTTTAGAGTTCTCACGAAATAGAACAAACATATTCCTGACATAAGATTAGCCATCAAAACCCCTCTTTGTCTCCCTTAAAGCATTATAAAGTTGCAGACATGGACACAATTCTGTTTCAATGCCCTTTTTGTTCTGCACATTAAAATGATCAAATTGAAAATCAGCATGAAGGGATCATGTTTTTTGGGTGAGATGGAGGAGAGCGATGACAGTGTCAGTGGATTCTTCAGTCTGAGCGATGGTGTGTAATAAGTAGGGCAGCGGTCATGCAGAGAAGGGACATTGCCTTTCATCACCCCGTCAGAGTGAAGAACAAAAACGTTGTCGATTTAAACATCATTAATGAGATATCTTCTGAAATCCATGGCAACTTGATAAAAAAAAAATTTAAAAAAACGACTGACAGCAATATACATGTAATGAATTCTCTTTGGCTAAAACCTGCTGAGTCTAATGTTTCCTCAAATGGTGTGCACTGTGCAGAATTGGAAGCAGCTCAGTGGTGGTTAGCAGTGGAGGCAAATACTGCCTAATTACCATCATTGGGGGGTATTGGATTAAGAGCAGAATGAAGTGATCTGTGGTCCCGCATGTCTTTAAAACATACCTTTCATCATGCTGTTCTTACTCCTGCTGAGTGCCTTCCTTTTGACACTGCTACCTTTAATGTGAAGAACAGCCCCCAAGCATAGAACCAGTTCAAATGATCCTTAAGGTTGTCTAGGAATGGATGCATCCAGGACTTTATGCTTTTCATCTTTTTTTCTTCTTTTTTTTATGAAAGGCAAATTAGTTTCTCTTGCACTTCCGACTGTATTTCAATACTAGAGTCAAGTAGTGCTAGTGACAGTTGGTTTCCATAATACAATAAGCTGCAGCATACATGAACAAACAGACAACAAATTTGTGTAATTTGGTGTCCTATTATTTGCCTTGACTACTTTGAAGAATCAGAGCAGCAAATCAGAGGTCATAAGTATTCACCTAAAAAAACAAGCTTTTCAGTAACTTACAAAAAAGATTGTATTCCTTTGAAGCAAAAGCATTTGCACTAATGTTGTGACACTACTAACAACTTCTGCTTATCTCACATATATGATATAGTACAATACTGTGCATTTACAAGGAACCACGACTAATTCTGACGTTTGTGTTTAGTTCAAGCAGGGCTCACAGATGGGGATAAATCATCTCCAAATCTAACGGCAAAATATGTTGTCTGTTTTAGAACTGCACATAGAGGCCTTATTTGATTTGATGCTCCACATCATTTCTCGGTGCCTTCCAAAACAATTACACAATATTGAAAAATAAATTGGTTTTATGATGTGACAGCGCTATTGTTAAGGTTTGATTAGGTTTAGACACAAAAACTACTTGGTTAGGTTTGGGGAAAGATCTTAGTTTGGGTTCAAAGAACAACTTTGTTCGGGTAAGGGGAGCTCTGTCATAACGGTTACTAGTGCTGGGCGGTATGACCAAAAATTTGTATCACGGTATCAAGATTCTGGCGGTTTCACGGAATATCACGGTATTTTCTTTCTTTTGCTTGACTGGGTCTTCATAATAGCTTATTCTACTGTCAGTATTCAGTACTGTCAGAATATTAAAAGAAATGTTTCAATGTTTGCTTGGCTCCACAACATTATACAATAACGTTATATGAAGGAGAATGCATGACACAGTTACAGAATCTAAACTATTTTTTTATTGTGCAAAATACAAAGTAGTAAAATAAACTTAAATTAAATACACATACCAACAACTTTAACATGCTTCCTTTTCAAAACAAAATAGTTGTAAGATTGCTGTTTAAACACTACCTTGACCACAGGTAACGTTAGGTTGTTGTAGTAAAGTGGGCGACTGAACGTAGCTCCGCTGTCAGTTTGCTTGAATAATGTTAGTGGTTTGGCAGAATTATTTTGGTAAGGCAAGACATCTTAAATCCATTGTTTTAATCATTGCTCTGAACTCGTCTTTAGTTTTCTTTAGTTTTCTGTAGCGGGGCCGTAGGTGGATTGTTATTTTGTTCATTGTGTTGCCCTGTTGCATGCTTGAGGTGACAGGTCTAACGTTAGCACGGCAGAGTAACGTTAGCAAGGCAGAGTAACGTTAGCACGGCAGAGTAACGTTAACGCGGCAACTACAGTTAGCACAACAGGTAACAACAGACACGGCTCCTCTTTTTGGCACACGTTCTTCTGTGTCATCATGTTTTACTAGTTCTGCAGCTTCGATTTCGGAACTTTCAATGTCTGTTCTATCCATTTTCACTCTCTCTATGGCTCTGTGTGACACCAGCACTACTGTTTACCCTCACCACGCCTCCAGTGTGCACCATGCGTGTTACATTGAAAAGGGTCTGTCTGAAACAGTGTTGCGCAGCGCAGTGTAGAGTTCCGAACATTGTGTAATCAAATACACTGGTATATTAAAAATTCATATCATAACAAAAATATAGACCAGTATTCGGTGTGAACCGGCATACCGCCCAGCACGAATGGTTACCCTAATAAACACCTGGGGCCTGTACTATGAAGCGGGATCAACATGCCCTTGATTTATTTCAGACACACGGCTTCACCTAACCTAACAATAGAACTATTGTCAACCTATGTCAACCCAGGGTTTCCCAATCCAGCGACGCGCACACAGCATGACCAATCGCAAACCAGAGCCGTATATTTTACATAAGAAAAGCAAACTATAATTCTACATAAATATTAAGAACACGCACGGTTTTACAGGTAAAACGCAATACAGTCGCTACTTTCTAAAACAGGAAGGAAAGCTGGCAAAAAAATAGCTGACGTTGTATATGTGTAAATCACAACGCTTATCAATATCACTTCCCCATCAGTCAGGCAAAAGATCTGACCATAATTACACTTGTGTTTTCCATAAACTGTCGTTGCTGCAGCCTATTATTTCAATTGCAACCCTGGCAGTGGTAAGTGATCGTGAGAGCAAATAAAATATATAAAAACCGATGTGCGCATTGGCAACGCATCAAGAAGCCGACAAATAGCCTATACATAATTCCCTCCGCTGAAAATCTATATCTTTTATAAAAATACCCATCAGGGAAAATTAACAGGGTTGTCATCTCTAAATGTTTTAACTTTTATGAGTGCACATATCGCTCTCTCTCCGTGCACCAAACACCACCTGATCTTCTAAGAACGGTGATGCCGTTATCAACCGAGTATTGATTGGTCAGTAGGCGGTGCTTTTACATCGGTTGATCTCTAATCTCCAACATAACCTGCTCCCAACCAGGTTAGGTGTCCAGCATAAGTTACCACGCCGATTTAACCCGGTAACAAGTGATCCACCGTCGTGATACAGAAAACCCTGGGTTGAACCTGAAGTTACCTCGTTAACGCCAAATCTTGCTTCGTAGTACAGTGAAAAGTATTATAAAATCAAAACCGTAATAACTACAAAACGTACATTTTGTGCAGCTAAAGTTCTTAATCTGAGTTTTACAGCAATGTAAAGCACAGTGCTGGTAAACTTCTCTATTAAATTATCATATATGTACAATTACAGAATTAAAAAAATGCCGGTAATCTTCGTCTCTCCTGCTCACCCTCACATGCTGTTTTCTCGTATATAAATACACAGTACTTTGTGGCTGTGAATGAGTTAATGATTTTGGACACAGTCATGGACTTTGTGGTGCTATAACATATCATACAAGTACATATAATGGATCTTACATAGTTAAAAACTACTTTAAAAATCACTGCTTTACCGTTTCATCATGTCAGCAATCAATGTCATCAGAACAAGGCTGTTTTTTCTTACACCTTGTCTTTGTCTAAATAGGCCCTGCAGAATGTGTATGACTCACAATAAGGAACTTAAGTCCAAGAAAGCTTTTCCTTCATTCTCTTTGTTCTGTTTCTTACTTTTTCTCCCTTCGATGCCTCTCACTTTAATATTAAATTGAGGTACAGATGCCCCCAAAATCATGTGAAATGAGACTCAGCAGGATTCTCCTGTTAACGTAAGAAAAAAAAAGGAAAAAGCAGAGTGGATATTCCATGTGATTTACATCCCAGCTGGGCCTCGGTTTTGCATGTTGCTGTGTTTAGCTGAGTGCGTGGAAAACACAGTGGAGGCATGCAGCGGTGTAAATAGGCAAATAAAAGGCCAATGAGAGCTATCTATTTCAATCAAACGCCGCAGTGCAATGCAATGCAATGCAATGCCGGGTCCTTCAAAGGGTGATTCCCGAGCTCTGCAGAGATGATGAGATCACTGATATAAGGGGAGGGAAAAGCTTCCAAATGAATGGAGGCACACTCCGGAGGAAAAGAAAACAGGAGACAGAAAGAGAGGTGGAAAAATGATTTGAACAAGAAAGCAGGGATAACTGAGCTGGATTTCTTTACTATGGGCTGGATGGTTGCGTGCTTAAAATAGGAAGGCACAAGCACTAGCTGAAACAGCAGGGCCAATCATTGGTTAACATTTAAAAAAGACAAAAGAAGGTAATACATCAAGAGGGCTAGTAAGTACAGCTGTAAGTTAATGTTACAACCAGTAGTCTATATCCACGACGTTCCTCTTCTGGGATTGCTCAGGTGCCGCCGGAAATTCCGCCGGATGTCCCCCTTTTTCGGCTGGATATACGTTACCTTCTTATTTCTTGGTGTTGCCGTTCTAAACTGGATTTCCGAGGACTCTGGTTAACTGCTCCTCAGATCTCTGCAGGGTAAATCCAGACAGCTAGCTAGACTATCTGCTGCAATAATATGCTTCCACTGTAATCACTGAAAGTGGCTCCACCAGGGGTCTAGCCATGGAGATCGTTTCTACAAACTGGATTGTGGAGGTTAGCATGCTGTACATAGCTGCTAGCACACAAACGTACTCCCCCGTCCCCGCAGAAAGCAGAGGGGTGTGTGTGTGTGTGTGTGTGTGTGTGTGTGTGTGTGTGTGTGTGTGTGTGTGTGTGTGTGTGTGTGTGTCCCACTGATGTACACTAGACATGTACCCCCCACTTTTCAATATTCCATTTGTGCCCAACCCACTTTCAGATTGTGAAAGTCTTGGCGATTGCCCCTATATTAAACAATAAAGAGAGTAAGACATATTTTTCTTATAGGCTACATAGTTTAGTACTATTCTTTCTGGCATAACTTCTAATAATAATAACTTCTCATTATGATCAACTTCATTATTTCCTGGATTTTGTATCATTATAGTCCCTAAATGTATGTAGAAATGCAGGAAATGGGATTCAAATCGAAAAAGAATTCTGGCGGACCCCCTGTTTTTTGTCCCACCCAACTTATAAAACCAAAGTTACACCCTTGGATATACAGGTGGCGGCAATGGGCAAAGCAACACAGTGATGCACTAACACATAGGTCTGTAACAATAACAAATTTGGCTGTAAAAATAATTGTCTCAGAAATAACTTAGCAATATAATTTTCTCTTTTATTCCAATTTATAAATTGTTACTATTTATTAATTTTACGCGCAAAATATTTTATGGTAACATGTGACCCACATAATGTACTGTAATAACACAGGTGCACAGCCTATGAAGTAAACCATGCCTCTTTATTATCATCAAACATTGTATTTTTTTGTTAAATTAACACAAAATTGACAATGGTACAGTATTTTATAGTTTCCCGACCTTAGCTAATGTTAGCAATTAATTGCGGTTAAACAAAGGAAACCACGATTACATCATAAAATTGCAATTAGAGAATTATTTAATAATTTTTACAGGCCTACTCACACAGGCAGTGAAGAAGACTGCAAGCTAATGAACATGGATGTACTGTAAACAATGCAGTTTAAAAAACGAGGGCAGAAACACATTCAAAATGTGTGTTGGACCTCAAGGATACCGACAGCGTGTTTTGGCGAGGAACACTGAATGGAAAGCGAAAGCTGAGGATCTTCTACCTGCCATTAGAACGTATTAGGCCATCTGGATGAACAGCGGTACACCTTCCATTTGTCTAGAAATAGTCTGGTGTGAAATGTTATTTCAACTTCACATAATAAGTGTGGAATTGGATGAAATGACTTGAGAATTGGCAACTGTTGCCTTCAGATTCAGATGCATGTATTCCTTGTGTACTAAAACAAATGAAAAGTCTGTTCTCCTTCAGCCACTTGTAGTGCAACAGGAGAAGACAACCGTCACACAGACGTACGTAGGAATACTTATTGTGAACATGTAGCAGCGCATGCAGCAATGGGTTTTACCTTTACTTTAGCCATTTACTGTATGAGCATACAGTGGGAGCCAGTGTTGACCAAGACCGGTCTCAAGACCACTTGTCGACCACATTTTTACTCGGTCTTACTCTGTCTTGTCTCTGTCTCAGATAAAGAGGACTCAGGATTTTATTTCAAGACCGGTTGAGAGCACAACTGCAGGGACATCACTAATCTCCGTAGATTGAGATCCTTTGGAGCTAGTAGCCAAGTAATGTCTTTGTTTTTCACATCAGTAATTCAGAGTATCATGCTCTAATGAAGCTCAGCGCAAATTCTTTCAGGAAGACGTCGTTAACCCAATCAGTACTCTTTCTCCGTAAATCAAATCAGCTGTTTAGAAGCCATACTTTCACTTAAACCAATCAGTCATGACCACGGAATTCAAGGACCAATCACAGCACTACAGCTCTGCTTTAAATAAGTTTCTTTGGTGTCAGTTTTTGTTTCAGGAAAGTGCTCAACCCTCCACCTCCCCTGCCGCCTCCAGTCTTCATGTTTCTCCCGGATGGCCGCTCCGTTGCCCCGCCGGTCTGGTCCCCGGTCTCTTCTCCGCCGCCACCAGTGTCTAGACTCCATCGGGGGATATGTTTCCTATTCTCTACCCCTTTAAAAATATTAATTTGGATGGAGTCTAATCTCTAAAAGACTTATACATTTTTGTCATGCAGTTGTATAATAAATATTGTTCTTTTGCATATCTGCAAACAAAGTCTCTCCTGATTGAATTGTAGCACTGCTTGGCTGAGTAGCCTATCAGTTAAAAATAAAACAAAGCTATTTGATCAAATTACAATTTGTTCAAAGATTATAGGACTACCTGTAGCACACTCCTTTCATGAAGCTCACAATAATAGTATGATCAGGCTGGCCAGGAATATTTCAAATGACTCCTCACATGTTTTGCACAGAGAATATCAAGTTCTGCCTTCAAACAGTCAATTGCAATTGCATCAGACTTAAAAACTCTTTCTAATCTATCCTATTGTTAAACCAGCTACATTTAATCCATTGCAATATTTATTCAGGGTTACAAGTCTCCAAGACCTTGTCTGTGTGTATGTTCATGTCATTTTCTGTTGTTATATGTATTCTTTCTTTCCTTACTTGGGAGTTTATGTCATTTGTGGTAATGTTTCATGTATGTCTTTGGTGTTATTCATCTTATGTATGTTTGTATGTATGTCTATGTCCTCATTTTTATACAAGCTACCCAGGGATGCAAAACAAATTTCAGCCTTGGCTGACAATAAAGTTGTATCATCTCGTAAATACCCTGTGCATCGTCTGATTTATGTCTTAACATCATTACTGTGATTGCATGTAAAACTTCCTGCTTCAAATGCAACGATAACTTGACTCTTTTCTTATTTGAAATATGTAACTGTTAACCCCTTCAACCCCCACCCCCCACCCCCTGCCCCCCTTAATACACACACTCCAAAGTACATGTAGGTGACAGGAGAAGAAGCTCTGGCTGTCTGGGAGATGTCAGCCAAATCGTCGGTAATAACATTTTATTTTTTAAAAGACTTTATTTGCAAAACAACATCTAAAAGAAAGCACACAGGAGTGTGTCAATTATAACCAACACAGCTGGGACCACCTACACTTTTTATCTGCACTTAGTAAGGAAGCATAAAGAAAGGTAAGTGGTAAAGGTAAAGTCACGCTAGCGAAGCTAGCTAGCTAAAGTTATCAATGTTCTCCTTTAACTTTAGGAAAGGTAACCCTGGTTCTGTGATAACTGAGTAAGGTATCTCACTTTATCTACACACAGTGACATACTCACATACTGTACATGCTCACAATCTGGCACAACCTCACAGTTACAAGAGAACCTGGAAGACCTTCAACAGACTACGAGTGGAACAGGGGAGGTGCAAAGCACTTATGAAAGCATGGAACCACCAGACAGAAGACACATGCAGCTGTAGAGCAGTACAGACAATGTCCCACCTACTGGAGTGCGGAAACACCCCCCAGTGCAGCCCCCACAACCTGGCTGAACCGACCCCATCAGCTATGACCTGCGCCAGATATTGGCAGAATGACATCTGAAATTGCAAGGGACTCAAAGAAGAAGAACTGATGAAACCAAAACTATTGGATTATTATTGATGCGTCAAATCAACACACATATTCAGAGACATGAAAATGTGGGTGCTGTACTTGAGTTTGAATTTGGCATGCATCATACAATCAGTCCCTCCAGAAAAACGCAATTATGCGATCGCAGAATTCAATGCATAATCAGCCAAAGTCCGCATATTAATGCGGGGGCCGCATTTTTTCAAATACGGCGCACTTTCGCCGCATAAATTGCCGATTTCCGCGCAAAATATGCGGGGCTTGCATGATTTCATAATCCCCGCATTTTTGTTGCAAAAAAGTCACATATATCTCAGCAGAAAGTTGAAAAATGTTGCGTTTACTTCACACAAGAGCAGCCATTTTCCCCTGTTGCCATGGGAACGTTATGAAGTGACGTAATTTCACCTACTGAGAACACAGTGTTGGGGGAATCACTTCTTTTCTCTTTTTCATCAAACCACAGTTTTTGCAAGTTCCCGCAAGTTCCCGCAATTTTTGCAAGTTCCCAGCGCAATTTAGGGTAAACGTAACCATTAAGCCCACCAAAATATGAGTTCAGTTATTTTTCATACATACTGACATATTTTATTAACATAATCATTAGTTAAAATGTAAGATTAATCTCTGATTTGAAAATACATTCATTTATTTGTGTATTTTTTATTATATAAAATAAAGATATTTTATGAATAAAGTCAAAAGTCTGGCATGGGCTTAATTGGTACCGTGGTAGGGGCAGGAGTGCCTTCCGTCTCTGTTGTAGCGTCCATCATCCGTCTCTGATTTTTTTTTTTTTTCCGCGTTGTCACTCATCATCTGACCTCACACACTAACCTCGCAACAACTGCCACCTACAGTACGGGACACTTGACAGGTATGCCTTCATTCTCCAACTTACCGGATGTCTCAGTATCATGAAATGGAATTTTGAGAACTGAATCTGAATTTTGAGAACTGAATGTGACCTGGGGCAGACAGGTCTGAAACTGTTTCATGTTTAATGTTTGTATGTTGTTCTGTCAAGAGATTTGTGTCTTGGACTATATATGATGTATCTTAAATAGATTTTAGTTATATGAAACCCTGTCAGAGGCTCAATAAGAGGCAACTCTAAAGGCAGATTTTTGGTTGTACGTAGGCTGTACACAGAGCCTATGCCTACAGTTTAGTAGGGTCCTTATTGATTGCTGTGCATTTTGATATTGAGTCCCATTAGTGTGCAGTGTACTAATTGCTGTGTTTAATGCCAGTTCAGTGATCCGTCTGGGAACAGACTGACTAAATACTGAATCTTACATTTCTAAATACAATTTTAGAGAAGCTTGTTTTAATCAGCTAAATGATTTTAGGAACTCACACAATTTTTTCTTCTAGTTTTTAGACCAATAATCGCACTGAGACAACACTAGTGAAGGTTGTAAATAACCTCAGGTCCAATATGGATATGAGAAAAAAATTCTGTTCTAGTATTACTTGATTTGAGCAATGCCTTTGATACAGTAGATCGCTGGATTCTTTTAGGTATAATTAACAGTCTGATTGGCTGCTCTGGTACTGTTGTTATCGGTTCAAATCCTATTATAACAATTGAAAAGAGTTTTGTTAGATTGGATAAATGTTCATTTTAAATCTATAAAATGAAATGTGGTGTTCCTCATGGTTCAGTCTCCGGTCCTACACTTTTTAACCTTTACATGCTGCCACTTGGAAACATCATCAGGAGGCCAGGCATACATTTCAGAAGTTATGCTGATGGCACACATCTTTACTACTACAGCTCAACCAGGACAAAATTGAAGACATGGTTACAACCCCAAGATAAAAAAAAAGAGAGATTAACCCCAAAGTTAAAAACCTAGGAGTTATTTTTGATTCAGACGTTAGTTTTAAACCTCAAGAATGCATATATCATCTTTGCCAGAGTGTGGCTGTTCCTCACAAGCATTGTCATGAATGGCTGCAATTGCTGCCGACAACCACAGCGCCACTGGAACGCAGCGCAAACACGCCTGCTGGAATTTAGGTGTAAGGCTTTGAGGCTTTGAACCCTTACTTTTGTTCTCTACACAGTCTTTTTTTGTTAATTGCCGTTTTGGTCTAATTTGAGAATAAATAGTAAATAATCACTGATTATTATTATAGAGAGAATTACTGTTACATTGACAGGGATTATGGACAGACAGTTTGAATTAGTTGTGAGGGGAAAACGGTATGGAACATAGGATTACTATGGTATGAAAGCAACAGGGGTACAGTGTAATGCAAAAAAACAAATCATGTAAAAACATTGAACTGATTATAGCCACAGACTCAAGCATACAATCAGTTACAAAGGTTGCTTGTATGAACTGTATTGGGAAAGAGAAAGAAGAACTACAAGATAGAGAGAGCTGTCTTTACATATTTGTCTGCACAAGACAGGCTATACACAAGGGAGTGAAAGAGAGACAAAAGACACAGAGGAAGAGAGACTCAAGTGAGACGGGGAAATATTAACTGGGGGTTAATGGTCCAAGTAAAAGCCCACTTAGGTAATCGATGGCCTCAAATGAACTTTTTTATTCCTGCCGATTGAGAGTGATAGAGCTGACAACGATCTCAGTCCACCCACAACTCCACTCAACAGGCCTGAGAGGACTGAATTGGTGACTTTGACCCTGATCAACAGGTTTTACAGATCATATTTTAGCCAGCTGCACATGATCCGCGTGGAAACTGCTCTCCGCTGGCTGTGCCATTGGTTTCCTTTGGGGAGAATGGTGGCGACAACTCGCAAGAAGCGCTAACCTTGGCGTGGCGCACCACTTGGAGTTGATCCATTTTGATCAATGTGTTTGTGCTCAATCAAACCCTGAATACTTATGAGCCAATCACAATCTGAAAACGTTTAGGAACAACTCATCCATAAATAGTGAATGTCATTATTTCTTCAGTCACTGTCAGTCGAGCCTCCACACACTTCACACAGTGGGTTCACATCCATCTAATAGGTTTTAGCTTAATAAGGTTTTCAAAAAAGAAAACCAAAATACTAAGCCCTACAGCTGCCCTGTGAGTCCATATTACCTAGATTTCTGTTGTTAGATAATGTCACATAATAGTCAAACTGCGAATAAACTCTGACCCAAAGAGAAACAGATAATGACAGAAGTTAAATTGGACAGTGAACTCCCATACCATGAACAATGAAGTCCAACACACATACTGGTCTTTTCCTTATGTTTTAAATGAAAGTACACACACACAAACAAAAACAGGCTAGGGAGACATAAAGGTTCCTACCTGAAAAAACACAGCCATGGCTGCAATGATCCTCTTCTCTGTCAGAGCTGCACTGAGGCTGTCAAAGTCATCCGAGTTGTACATGTAGATCTGCATCTGTGAGAGACAGAAACACTGGGTTAGGTTGGGGACACATTAGATTAAACCTTCACATCAAATTCAATAAAGACACTACAGCAAATTGATCTAACTATGTGTATCTCCCTCACAATTAACAAGTGTGATTATGTGGTGGCACCTGGAGGGTGGTTGCAGCTGCTGCCGTGGTCCTGCTCTACGCCCTGCACTGCTACTACTATTATTATTAGTCATAGTTCTATTATCTTAACTGTATCTTAACTATAATTGTCACTGTTCATCATGTCATTCCATTGTACCCACTGCTATTATTATTATTATTATTATTATTATTATATAATACCATTTGCAAACCAAGAGCCAGGTTCTGTCCCGCCATCGTCGCACCAAATGCTTGCTTGGGGGGAATTGTTGAGTCTCTGTAAATTACAGAGCGTGGTCTAGACCTACTCTATCTGTAAAGTGTTCGGAAACTTCTCTTCTGATTTGGCACTATAAATAAAATGTTATTTAATTGAATTAAACTGCTGAGGTCACCATCACTCTGGGAATTTGTATCTGTAGCAAAACATGAGGGCATGAAGAAGAAAATAACTACAGCACATTGCATGTATCGATAAATGCTTTACTTTATATTGAATAATACTGCATATGAAGTGAGTAAAAAAATGACCTCAAAGAGGACCGACTGTGACTCTTGTTGCAAAAAACATAGCTGCAATATGAAGGCTTACTTGCTTCATGTCAGCACATCTGATATTGAATCAGTTATTGACCACATCAAACCTGCACACGGGTATCAAAACCAAACATCATACAATACGGCTTTTTAAAAATAATTTGTGATGAATCTCCTTCATGGATGAATCATCAATCAATAATAGCCTCATCAAATGCATGATCCATAACAAGGAAGATACAGAGAAATTTAAATGCAAAAGATAGACAGGCAGAAATAGCATCCTGTCAATATTTTATGGACACCCCAGAATTTCACAAATGTTTTCAGGGGAGCTCACGTCTTATTAAGAGGAGCCCAGCTCCCCCATGCTGCCCTGTAGTTTGCACCCTGCCTTTATGCAGATGTCTGTCACCTTGCTAATAGTGTTACAACACTGGCTATTTTAAAAAAAAATTAATTTATAAGTAGATGTCTCAACATTTCCTGCAGTTAAATACAAGCAAAACAGAGATTCTAATTATTGCTTCTCATAATATACTTGCATTTCACATAGACTTGTCCCAATATCCTCTGCAACCCAGCAATTGCTGAATTCAAATATTCTACTGATGGGTGCATTGCCTTCATGTGAACTACGGCTCAGTTTTAAGATTTGAAATTGATGAAAATGCCCAACATTCCTGTGAGATATTTTTGAAGTAATGTGGGCAACATTACAAACATTTATATCATGCTTTGTTTTGTTATATTGTAGCTAGGGATGGCAATGCCATTTGACAACTGGTTAGATTCCCATTCATTTGAAGTAATTGCAGCTGGACACTGCACACTGCAAACAGCAAATGTGTCTTAAACAGGACTAACATGAGTAACATGATTTGAACTTGAGTCAAACTGAAGGATCTGGTAGTCTATATCGATGACGTTCCACTTCAGGGATTGTTCAGGTGACGCCGGAAATTCCGCCGAATGTCCCTCTTTTTAGTCCGGATGTCCGTTACCTTTTGCTTCCTTTCTGTTGTAACTTTAAACTCTGATGGATTTATGAGGACTATGGTTAACTGCTCCTCAGACCCTTGCTGTGTAAATCCAGTCTGAAACCAATCTGAGTTTTCTGTTGCACAACTAAAACAACCTCTGAATGTACACATGTTCCACCAAAACAACTTCCGTCCAGAGGCTATTTTGCAGAGGCACTGTCATTGTGTCTGGTGCTTAGCCCCGCCAAAGACTATTGTGATTGTACAAGATAGAAATGCCATTAAGCATGTTTTTCTCCTATCCCGGAATGCTGTGTGGACAAGCCAGACCTTCCTCTACAGCACTGTGGAGGAAGGTCTGGCAATGCAAGACTATGGATCTGGTGACTTAAGACACAACAAAATTAAAAAAATCACAACTTGACCCTGACTTTAAGACCAGTGTATCATGTATTCACTTGGCCGATTGACTTGGAATGACTTGATATCCTGTTCAGGTCTGGGCTGATATCCTAAACAAAGCAAGACAGTGTATGTGGGATTGAGCCAAAACAAACTACAGTGTGTGTTCATAATGAAGGAACATGTCACCCAGTGCAACTTAGTGGCTCACCGATGTGTTTTAATCATTTTTAGACAACAATGGAGCACAATGGTACAGAGCAGGAAGATATTTCAGGCTATGACTCACACACAGTACTGGTTAGAGGACACATTCATTGTTAGTTTGGGCACTGGGATGGGATTTTGTTACTATTAAACCTAATTCCCTGAAAACCCATTAAATATTAGTGAGATTACATAAACAGAGACATATAAAGTGAAAAATAAAAATTATATTATAATTGTCCGTCTGCTATTTGTGTTGAAGAGATAACCAGGTTGCAGCATGAAGTCAATAATACTGTGAAATGGACTGGATGATGTGCTGTTCCTCCGTGAAAAACAATGAGAGAATACAGACACACACACACACACACACAGACACACAGAAAACTGGTCAAACAGTCAGCCGCTTTTCGTTGTCATGGTGATATGGAGGCATGACGCATTTGGGCACACAGCAAATGTTGAAATGAAAAAAATACATTATTGTGCCTGTGTGTGTTTGTGTGTGTGCATGTATATAGAAACTGTGTATATATGCACACGTGTTTACATGATTTGCAGTGTCTGGAACACCTTTGCGCATGCTAGAAGCAATTCTGGGGTATTTTTCCTTGCCAGGATCAACACTGCCAATATCACTTGTCTCGCATTTTCTCCAGCTTGCTAATCCTCTCATAAAGAGCCCTGTGCATCGCTGTTTGATCTACTTGTGAAGTAAACAGCCTGATATAGAGTCTGTTTGGAGAATTTATAGCAGAGACAGCTCAACTGGAACAACACATTCCCCCAAACGGGTATTCATTAAAGTCAATGTGGGGAATTGTGCTTGTGAATTTAGCAGTGAGAGCAATTGGAATCAGTTGAAACACAGAAGTATCATGGTGATGGCTGCTGTCTCTCTCACATAGTGAAATGGGACAGTGAGGACATAAGAGTGGACAAAAGACATGCATTTGACTCTGCTGATGATATCAATGCAACATTCAGCCATCTGTTACAGTTAATGCTGAGCGACATGGAGCACAAGAGTTCAGGGGCCCTGAGGCAGCATCATTTAGGAACAGGCATTGCAGTGATGAGCTGCAGGGTTGTGCTGCAGTGTTTGTGTGTCCATTGTGTTACAATCCAGCCTGTTGTGTTGTGTTGTGTCCGGTCTGATCACCTGTTACGCGATTAGCCACCACAGCATGGCATCAGCAGTGTTGTAGTACCATCGGTCTTGGTTTTAAGACCGGTCTCAAGACCACTTTTAGAAGGTCTCGGTCTCGTCTCGGAATTGACTCTCAGTCTTTTCTCGGAATTTTACCCAGTCTTGTCTTGGTCTTGGATAAAGTGGACTCTGGATTTTATTTCAAGACCTGTCAAGACCACAATTGCAGGGATATCACTAAATTGCCTCTGCAGTGTCTAATTTTAAGTATTAACATAATTACTGCGGTTGGATGTAAAACTTCCTTCCTTGCTTCAAATGCACCCAATAACTAATTTCTAATTTGAAATTTGATACTGTTAACCCCCTCTCCCCGCCCCCCTTAAAACTCATGCCCAAGAAAGTGAATGCAGGAGACAGGAGAATCTCTGGCACTGGTCTGGTCTTGGTCTTGACTCGGTCTCAACCCCTCAAAGTCTCGGTCTTGTCTCGGTCTCGATGCACTATGATCTTGGTGATGACTTGATCTCGGTTTTGGTGGTCTTGACTACAACTCTAGGCATCATGTTGTGTTTCTTCAACAGTTGCATTTGTTTTAACTTTTGTACTACTACTGACATGAATGACATTGTGTTCTATTCTAGACAATATTTCTGATATTTCTAAGCACATTTTCTATGCTGTGTTCTGATGTTTGTGGTCTTGACGGGTCATAAAATATAATCCCAAATCCTCTTAATCTGAGAGGGAGACAAGACCGAGTAAAAATGCAGTCGATTCCGAGACAAGACCTTCAAAACAAGGTCTTGTGACCTGTTTCGAGTACTACAACACAGTGCCTCAGCCTATGCAAATGCTGCCTTAAAAAGGCTGCTGGGTCCCACAGCAAAATGCCAAATGCTTTATTGATGTGCCGTTTAAATCATGAGAAATTAATAACAATGTTGAATTAGCAAAACTGATAAATGAATTCATTTTGATGTCATCCCACATAGGATTACACAACACATAGATCGATATGTGGGGACAACTACAGCTAATGAGAGATGCACACCACACGAGAATCAAGCTGATTTTGGGCTACATGCCCCCCACCCTACAATCGTCAGCAAAACCCCAATATTTTGATGATTCAAAATATTATCCTGCCAGATTTTCCTGTGGTGTGAGGTATGTTACAAATGTTTCTGACATCCTTTGATCTGCTTGGAAGTCCATCCTGGCTGCACCAATATTTACGATCTAATATCCTGTTGTGTGGGGGGAACAGCAAGGACAGTGCAAACAGAGCAGTGTGGGCATTATGGGTATTACTTTAGATGTGAATGAATATCAAAATGTCTACTTAAAATGCCTTTACCATGTTTCCATTTACTTTAGGTCATCTCCTGGGTGGAGACCTGTCATTTAAAATGCCACTCCAATGATTTATTATGTTGCCCCCCAAAACTTTGTTAGAGGATGATGCCCTAGACACCCTAGTATTTTAATCAGATGGGATGTTGCAGCCATATAAACCATGGCATCTTAGGTGGGAATAACAATTTCACAGTGTTAGCATCATATAACTGTACCTTCAAGGACGTTTTGGCACACATACTATACAGTCCTACAGCATGGAAAAAAGTTGGGTCTTTTTTCTAATATATACTTTTTTTAGATAAAAGTCTTATTGAGATTAAAAAGGAGTGACCTGGACAAAAGGGCAATATAACAGTTAAGGGGAAAAGACTTTCAGAATGTCCAGTGTAAAAAACACACACACACCATCATTAAGTGTACATACTACTAAGAAATCAATTTGTCATTTACAGACTTGTTTCCTTTCAAAATCAAGATTTAACCCTCCTGCTCTCTCTGTATTGAGACAGTGTGTTAGAGATATAATTTGTTAAGCAGTCGTCATGTTTTGGCCTGCCCTTAGCCTTCACCGTGCCAACACAAACCTATGTGTGTCACTGCTCATTTAGCATTTGGCCAACTGCACCACTTCTCCATATTTATAAGATAGGGAGGCTTCCTGCATGCAAACACAACTACAGCAGTGTCTGCCAAGACTTGTTGACAGAGGATTCAGACTGCCAGCGCCAACATCATCGCACTGTTGTCGATTGGTCAATAGCTGCTTGCCGATGAGGAGCTGTGCTACCAACTGTGCACAGATGGGACACATCACCGACGCTACAGGGTGTCTGCAGATGGCTGGTTCTATTAAGTACATGATGTGGCTTATTTAAGACCAAATATAAATAAATTTGCATCTGACTTTTGAACGAATCACCATAAAAAATGGGGGCTCTATGGAGGTGATCATTTGCTGAGAAGTGCCAATTTCAACCCCTTAACGCAGACTGTCGCTAATTTGCATCAAACCTCTTCCATTCCGACTGCAGGCGAGATAGCATGTGTATTCCCCCAATGCCGGTTTGTTTACATTCAATACATACCTAGGAACCTTTTGCACGCACTGGTTTCTCGTAGGACCGGCCGGTTCACGGAAGCTAATGTTTTGGTTAGCAAAATCCGCATATCAAGGCCGCAAATGTGGAGAAATTGCCCAAAATAAGGTAAATTGAGCTAAGATAAAAAAAATATGTACCAGCTTATTGACTGCTTCTATAGCTATCTTATTCAAATAGACTTCATGTGACGAATATGTTTTTACGTACTTTGTAGATTTATGTTTGTAGCAAATTCGCGTCATTCGTCCATAACGTCTGGATTCGGCTATAATGGCTACCGCTAATGCTGCTAAGCTACTGCTGTATTTAGATCGCTTTCAGCACTCACATGCATTTTATTTAGGCAGATTATTTCATGTTAGGATATAAAAGTATCTAAAAATAGCATGTTAGGATATAAAAGTATATAAAAATTGCATGTTAGGATATAAAAGCAGTTCCTGTCCTTTGTTTTAACACAGATATAATGAATACAACAACGTTCTATGGGAAGCGACCAGGCGGACTTAAAATCAGGATTCCATCAGTCGAAAGTGATGACAGCTGTCTCAGTGACAGTGGGGATAGTGATAAAGACTACACTCCTACACCAGTTGATGAAAGCAACGATGAAAGCAGCGATGGTGAGAGTACTGACAACAGCAACAATGATGAAGACTCCGAAGGAAATCATGATGTACATCCTACCACCAGTGCTACTGCTGCAAGAGGGAAATCAGCTACCACTACAAAAAGACAAAAGGTAGTATGGAAGACAGTGAAGCAAAATAAGTCTGCAAAAGACATTCCAGTTTGGCAAGTTGCTCTTCCAGATGATGATGCAATCAGACTGCCCATTCAATACGTCAGAGACTTTTGTGCACAGCCTGTTTCTAACATTGAAAGATGGGATAAAAATCTGAAACAGAAAGTGACTGTGGAATGCCCAAGCATCATCAGCCTGTACAACAAGTTCATGGGCGGCGTTGATGCTCTTGATGCACTGATTGCATATTACCGCATCCACATAAGGTCAAAAAAGTACTACCATAGACTCTTTTTTTCACTTTGTGGACATGGTCATTGTCAACAGCTGGTTGTTGTATCGGCGGGATTACGAGTCACTGACAGTCCCAAGAAAGAAGCAGAAGGATTTGCTTGCTTTCAGAACATCTTTTGCACAGGCACTCTGCATGCAAGGGAAGGATCTGTCAAAGAAGAAGAGGGGGCGGCCTTCAATGGGTGTTGAAAGGGAGCTTGAGAAGAAGAAACATCGAGGTCCAGCTACGGTTATGCCGACACAGGAAGTCTGTTCAGATGTTGTGGGTCACTGGCCAGTGGTTGAAAGTGAGCGACAACACTGCAAACTCCCACATTGCAAAGGCCAGACTGTAATTAAATGTGCAAAGTGCACCGTTCACCTGTGCCTCAACAAAAACAAGGACTGCTTTCGTGAATTCCACAAGTAAGACTGTTTCATGCAAAGACACTTCAAGTGACATGGTCACTTTCCACATGACCCAGTTTCACATGACAGATGAAAAGTTCAGTAATTGTTTGTATCCTGAGAACTTTGAAATCTAAAAGCAGGCCAGTAAAGTTTGAGAAACCCGGCCCAAGTGACTCATGCACACTAACTGTTTCATGTATCTGCTAAACAAATCAATCTCACAATAAGCACATTAGGCAATCCACCCTCTCTCCAGAGCTGTTAAGTTACATATTATAGTGTGTTATTTTGTTCTCTATGCACTGGAGAAACAAGGACAGAGTTAAATTGACAGTGTAACTTATTATAGTGTGTTTTTTTTGTTCACTTATGCACTGGAGAAACAAGGAAAGAGTTAAACAGAATGTAACATGGAATGTATAAAAACTACTGTCAGTGTTAGGGAGTAGGGGAGTGTTTTCTTTCTTGCTGTTGTCAAGATTCATTTATTTGTCAATTAAAGTTTAGAAGTTCTAAGAACTTTGTGTCATGAATAAAATCTACATATCTGAGATGGGAAAATGTGTTTTATTAATTTTACCATTTTGTAAAAAAATGTACCATAAATGCCTGTTGTCGCTAATTTGCATCATACCTAAATTTATATCTGTTCTATAGACATAGAAAAATTAACAATCTCAACTTAATTTAGCATCAGCTTGGAGCCAGAAACACACATAATACATTTTTTTATATAATTGTAAATAAATTCAGGCGTCAATTAAATACAATATATGTCCAAATCATGAGCACATACTTTTTTCTGGAGCTGTTTTTGAAATCTAAATCTGAATGCTAAAGCATACTAAGGGCCATTGCCTGCCCTTTCCTTGACCTGCAAGAAGCCAGGTCCGTAAAGAAAGGGTTTTCCCAGTTTTTTGTGGAAGAACTTGGCTGTAAGCATATGCAATTCTTTATTTTTTTGTTAATTTCTGATTGTCTGTGTTTTTTTTATGGTCTTACATTTTTTTTATTTTTATCTTGCAACATTCAGTACGTTTACATGCAGCCCATAACCCGTTCAAAACCGGAATATTAGCAATAACCCGGTCGCACACGGCCATGTAAACACCGGCAAAAACCTGAATATGCTCATATTCCAGTTTTTAAAAACCCAAATATGACCCCTGGGTTACCCCTTTTCTAACCCGAATATTTGGTCATGTAAACGCGTATCGGCATATCCCCATCAAAAGGAACATTGATTTGTGTTCTGCGCATGTTCTATTCGCAAGGAATCTCGGTCTTTTGAGTAGAGAAACTTCTTTTATGCGCGTCTTAATGTTATCCGTACGTCCAGACGCTAACCGTGCGTCGCCGTTTACATCGGGATATTGCCAATTGATTACATATTCCATGTATACAGGAGTAACTCTCTCTGATCACGCATGTAAACGGGTTATTCCGAATGTTTCAGAAACCCGAATAGTGACCTTAACCCGACCATAACCCGAATATTGGCTGCTTGTAAACGTAGTCACTGTTGATTGTTCGAGATAAATAAATAAATGAAGTTAAATGAAATAAGTAAAGCTAGCTAACTACACCTAACAACTTACTAACGTTATACCTCACTAAGCTAGCTAAGTTAGCAAGATTTGAGGATGACGTATGATCTGCAGGTTCTATTATAGTGAAACGTCATATTCCCATTTTAACAACAACCATATTATTTTAACTTTAAGCACACAATATTTGGTGAACAGTGTGGTTAGTCAACATTGTCAGGAAATTACTCAGAAAATATGAAATACCAAAATGTAAAAATACCCTGGTATGGGTGGGGCCTTTCAGTGTCAGTTGGAACACATAGCTAATGTTAACATTCTAGAATGATGTTGATGCTTACTGTTAACAGTTGCTACAATTCCATTAGCCCCGTTACACACTTGCAACTTAGCCCCAGGTTTAGTAGTGTTTCAGGGGATAACTCCTCAAACTCGGGGCTAACTCTACTACAGAGCAGGGCCAGCAAGCCCTATAACGTCGGCGTTAGCCCTCTTGGGAAGTGCCAGGATTGTGCCAGTATTAATGTTTTCTTAGCCCCAGGCTAACAGCTCCCTTAGCCTGGGGCTTAGTGTAGTGTGTGAAAAAAACTAAAGACAACAACGACTGAAAATATGGAGCTGGAGGTGAGTGAACCTCAGGTGAGCTGTGGATCAGCACTGAAACATGATGACCTAGAACAAACAAATAATTGTCAGTCACGGCACACCACACACCAGTTTTTCATTTTTTCCTGTGATGTGATGTCCAAGGACCCAATTAGCATCATTAATCAACAACTGGCCCAAACTGAAATAGACTGACTCCCACTTTGTCCAATTAGTCATTAGGCCCAAATCATAATTATAATTGGCATTACAATCAGAATGTGTGAGTCCACCTTTAGCTGAGAGCCAGGCTTGCCAGATTTGGGAGATTGCTGGGCCAAGACATAGGCTATGGCTACGGGGTTGTTACATGGATAGGTTATAAGATAAAAACACTATATATATTTCACCACAAGAACTTCTTTACCTGCTGCACATTTTCCACAGCAGTAGCTGTGTGTGACACCCATTCATTTAAAAGGCACAATACATGTAGTAATGTACACCTCTTGTATATTACCGTTCTATCTTGTATCTAGTCTACATGCTGTTACAAATACAACATGACCAAAAAGATGACAGTTCCATAGTACTGAAAATGATCAATTTGTGTTGTACCAACTTCATAACTCAGCTCTGTTCAGTGCTGATCCCATACAGAGCCACAGCATGAGTTGAAGAGGAAGGACTTGTTTCATAAGTTGTTCTGGATAAATGTGTCATCAAAAATGTAACAGTCTTCAATCACTCTGCTGCGCTGCTCATTAATCCAGCCACAGGCAGACATGTATGTGGCTCAGGTCTGTAATTGACTCCTTCTAAAGTAAAAGTCTTTCATGTTGTAGTGGTGGGAGTCACTACTTTGTGGGCATGTTTGCCTTTGGAATGTCTTTGAACTGAGTCTCCTTGCATATCAATATTCCCAGCTGGCACCATTATAAGTCTGTCAAATATTTGAGAGCTCTGTCTCTTTGCCCTCACCTCAGTGTGATTCCTATGATGTACCAGAATATTGAAGAAAAAAAACAAAAAAAAAACTTTATCAATAACAGGAGGCAGGAAAAGCTATAATTTGTCATAATGGAGCAAAGGGACAGAAACACCAAGACAGAGAAAGAGTTGGGTAAATGGTGCACTGGGAGGAGAAGAGAGGGAGAGGAGGAGGACGCCTGCCTCCCTCTCGGCGATCAGCCTCAGGGGGCCTGTAACAGCACCGCTCCCTTCGTGGAGTTCAAACGCCTGACTGGGAGAGGCAGATGCAGAGACACTATTGAGCCTGGAGGCAAGCCATCTCAACACCAAACAAGTGATTTATTTTCTGCAAAAAAAAAAAAAAAAACACTTTAGAGAGGAGAGGGGGAACCCCCCGTCGCTCCCCAGGCCCGCAGGGTCCACTTTCCTACTTTTACATCTAGCCAGTGTGAGGCCTGTCCGTCAACAATGCTGCAACCTACAATCAGAGCTGGAGGGAGGCTGAAAGGCGTGTCAAGGCCTTGGTCAAAAATACCTCATCTATGCTCCGTCTGCCCAAAGTGAATAAGCACAATCTGGGTTTCACGTCTAGAATAACACCCCACAGTGCACCTCAAACACACTGAAAAACAACCCAACAAAAGCATTTCTGGTGGAACATGTGTACGTTCAAACGATGTTTTAGTCGTGCAACAGAAAACTCAGATTGGACAGATAGTTTAGCTAGCTGTCTGAATTTATCCAGCGCAGTTTAGAACGCCAACTCAAAGAAAGAGGAAGGTGACGGACATCTGACCTAAAAAGAGGGACATCCGGCGAAATTTCCGGCGGCACCGGAACAATCCCGAAGTGGAACATCATTGATATAGACTACTATGGTGCATTCTGCTTACTGAAGAGAGGTGGACCAACAGTGGGAAGACACCTGGCACCGAGCACCACTGCTTTGCCTGGTTTCAGATCTCTGAGTCTTTGCTCATATCAGTGATTTGTTCAGGGATTCAAATAGATCTGTGTGTTGTGTTCACTGATGGCTAGTTCAGCTCACTGGAGAAACAACTGACCAATCAGAGCTTTGTAGGATTAAGAATGTTACACATGTTGCTAGCTACCCAGCTACATCCATAAAAATCAACAGATTTCATCAATCAACTTTGGCAACACTTATGGCAACAACAGTGGATGAGACTGATGCAGTCTGTGCTTGTGTGTGTGTCTGTGTGTGTGTGTGTGTGTGTGTGTGTGTGTGTGTGTGTGTGTGTGTGTGTGTGTGTGTGTGTCTGTGTGTGTGTGTGTGTGTATGTAATATCATCAAACACTAATGTGATGTAGTGTAATGTACTCAATGAAGCATTAATACGTAGGAAGGTAAGCACAGGAGACAGACTCTCACCATGAACAGGCTGCAGTGATAAATAAGGCAGCCTGCTCTGCTGACACCTTAATGCATCATTATTATAGATGTTCTAAGTGGTTTCTGAGGGAGGGGAGGACGAGCTGATTTAAAACTAACAACCAACCTGAAAACTAAATGTACAAGCATTCATTTTATGATGTTACGAGATTCTATCTATAACAACTGTCGTCAAGCAGGAAGTAAAAGCTTGCAGAGAACAAAACCTGCATCCGTCATGTCTGACGGAAAACTGGCTAAATCCACCCACACACACACTACTACTACTTGGATGCAGAATACTCTTTGGAGGACACATTGCACTTTTCTTTAACTTATTAAACATCTGTTCACATCATTATCACATCCACCTTTTTTCAATACTTTTTATTTACATTGCCAACAAATAATCCAATTTCATCAAGGTTCGATAGAAATGGTTGTCATGGTTAAACCATTCAAATGTCAAGTATGTGATGGGATGTAAACCTGTGACACTGGTGTAATGCAGATTTTAGGGCTTTTTTTCTATTTAGAAAAATCACTGTAGTTTACCTGGTCTCCACTCATAGACATAAGCCCTATTCACACGGGACTAGTATTACCAAGGGAGCTCATGTGATTTACACATCCCTCCCCCAGGTCTGTGTTTTGTGTGGCGCATTTACACGGGATAAGCAAAGTCTGTATTTTACTCAAATTTACTGACATTATCCCCCACATATGATGTCAACGCTCTATCAATTTTTTTTTTTTTTATAATTTCTAATGCAGCCAATACAACCCCGAATCACAGAGATGGCGAATCGCACAGGATCATATTTTTACCCCACCTCTGTGTTTGGCACAATATTGTAGGTAATTCGCAGTGGAATTTTTACTTGACAAATTACAGTCATGGCAGATTCGCACAGGATTAAGATCACAGTAGACCTCCGTAATTATTACAAATTACTAGAGGTCCTCAGGAAATGCTAGTCCAGCACGAATAGAGATATACTGGATGCAACCTGCAGCGAGGGAAGCAAGTTGCATTGCCCTGTTTTTAAGAGAAATGTAATGAAACTGTCCTCATGAGAACATAATTTGTTTGCCTAAGCACAACTTATGTTTACCTTGATCTCTAGCTGCCGTGTGAGTTATGACTCTGGTCTCCCTGGATCAAAGATGGAAGTAGCGTAACATCAATAGTGCCAAAAAGCCTTTTAGGGAGAACGTTGGGGTAGATAGATGGTGCAAAAAGGCTTGTGACTTGGATACAGGATACTTTTCATTTCCTCTTTCCTAACAGTCAACACTATATTCTCCTTTGACTATGACCTCTACCCCCCCCCCATACAAAGTGGATTTTGTGTGTAAACCTTAACCATACAAGTCATATTTGTCATTTCCGTCATAGTAATTCGTAGCAGTTTGGGAAGGCACTGATGAACGATACAGTCCGCAGGTGTCCAGTCATCAGATCAGAAATAATATAGTCATTTTGGAAGGTGTAACCATGTTTTGCCCTCTGAGGTCAGACTCAACATCTTTAGTCATCATTAAACAGGGCAGAGTGCACCAGGAGAGGGTGGTATCTACGGTAACTCCAGTTTTCATCCGCCAAAATAGTAATAATAGTTTTTTTATTGGCACTGCAGACAAAATGTATAATATTGATATAATCTATTTATATATAACTTCTATTGAGTGTATATTAATGTGTTCCCAGCTCACAAACAGCCAGTGTCTGTCTCATTACTCTAAACATAAAACACTCCCACCTTCATTAGCTCAGAATGTTGGCTTTGTGTGAAATTCAACGCCGTTCTCTTGAACTATGATATCGTACGAAAATGTATACACAACAATTTGTATGATACCCTACGAATTTACGATGACAGTTAAGTTTAGCTGTCTTTACAGATAAATTTAGCAGAGAAAAGATGACTGTGAGCCAGGTACAGAGCACCGTGAGGGGACCGTAATTTCAGCGGCAGTTGCTGTTAAGTTTAGCAGACAAAAGGTGACTGTCACGCAGCGACGAAAGTTAAGTTTAGACGCCAAACCGACTACTGTAGTTAAGATTAGAAAAAAGATTGTGGTTTGGGTTAAAACACAAACACCCGTTTCCTGAGTGAAAGTCTTGTGTTTTCCCCTTATCTTCTTCTAGGACACGAACACCGCTCCCCTGTTTGAAAGCGCTGTGTTTTAGGACCCACCTATCCACTCCGACCAGTCTGGTTAAAAGCTAACACATGGGTTGTACATGTATATAATGTATAAGAGTTAAGGTTACCATACACAACTAAGGCTGTGATTTAGTCAATAGTGTCTATTTTTATTTTAAGATCTGGTTGGCAAGTTCGAAGTTTGCTGAAGTCCATTAACTTACAGGTCTACCGATTCAGACAAGGCTATCAGAAGTTTGGTGTGTCTGGGATGGTTTTAGGTTGTGGCAAAAGGTGTCAGGATCAGGAAGTGGTTGCATCCTGTTATGCTCAAGATTGTGAGGATAACAAGAAACTGTGTCAGGATTATGTCAACGAGTCTTGTAAACAAGAGTGTAAAGAGATAAGAGGGGGTAAAAGAGAGATTGATAGCCTGAAATATGGTGTGATGGGAGGATGGTAACACAAAAGCAGTGACAGCTCACTGGAAGTGCAACTGTTTGGTTTTAAACTTAGAAGGGACTTCATATGAGGAATTCTGTCATTTTCAATCAAATGTCCAGAATCAGAAAATGTTTTTTTGCCATTTTTGCCATGGTGAAATCTGCATACATAAAAAGAAAAAAAAAAGATTAAACATCAATATAAAATAAACAATACATATAGAAAAACGAATATATGCATACAAAGGAACTGTTGCTTAAGAAGAAAAGCTAAATGGGTTGAGTGCAAAATGTGCAAAGAATATATAGTATATAGTCCATATGGTTTATTTGAGAATAGGCAAGTTTGAGGAGGATCATTTGTTTATAATGAAATAAAGTCATGGCTCTCATTTTGTGTAGAGATTATTGTGAAAATCACACACTGACAATCTTGTTTTGAAGCTCATAAAGCTAGCATGACAGGCGAACCCAGAGGGGAGCACTGCGCTGCCTTGTTAACTCCAATCACATCACACACTGTCTCTTATGTTGCCAAGTTCAAAGTTTTCAATACACTGGTCAATTGCATAAAACCTGTGGGACCTTCGAGGAGGCTTACAGTGTCTGGCAGCGCTGGAGTCTGGCCTTTTGTGTTTTACATATAAATGAATTCCTGTGAGGCAGTGGCATCACGAGAGTAGAAAGAGGGACGGATGCACAGTGGCCTGACTTCATTTCACTCTGCTCTCTAATTCGTCCTCAGTCCAACAGTACGAGCCCTGGGGTTACCGATGGCGAGACTGAAGCTGATGAGGAAGATCAGTCACTGAAGGTACGCCCTGTGGCCCTGACCCTTCAGTCCATACAAACTGCCTGTCCAGGCCGAGATAGTGGGCAGGAAATTGAAAAGTCCCACGTATAGGTGCAGCAGTGAACTGAATGTAGGGAAAGACAATCCATATGGATATACTTTTGCATGTAGTCGGGTTGCGATTTGTGAAAAAAACATGTTCACAGGTTAGAGCTTACACACTGCCTGCGTGACACGGACAAAAATGCGTGATAGAAATAGGACCGACCAGGTGACACGCGAGCGTGTTGGAAGTGTTTCCAGGCAAAATAGAATAGGAAAGATGTTTATATGTCATTTTGACACAAACACATATTAATAAATGACATGTTGATGTTTCAAAGTATCTAGGTTTTGATATAAATGCAGATATAAATGTAATTTAAAAAATAAATAATAAATAATAATTGATTTTCAAATATTGCACCTGTGAATACAGAACGAAATATTCTGTAGCCTATTTTGCCGTCAATACTGCCGACGTTGTCTTTACTGTAATAAAGTCAGTATATATTTACAGTATGTTTAACATGAAGTACGCTACTGCTTGAGTGCAGTAAATCTATGGGAAACATACATGTACAGACAAGGCTAGCAGCAGCAGCGCAGCGTCAGACACGTTTCTGGTGTGTAAAGACATAGAAAAATCCACGCAGCTGTGTAGCCGACCTTATTTATGAACTTCAATATCCAATAGAAAATAATCTCAAAATAAAATAGCACAACGTGGTGTCAACATAAAATAAATGCGCGTTGAAGCCGGAGAGCAGGGTCCACTTTGCGGCGAAAACAAAATTCTTTCACCCAGGAAACGCAGGTTCATTCCTATGGAGTGTTTTAATACAAACCACAAACTTTTTCCTAAACTTAACGAGTCATTTTGGTGCCTAATCTTAACTGTCATCGTCGCATGATGTTCACTTTGTCAGGCTAAACTCCACTACCACGGCCCCTGAAAGGAGCGTCATATGGTGGTGCCTGTAGCTGCCACACAGTCACATATTGGCAGCTAAACAACTGCCGCTGGTAGTCGGTGTCCCGGACCTCTGTAGTGGCTAAATATTTGATCCGGCCCACATATGAATTTAGGTTCACAACAAATTTTGGCCCGACTAGTTGCACACCAAACCAAGATATTCAGGCTACTTCAAAAAAATGAATCATTGTTTTTCATGTTCATTGTTATCATTGTTAAATTCTATGATGGATAAGGAACTTTTTTGCCCACCTTTTTAGGGTTTTATGTCGACCAAACTGTATGTTATAAAGCTATATGAGAAAAAGATATTTGACTTTTTTTAGTTAAATATAAGCATCTTGATAAACTGAAATTGTCTGGCCGTTATTGTGATTCTCATTTCCAGTGTGGCCCTTAGTGAAATTGAGTTTGACACCCCTGACATACATATACGTCAGGTGTACATGTATGCCATATTTAGAATATTCCCACCACTTTCAACGCCCCTTCGCTTTGCTTCTGTCTCGGAAATGTCATGCAAGTCTCTCCTCTGTTTACAATAAAGACAATGATTAAAAAACATGTGTCCTGAAAAAAAAAACCTGCGAACTCCCTTTATTCTTTTATCCACCTTCAAGTGTCTCCTGGGAAAACTCTGTTGCCTCGGGATGAAAATGTAAAGCAGGAGGTATACTCGGGGGCCGGCGAGGCTGCCACAGCCCCGCAGAGAGAACAGCAAGGGCGGGCATTGATGGCCTACGATCCCCCCCCCCTCCTGAGGGACTGACAGATCTGATGCAACATAAGCAAGGCTTTGTGTGAAAACAGACAGCAGAACACGCCGCGTGGAGCGCCCGTCCTTGCTGAGAGGAGAGAGGGAGGACATCAAGAAGAAGGGTTGATGCGGTCTTCTCTCTCGGTCTGAGCCACGCTGCGGGGTTTTTGAATGCCCTGTCCCCTCTCGCAGCGGGAGAAAGGGCGTCCATCAAAGAAGGTCATGCGATGCAGCATTGCCGGTCACTGATGCAACACGCACACACCTGCACACACATGCTGCCTTTCATCTCCCCCCACCACCGCCGCCACGGCTTTATAAAACAGATCGGCAACACGGGGACAGGGCTGTATAATCTGGGTTATGAGATATGTTTAGAGCATGCTGTGACCTCGCTCGATCTATCTTAACAGCCCAATTGAAATGCTGAAAAGTCAGCTTGCGCTTTTTCAATTTCATGAGTGTTACTTTTTCATACAAGCAAAGGGGAGGGGGTGACAAAATATAGCTTTTTCCCAAAACAGAAGAGAGAAAAAACCCCGAAAAAGGTGGTGCGTTCCGCCCCACATCAGCAAGCCAGATTATTAAAAAAAGTATGGAACAGGCTAAGCAACTGGGAGAGCATGTATTTGCCCTCTAGGTAGCATTGGGCTTTTAAAGAATGACTGTGTTTTTTTTGTGTCACTGAAGACAGGAACCAGGAAATATAACATTATGTTAGGAATGGTATGTGCTTCCTATCCGGAGGGAAGGCCAATCATAAATAAAAGAGAAATAAAAAAACAAAAAACAAGCCTGGCAGTCATCAGTTATCTTTGAAGGTTTAATGGAATGTAGCTGGCTGAGAGAGAGGGAGGAGAGAGCGAGAAGAGACAGAATAAAAAGGAGAGGGAGAATAAGAAAAACAAGGCGATACATGAGGAGAGCACAAACAGCATAAAGCAGAGAGGCCTGGATATAACAATAAGACAAGAAAAACTCCAACGATACCATTACTAATAAGATCAACAGCAGAGAAAAAACAACAACCTCCATCACCATAATGCGGTTATGTACAGAGCACCTCCATGTGTTAGCCTGCAACATCCAGTTACACTGATTTACTTACTTGTGTTGTGCTACGGGAGAAGAAAATAAATGCTGTTTTTTGTTTAACAGCACAGTCATTCCATATTCCTTCTCTCCTGTCACTGACATGCTGCTGCATCCCACCAGACAGCTGACTGCTCACCCTTCCTTCCATATCCAAAATGCACACACAGTCATTATTAGGTTTGGGAATCAAATTCAATACTTTTTCAGGCTCAGACAGAATTGCCTCTAAAGTATCGAAAAAATTAAACTGTGCTCCCCCCAAAAAACGCTCTCATAGGTCTTTTGTTCAAGCAGCAATTACGACTCATATTTACGTTTATAGTAATGGCGTCCTCTAGTGGCTGTAATTGTTATGGAAGCAAAGCAGGAAGAAAAGGTGACACAAGTGGGATTTCCATCAAATTCACAAAAAATTTTTTACACTCGCTTGAGGTGGTGTTTGCCTTTTTCGAAAAGCACGATGGAAACAGTTTTGGCGAATAAGTTGTGGCGTAGTGAACATGTAACTTACATAACTATAGTCCCAGTATCCATCGGATGGGGGAAGGATCGGCATAAGGCCCCATCCAGTGCATCGTACACCTGTGGCACAAGGTGCGTGGTGGAGTTGCGGTGCGCTGTAGCCTGTGCCTCAGCCACGTTGGGTAAATTGACGAATTGGTTCAACAGCTTGAATGGCCCTGCACACCACGTCTACACAGCGGTGAACGGTTGTCTCGCTGACACCAAATGTCTCTGCCACAACCCTGTATTCTGCACAGGTGTCCAACTTGTACAATGCCACGTCTCTTCATTTAGCCGAAGGGGTTCAACCCTATGTTCCCACAGCCCTATGTTCCCACATTTCTAAGATTTTTCTTAAAATTAGGCCCTATGTTAGGGTTAGGGTTACATTCCATCTGTAGTCCATTGCTACTGGGTAATAGGTTGGGTATAATTGGCTACCAAATTGGAAGGGGGGTAAAATCTGATACAAATTTATGAAAAAGGAAATGTGGGAACATAGGGCCTAATTTTGGAAAAAAATCTTAGAAATGTGGGAACATACGCCAAAACATTTCTAGGCTTCCGCATCTACTTTCTTTTAACCCAAACCATTATGTTTTTCTAAACTTAACTAAGTAGTTTTTGTGCCTTAACATAACAAACTGCAACGTTTTTAAAGCCACGACTGTTTAGATATGAGGACGGCAAACACTCCTGTGGCTCGTATTAGAGAGGAGGAATAAACGACTGATATCCTCGTATGGTTTGGAGGACTTGTTGCAAAAAATGCCTCCGAATTCAATACCCATTTTCAATACCTAAGGGGTAAATCTCATCAGCGTCACTGAGCCAATCAGCATGCAACTCAGCATGCTTCTACCAAGATCTAATAATGTCTGTGATTGGCTGGCTAATGTTACACGGCGTAGAGGCAGGCAGGAAAAACTACATTACGCACAGAGACGGGTCTGGACATCTGGACATGATCACACCAAGACTTTGTTTCATCGATTGCAACTATCAACGGGTAGAATGGATTCCACTTTTGGCTGCCAGGCCAGCAAGGAAGTATTTTACTTCCAGCCTCTTAACTGTCTGTTCACCTGAATTGATATCCTCCTGGACCGCCCCCACATCACTGTGCATGTGATTAAAACTGATGTAACGAGCAGTCATGTGTTGCACAGTCACGGCGGTTGTAAAAACCTCACAGTGGCAGCTCACTGAGGTTTGTTGTTTGACAAATATATGTCAAATAAAAGTTTATGTTGTCAGTTTACGAGTTCAAGTGAATAATGGTGTTCGTGCTGAGAATATCGATTCCAAAACTGTTTCTAGGAACTCGTAGTGAGGAAATGACAGCAGGCAAACAAGTGGTACCAAAAATAGAGGGATATGAATTGAGCTGTTTTATTAGTATGTGTCAGAAAGGTGTTGTATTTATCTTATTGTAAGTAGGAGATGTACTTGTATTTTCTCCGCCTTGTAATTCTGCCACCGTTTTGGCGGCAGGTGAATGAGAAGCTTGCTGCCCTCCGGTGTGATTAAACAAGGTAGCCTACAAACACGAGTTTAAACGTCTGCACCACAGTTTGTGTAAGCTCAGTATGCATTTTTAGCTGCAATGTGAAAAAGAAAGACACACACAACACACACACACTCACTACACGCGCCAATAGAAACAAACTGTTTGCATACGCCGCTTTGCAGACAAATAGTGCGACAAAATGAAAACTGCTACCCAGTGTTATCATTATTCATCTGATGATTTAGGAGCCGGGATGCGCTTTCCATTTCCCACACAGCAAAGGTTGATGGGAAATAAAATCCCATTCATCAATGACACATCTTTATCTGCGATACCTGCGGCAAAGCAAAGAGAGGAAGTGTGTGTGCGTATATGTGTGTGAATGAGTTCACCCCTCCCCCCAATCCACAGACACACACCACCCATGCTCTCATAACCCCCTATCGCGTGTTAATTTACAGTGCCTCTCTTATCTAGGCAGGTGGGTAAAAGCTGGCAGAGCAAGTTCTGGAGCCACACACACACTCGTCCCTTCCTCCTCCATCTTTTCATCCTCCGCTCCTCGTTTATCACGTCTGGGAGGCTTGGGAGCGGGTGGAGATAAAAACGAGCCTTGGCAAGAGGCAGTCAGACAGAATGAATAGCTTAGCGCCTGGGCCAGCTAGCCCTGATAGCACTCTCACCTGCTCTGGGGGATGGACATGGGAGGCGCCATAGGGGGAGGTAGCCTTATACTGCGTTCCATTTACTTATGTCAGCTACTTACATGTTCCAAACAAATTTCAGATTAAATTGCTATAACACTGTCAAACACACAGCCCCCATCATATCATCAATATCACTTACGCCTACATCTACATCTTCAGGTGTCGCCGCCATTCCGTCCACTGTGCAGTGTTAACTGAATGACTGAACTCCGTCAGATACTTTGACTCCGTGCTTCCTGTAATGAGAGCTGTCAATCAAGGATGTCCCTGTGTGAAAGTGACCAATCATAAGAGGGTCAGTGCCCTCCTTGGTTTCCGCCCCCAAATTGTCAAAAGTCATGTACACTCGAGGGAGCAGAAATCAGCTGAGCGAGCAGAAATCCGCTGCGTGAGCAAAACAGCACTCCGCGAGCAGAAGTCCGCTGCGCGCGAGCAGGATTCCACTGTACAAGCAGAGTAGCCAGGCGCTCGCTCGCAGCTACCTACACCTCTCGGTTGTTGAATTTGTGCTCGAGTACTTTTATCATGCCAGCTGAAGGTTCATTTTTGCGCGTGTGAAATAACATAATGTGCTCGTGAGCATGTCTTACACGCTCATAACTTTTGACTAAAAAATAACGCCATAGATGTCCCTCATTTCGGCCGGATGTCTGTTACCTTCTGCTTTCTTTGTGTTGCATTCTAAACTCTTATGAGGACTGTGGTTAACTGCTCCTCAGATCTCTGCAGGGTAAATCCAGACAGCTAGCTAGACTATCTGTCCAATCTGAGTTTTCTGTTGGACGACTAAAACAACCTTTGAACGTACACGTTCCACCAAAACAAGTTCCTTCCCGAGGCTATTTTGCAGAGACAACGTTGCTCCGTCTGGCGCTTAGCTCCGCCCAAGACGATTGGGATTGGTTTAAAGAAATGCCAATAGAGCTCAACAGTCCCACCCACAGCGGGTTCCGGAAGTAAAAATCCAATACAATTTCTCCATTGACAATTTCAGTATAAGCCATAAAATCGTAACCGTCAATGTTAGACTTAAAACCAGCTACGACATGACTAAGAGATTGTATATGCTCATATAGACGCCAAAAGTTCTTGGGGCACTAACCTTGTTTTGAGATAAATGTCTTTTATTCGCGATGTCTTGGATAAGTACTTCATTACCCACAATCCTGAACAATCCCACAATCCCAAAGTGATGCCTCTGATTGGTGGAACTCATGCTGGTAAGGAGGGGGAGGAGGGGGAGCTGCCTGCACGAGCATGATATGAGCACTTTAAACATTTCGGATTCCACAGTGAGATTATCTCTATCCAGGTTGGTCATAGTCAGCAATACCAGTTGATCACAACGCATTAGGCTGTATTTTATAATAATAAAATTGATAATAATAAACATTATTTCTAAACCACTTTTCTTAACAAGGTTACAAAGTGCTTACCAGAAAAACAGCAGATTAAAAACCAAGAACAAAACAACCAACAACAATGAAGTAACATACAAAAATCAGAGGCATCATGAACTATAAACCACCTGAGAAAATAAATGAAAAATATATATGCATACATACATATATGCATACACATATATAAATTGACATATATACATACAGTATATAAACACATACACATACATTTACATGCACATATAATGCTTTTCTAAAAGAAAGTTTAAAGAAGGGATTTTCTGCATACAAACAGCATAGCAAATTGTCCAAAGATAGAAGTCGGACAGGACTGTGTGCACGGCTGATTTAATGATAATGTTACTGCTACTGTTGATGCACGAAGCAGCCATGTTGTATTTGGAGGTTTGGCTTGCTTGGGGTACTGTGAGTTGCACGAATTCCCAACACGGAAATCAGACTTCAAGGGGTGTGTTTCCAACTTTGAACTTGGAAATTCCGAGAACAAATGGAACGCAGTATTAGACCGACACGCTGGTTTACCGATACTCTGTGGCCCATATTTTAATAAATATCAATGTAGCCAGTCTCTGAAATAATGCAGGGAAATGGTTCCAGATTTCATGATTGATTTCATGTTCATGGTGAATGGATGTCACTCTGGTGTTGATATTCCTGCTGATGGATTTGAGTAATTGTGTTCCATGTAGTTGTTGTTCCCAATAATAAGACTTTTTGTCCTCATGTACGCACGTATCTAACATTTTAATCAGGGTCCAACAGTCATGGACATCAGTAGAAAACAATTAGGACAGTGAAATCTTGGTTGTTTAATTATGTTATATTTTTTTCTTTCTTAACTAATTTATTAGCCTGTTCATATTTTGAACTCTCTCGACTGGAGTTAATGAATTTGGCTATATGAATTGATACAAAAATGTCTTGAGGAAAATTCCATGTCCCTTAATTTGCATGACAAAAGTGTTGGCTAGAACCGGGTCGAAAAATATCCAAACAAGTTGACGGACCTATCACTGGCTTTGATTTGATTTTAATATGTAGCCAAAAATGTTAACATGTGTTCGATAATTGTCACGCCCCCGCCTGCCATGTCCGCACAGTGACAGTCTGGTGTGTGTGTGAATGTGTTTTGGTTTTTTTGTTCATTTTGTTATGCCTGCAGTGTGGTTGGTGGGTTTCTGTTTTTCTGTCTGTCTGTCTGTGTTTCTGTTTCCGCCTGCATGCAAGGGGGCAGGCTTCTCACCTCAGAGCGAAGCCGCGATGGCGCCATTTTGCTACCCATGTTCCCATCACCCCCGTTAGCATCCCATTGACTGCAATTCATTTTGGCGTTACTTTGACAGCCAATAACTTTACATCTGAAGCGTTTAAAGACTTGATTTGTCCGTTGTTTATTTCTTAAGAAACACGACAATGTACACAAGGCTACATTACCTTGTACCTCACGTTATGGCTCCGTAGCAGACGTTTTTATAAAAATAGGCTAACGATTGCGTCATAACCACGCGACTTACTGTCGCAGAGGAATTACCGTATAGTACAGGAGAAGCTCGCAGGCAGTTTCGACGTACATTAGCTGCTTAGTTTAATTACTAATGTTAACTAGCATTTAAGTTAGCAATAATTAGCCTGTGCCTATGTTATCTCCTTACATATACCTACGCTCTCCGTCTCTGATAGATTGGGAATGATTGAAATTTCTCTTGGCACAGCTACCAGAAGGCTTACAACGTTCAGAGACGTTGGTCACGTCACATCGGCGGCGGGAAGCTCAGTTTGCAGCTGCGCAGTAACGCTCAGTAACACTTAACCATCACCGGAAAAGTACTGGTAAGAGGATTCACTTGTCTCCGTCAAAAACAGCGGGGTCGCTGGGTCCATTTTTCTTTTACTGTCTATGCCTGCATGTTGCACAGAGTGTGGACACGCCCCCCCCTTTTGATTCTCCCCACACCTGGCACTAATTCCAATCAGCATACCTGCTACTCATCCAGCTCCATCATCTGCCCTCAAACATCAGTCTGACTTTCGTCTCCCTGCCGGATTGTTGCTTACCACTGAGAATGCTAATTCACCAGCCTTCGATATTTGTATCTAGTCTAGTTTCTTGTCTTTGTACTTACCTGTCTGCTCCCCTCCCTGACATTACTAACTGAAAGATCTCTGTTGATAACCCACCTCCGGAATACTCTACTGCCAATAGCCACGCCACGCACTGGAACATCAAGTCTGCAGCCACACTGAGGAACACAGCCCAGCACCCCCTCTGCCAGGCCAGCCATCTTCGGACCCAGCACCCCCACTGCCAGCCCACACTCACAGCTTCAATAAAATACGATTCTTTACCAACCACTCCAGTCTGCGCCTGAGTTCTGTCCCCCAATCCTGACAATACTTTTTACTTTAGAGTTTCTCTGTGTTAATGAACATCCTACCTTCCCAAATTTAACCCAACCAAGTATTTGAACATGAAAAATATAAAGTCCTTCATCACATTATTTATATGCTAAGCCTTCTGTTACTCCACGTTCAAGGCAAATTATCTCAAACAACTAAACAGCGAATTCCGCCCATTACAACAACCCCAACCACAATCCCCAGTCATGCTGTGATCCATCTATTAACTTAACCACCGAAACATTTCATAAAATCCATCTGCATAATTCTCAGGTTAAATCAATTACTGACCTCAAAAGCAGAAGAAACATTTTCTCTGCTATTCAGGCTGAAATTGGAACAACTCTAATTATGGGCAATCAGTGTAGTGTTGTTGTTTTTGTGGCCAGATGTCAAAAGGTTTTGTTGTGAAATTGCTGCTTTTGGATGGAAATCTCACAGTGTTGCGTCTAAATGTGAGCAGTTTTTGAAAAAAACATACAGCAAGATTAATTTGAAATTTCATGGACTTTTTACAGGGCAACCAAACTGATCATGATATATTTAATAATAATAAGAGTGGAGGATGGAGTGTGAGAAGTTCATCTCATTTTGCTCAGAGAACATACGAAACAATGAGAAGTTAGAAAATAATGGGGTGTCAAGTGTCAGCAAACGTTTACATTCTGATCAAATACACCCCCTCATAATCTCATCTTGACGACCAGATGCATCAACAGAAACTGTTGTATGCTAATGTTAACTGACACTTAGTGTACTGATGGTGAAGAAAAAAATATATAAGGCTGTTTACACTTCTGTATCCACAGGAAATAATTTGAGGCATGCACCCAACCCGTTCTCACTCCCAACTCGTCAAATACTGACCCTTGGTCAGTGTCTCTCAGCGCCAGATACTGACGCAAAAATCCCCCTTTAGCGTCTGCATGGAACACACTGGGCAGAGCAGCAGTAAGATGACGTAGTATTAAGAGAGCAGAGGTGGGTAGTAACGTGTTACATTTACTTTTTTTTAATTTTTGAAAAAATTATACTTCTAGGAGTAGTTTTAAATCACTATACGTTTTACTTTTGAGTAGATTTGTGAAGAAGAAACTGTACTCTTACTCCGCTACATTAGGCTACAATGAGCTCGTTACTTTTCTTTTTACCTCTTTGGTATTCTACGCGTCATTGTCTTTATCCCCCCCGCGTACGCCTCATTTAATGTTTTATTTTGACAGCGAGAGAGACTTCTGCTAAAGGCTCTACCACGTGACTGTGTTTCACCAATCAAACATAGATATGCTCGTCTCCTCACGTGACCATACTCAATCTCAGCGGCGGGACGGTTAGCTTTACAATCGTAGCAAAACAAAAATGTCAGAATCAACCGTCGGCAATGCAGACACAGACAAGGAGGAACACCCCTGGGGGCTGTTTCACAAAGGTAGAATATATAAATCCAGGATAACCAATAGAGCGAGACTTGACCTAGTCTAGTCTGTGCAGCCTGGCTTGATGCATTTCACGACGGCCAAGCCAGACTAAGGAGGAGCGATTAGGTTGAGCCGGGCTGAAGTAATTGGGATAAATGCATCTTCACGGCTTTCCTTAACAGACCGCAAGGTCGATTACAGATTTACTGATGGTACAGTGGAGAATACGCATTGTTCCTACTTGATAAACAGTGAGCAGCAGCTTCTTGTAGAAGCATGATAACGTCAAACTCATTTGTAAAAAAAGAAACACGGCGCTGTAATGAAACAGCGAGAAACAGCCTGGCAGACGATCGCGGACCGACTAAATGCGTAAGCAGCCTAAATATATACAGTAACTGACCACTGCTCTGAGTTAAGACCGTCATAATCATACCATTCAAGGATTAGGCTACTAATACTTTACACAAATTAACCGTTGTACTCTTTGTCTTAAAAGTAAGCAGAATATAATGTTCCTCAGGAAATTTACCATGAAGATCCATTTTCTACAACGCTAGAATATGATGCGTAAATATCTCTCTCACTCTGTTTCTCCCTCTCTCTCATGGACTAAAATATAAATTTAATAAGTCATATTAACTTCCACTGCTCGCTTTTATTGCAAAGTGTACAAATGTTTGTTTTTGCAAATGACAAGTAACTCATTGGATGGTTTCAGTTAAGAGCAGTAGTTCGTAAATGTAATGTATTTTTAGACTATCATTCAGTCGGTCAGCTGTTATCTGACACGCTTTTTCTCACGTTTTCTTTTCTTGTTTTTTACAGAGGCCGAGTTTTCTTCTTTACATATTATATGCTTTGCTCCCTCGTATATACAGAGATAGAAAAGAAAGACACTGTAGAAATTGGACTCTAAAATCTAGAAACTATAAAGATAATGAAGTGATAAATATAATGGACACTGTAAACATGAATGTAACAGAGTATATTCATATATTGCCCCCCAGCAAAATATAAGGTCAAAAAACATTAGGGTGTCTGCTCCCTGTTGTTACATGAATGTACAGTAGTCTACACTATATAGTTATTGGTCCAATGAACTAAGACTATAATTTGGCAGGATTGTACAATTAGGATAGGTTTTTATAATTGTACAATTCTCCGAAATTATAGTCCCAGTTTACTGGACAATACAAATCGTGTGCTAAGAATGCCAATTTATTGAATCCTTTATTGTTAAAGAATACAACAAACATTAATCAACTAAAATAATTTAAGGTGCATTGGTGCACTAAATAAAAACAGCACTTTATATATTGCCCTTAGTAACTGACTTCAACACATTTGGTGTTTATTTCACAAATAGGCTGATTTACATTTGGTAATAATATGTTGGATTCATGTTCTTGAAAAAACTTTACAAAAAATTTACAATACCTTACCTGCCCTGTCACTGCAAGCATCTCATGCTTATACATCCCTTAGTACATTCATGTGGATTTTGTATTTAGTATCTTTTCTTTTATTGTCCATATTATTCATGTGGATTTGTTATTTTATCATCCTGTTTATGATGTATGTGTATGTTGTGTGTGATGTCTGTAAGCTATTGGGACCTTGAATTTCCCCTTGGGGATCAATAAAGTATCTATCTAATTTGACGACCCCCCTGCAGTTACTCTAAGGGCCACTCTAGGGGTCCTGGACCCCCCCCCTGTTGAAGTCTGTTTGCTCTAAAGGCAGGCTGAATAAAGTCTAAAATATCCTTTCTACTAGCATCCAAACACAAGAAAGTCCTGAGTGTGTGAAGTGTGTTTTTCCAGTCAGATGACCTTGGGTGTGGCTCGACAATTTCGAATCGATCCCACACTGTCCTGGTTGAGAATACCTGTGGCTGAATGCATACGTTAAGACTTGGGATGAAAAGCACACAACAGGGGGAATGAGAATGTATGTGACACAGGGGGGTGCATGCCCACACAGGATAAGTGACACGCTCCAGCTCCAGACGTGTGCTGTGCCTGGCATATTAACCACGGCATTACTGTTTAAAACAGCAGGTAGGGGAGCAGCAGGTCCCTACTTCATCATGCTATTCAAGGGCCCTATTAGGCTACAATTACTAAATGGCAAGGCTTGTAAATCATACATCATTCATACCGAGCACTCGGAGAAAGCACAAGAACGCGTCTCTACCTCGCCGCCCACTGCAACACAGTAATTGCTGTTGAGAAGTGCTGGGTGGAGCAGAAAGGGGAAGGGAGGGAATGATTAAAAAAAAATGAAAAAATAGACAATAGAAAGAAAATGTAAGGAAAGTTAAAGAAAAATGAAAGAAAAATCGAAATAGGAAGAAAATATAGGAAAAGAAAGGAAAGGCTTTTGTTAAAAAGGGAGAAGAGAACATGGACAGGAATTAGAAAAGGAAATGGTTTAATAAGGTTTGAAAAAAACAAAACATGCTGTGGATATTTATGATAATGATAATACTGTGTTATTTTCGTCTTATTTCTTCCGATTGTTATGATTGCTGAACTATAAGCTGCTAACCCTTACCCTAACCCATAACCCCAAGCCCAACTCCTTTACCACGCCTCCATTCACTTTTATTTCATTTCACCTTTTGCTCTTCACACCCACCCATCTCTTCTACCCCCACCCCACCCCATCCCCCCAACCCCTAATGCTTTGCTTTGTTGTCTTATAATCATTACTACTATAAATATTATTTTTATTCAGGGTAGATCTCGTCATATTCTGCATTGTAGTACAAACAACATTAAGACTCTACAGCCAAGATACTTTTACTTAGGCAACAAAACAAATATTATGTCTAAAAAAAGTTTTGGTTTCGTATGGTAAAGGCTTCAGCTGAACTGTGGTTAGTTAAATGTCTGTGTTTTGGTCCGCCATTCATTTATTGAAATTAAGATTTTCAGCTTGTGCGTTCAAATCAGCTGGGAAAACCACGTTGACGCACATCACACCAACTCTGAATCCAGGTCAGTTGAAAAGGGAGAGAGACATTGTACCACAACTGATGTAACAACTGCGCTCAAGCTTTGAATTATCTTATGCAATATTGTCAACTGCAGCACCAGCACCCAAAGATGAATAAATGGGATTAAGGGGAGAGGAGTGTTTGTGCTTTGTTTTTTTGCACTTTTAAATAGACTAGGGACAAATAATTAATTGCACAAGCAGATGCTAAAATAAGCATTGTATAAACCCCAATTCCAATGAAGTTGGGACGTTGTCTAAAACGTAAATAAAAACAGAATACAATGATTTGCAAATCCTTTTCAACCTATACTCAATTGAATACACTACAAATACAAGATATTAAATGGTCAAACTGATAAACTATTGTTTTTCGCAAATATTCACTCATTTTGAATTTAATGCCTGCAACACATTTCAGAAAAGCTGAGACAGGGGTAACAAAAGAAAGTTGAGAAATGCTAAAAAAAACACCTGTTGGGAACATTCCACAGGTGGTTAATTGTCATGATTGGGTATTAAAGAAGCATCCCAAAAGGCTCAGTTGTTCACAAGCAAGGATGGGGTGAGGTTCATCACTTTTGAACAACTGCGTGAGCAGTTTAAGAACGTTTCTCAATGTACAATTGCAAGGAATGTAGGGATTTCATCATCTACAGTCCATAATATCATCTGAAGATTCAGAGAATCTGGAGAAATCTCTGCACGACAAGGCCGAAATCAACATTGAATTCTGATTGTGACCTTCGATCCCTCAGGTGACACTGCATTAAAAACCAACATCATTATATAAAGGATATTACCACGTGGGCTCAGGAACACTTTGGAAAACCATTGTCAGTTGACACAGTTCGTCGCTACATCTATAAGTGCAAGTTAAAACTCTACCATGCAAAGTGAAAGCCATATATCAACAACACCCAGAAACGCCGCCGGCTTCTCTGGGCCTGAGCTCATCTGAGATGGACTGACGCAAAGTGGAAAAGTGTGCGGTGGTCTGACGAGTCCACATTTCAAATTGTTTTTGGAAATCATGGACGGGTTAGGCCAATCACCGCTGTTATTAGAGACACAGTGAGGGTATGTTTAGAATGGTTAACATCATAGCTTGTTGTGTAATGATAGCATCCCCATGGGAACGCTTGTTTTAATTCATTTGTATTATTATTTAATTTACTTGTACTTATGTATGTGAGGTGGGTGTTCAAAATTTTATTTTGTGTGAACTCCCCAAACTAAATTCCTATCAATTTTGTTGAAATGGCAATAAAGTCTCTGTCAGTTTACATAAATCACTTAGAAAATAGGATTCCACCTACCTCTGGCGGAATCTCACCATGCAGATACAGTAGCAGATTCTTTTGAATATGTGCTGTTGAGATTTCCACTCACATATAACAAGGACACTTGTCGACTGTGGGCTCACTGTGCCTACTGTGTTTCCAGATATTAGTTTCCCATCCTCTCCCTGAAGAGATAACATTGTGCAATGTAGCAGACAGGCAATAATGTTGATCCAGGGGCTAGACTGCAATCAAACCATGCTCCTACTGTATTTCTCTGCTGCTGCTGGGGTTGTATGAGCCAGCATTAGAGGCCATGCTGAGAACTTTACAGTCTGATACCCGTACAGTTTTCCGCTCAATACATATACAGGTGGGGAGCAGTGTTTTGGAGATTTTTTTTCTGTCTAAAAGGATGTTTTTTTGTAAATTATAGAGTGTCGTCTACAACTATTCTATCTGTAAAGTGTCCTGTGATAACTCCTTGTTATGGTTTGATAGTATAAATAAAATTAAATTGAAAATTGAATTGAAACAGTGTTTGCTGTCTCAAAAATGACATGTTCCCCCAGTTTCAGATGTTGTTCTACCCTGGAGACAATCACATTACAGAAGTATAGAAATCAAAGACATTTTTAGTTACATAGAGACTAATTTGGTGCAGTCTCATTTTAAATAGATGATAGAACTAGCAGAATAAAATGAATACAATTTGGTTGAATTGGTATCCCTGCTTGGTGTTTTTGCACTAAGTTTCATCACTAGGAACTAACACTGGGAACACACCATATATATATATATATATATATATATATATATATATATATATATATATATATGCGCGACATAACAGGCAGGAGAGTAAAGATGGAAAGCTCCTAAAGCTTAGTGCCATATAAATGTGCGGATGATTTTTTGTTTTATCATTCGTAAAAACCAATTTTGACCTTGTAGTTGAAAAAGGAGCCTCATATAAGAACGACATTTCCTCCTATGGAGTCTGTTCATCCGTATTCGGAAATCGACTAGTTTTGACTGATAAAATGGCTGCGGCTAGAGACAACGGAGCTCCGGTGAGTTGTTCATAAACTTTCTTTTTAGTAAATCTGTGTACACAAAGAATGTTGTCAATGCTTGTGTTAAGGTGTAGAGCACCTGGAGATACTTTAATCAAAGTGTCATGTTGTGTCGAGCCTTCTTAGTGTTTTAAAATAGCTATTTTGAGGCTAGCATGAGAGTGCCCCTAGTTCTCCCATTCAAAGGCCATTTGACCCAAAAACAACAATACGGTGAATCTTAAAAGTGGCGATTCCATCCTAAATATGCTTTTAAACTAAAGTTTGACTCATGTACATTCACAAAAAGACCCTAGGATGGATTTTGGCAAGAGTTACGCTTTAAAGGACGGATCAGCTGAGTCATACTGCCAATACTGTGTGTGTGTGTGTGTGTGTGTGTGTGTGTGTGTGTGTGTGTGTGTGTGTGTGTGTGTGTGTGTGTGTGTGTGTGTGTGTGTGTGTGTGTGTGTGTGTGTGTGTGTGTGCGTGCGTGAGTGTGTGAGTGCGTGTGTGTGTGTCTCTGTAGAGAAAAAGTATAGTTGACTGAGAGGATCAGTCAATATTAGAAAACAGTCTGGATTTTCATTGGACCTTCATAAAAGTGCTACATGGAAACTTTTCCTCGGTAACGTCTCACTGCTATATCAGTTCTGAAGGCATATTATAAATCTAGCAATTTAAAAACAGCAGCCTCAGAAAGCTTCATGCCTTCATATAGGAGGTTTTGTGTTTTCAGCACAATCTTTGACTTCTTCTCTGGCAGACAGGTAAGCAATATTTCTACACTGAGTAGTGAGGACAAATGCATAATTTCCACACGGACTATCTCAACCAATGATACAAAGGCACCTTTATGCAACTTTGTGGAAAGGTTTGGGAGGAAAAAAAGAATTTGGAGCGGAAGGAGAAGATTACAATATCAAGCTGAACTGTCAGCATGCTGATCTACCAAATGTCAAACAATACATATTCATCTGTTTGGCCAGCCACAGCAAAGAGACAGTGCTCTAGGAGAAGTCCAAACTGAGATGGCTGACATTTCAGCATTCAAGAGACTGACAGCTGCACATAAACAACATGCAAATACACACACACTCTCAGAAACACACACACACACACATACACACACATACATACACACACATACACACACACACACACACACACACACACACAAATTACACACTTTGCATGCAGTGAGTTTATTTGATAGATGTTGAGGCCGGGTGTTAAAGGAACACACCGACTTATTGGGACTTTAGCTTATTCACCGTAACCCCCAGAGTTAGATAAGTCCATAACTTACCCTTCTCGTCTCCGTGCGTGTCGTAACTCTGTCTGACGCACCCGCCACTAGCCTAGCTTAGCACAGATCCTGGAGGTAACCGGCTCCAACTAGCTTACTGCTCCCAATAAGTGACAAAATAACGCCAACATTTTCCTATTTACAGTGTGTACAAATAACAAGGTCACATAAGACACAGCCATCTTCTAACTGTATACATACTGGGAACTATATTCTCAGAAAGGCGAAGCAGTGCTACTTCTGCTACTTGGGCGGAGTGATTTGCTCGCAGCACCTGAGAAGCCCCGTGGTGAGGAGCAGAGAGTTCGCCTGGAGTTCTGTGAGCAAACGCTAGGCTAGCAGTGGGTGCGTCATACAGAGTTACAACACACACAGAGATGAGAAGGGTATGTATGGACTTATCTAACTCTGATAGATGGGTGTCTTAGTCTTTCACACTCAGTTATGGTTGCTCTTCCTACGGCTGCTCTAGCCAGACTTTACCCCTTTACACAAATTGGATTTTTCTGGCTCCAGTATCTGACAAGGGCTATCCAAGATCTTGATCTAAACTCAGGTCTAAAAATGTACACCCTTATCTACACCCATATCGGTCATTCCTTTGTATGTCGAAGCTTGGTAGATTGTGCTTACCTCCACAGGGTAACGGCGGCCGTTAATGCTGTGTTCAGAGCCTTCGGATCCGTTGTTTGGACCCCAATGAAACTCCACTTTTTCTGCCTTAAACCTTCCTGGTAGGCCTGCTCCCCGTACAAAGTAATCATCCTTCAACATAATGGCCACTGAAAGAAAGACAGGACAGAGAAAAACAGAGACAGAGCGAGAATGAGTCATACATCACTGAACATTTTTTTCAGCATAAATACATAAACAGTATGTAATCATTCCTCTCAAAAAAGCTGAAGGCTACAATTGGAATCTATTGTTGATGTGAAGGCAAATTTCAATCATTGCTCAAAAACTCAATCAAAGGTGTGTGTGAGGACGCATTCACAGTGTGAAACCTCTTTAAGTTCTGAAGAGACACAGACTATTCTGAGGACATGCTTAAGGTAAATATGTGATTATCTTTTAGATTTGCTCTGAGGAAGACATGTTCACAAATGACCATTTCTGTCATTTTCCATCAGCCTCTAAGGCAATTTCTCAAATGAGGGGCTAATTTGCCAAGCTAAATTGTTCTCTTCAGTCAAAGCAAGCTGCCCTTGCAGGGTCCTTTGTTATTCCATCACATCTTTGTGAAATATAGTGAGAATTAAGAGAGGGCCTTATTGTCTCTGAAAGGATGCCCATGTTCCATCAACCAGTGCAGCCAAACTTCATCACATAGTCATGTCCCATTAATAGGAAGGACTCGAATGAAAAGAGTTACCTGGTTTATCGCGACGTTGGTCACGACTCCAAGTAATTAAGTATCACATACACCTGAAGACATTAACAGACCCACTTTACATACTCTGTGCTTAATAGTGATGTGACAACCGGCTCTTTTATGCGAGTCGGTTCAACCAGACGGTTGTTGGTTGGCGAACCGAGTCTATAGATTCAGTCACCGGTTCACGTGCCTGGGGGGAGGGGGGTTTGATTATACATAACTACCAAGATAACATGACGTGTATTTGTATGTGATATCCATCGGTAATGTAGCCTATGAATTTCTATGTACACAATCATCTAAGGGAGAAATAAAGGTTTCTGGGATCGGTTAACTCAAACTTGCCGAGAACCGAGACACCCGTTTGATTACATAGACTCGAGCGGTTGCACAGTTACATTCGGTCTCGGTCAGTAGCCTGGTGCGCGGTCTCCTCGTGACAGCCTGCAACATTCACTTCTCATACACTACATTTAACTTAACATAACTAAGATAACATGACGTGTATTTGTATGTGATGTACTTCCCCATCAATAATGTGTGAATTGCCAAACACAATCATCTGAGATGCACCAGAAACAAGGCTTGGTTAATAACTCAAACTTGCAGCGAACCTAGACACTCGTTTGATTATAAACTCGAGCGGTTGTTAACGGTTACATTCGGTCTCGGTCAGTAGCCTGGTGCGCGGTCTCCAATCTACAACTCTCTTAACAACTCTTTCGGTCCAATGAATCGTGCTGCTCGAGGTAGCCCATTTCCTGATTGATTCTACCACCACTCCAGTGGAGGCGCTAATGAGGTAAAAAAACAGGAGTGAGTCGGTTCATTGACGTATGGCACTCGATTCTCCCTGCTCAGTGACACGAATCGGGATAATAACCGGCTCTTTGGTCAGTTCGTCATCACTAGTGCTTACGAAATGTTCCTAACATTGAACATGGAAATGCACAGGTAAAATAGGTTGCCATACCTCAACCTGAACTCTTCGAAGGGAAGTTTACAACAACTTGATTCTTATTTGTTCATCATTTCTATGTATGATAACACTGTACTCATTGAAGTAATTGATGACATCTAAGAATTCAGAGACATTCAATTACGTTTGTTAAAGCAAGAAACATGAGCAATTAGACATGTTGTAAACACGGTTTATCCAGATTATCAAAAACATTTCAATTTGGAGGTAGGTCCAGGAAGTCGGTGTGTGAACTGTGATGGATGTTTACAGTTTGGGTAATAATTAAATTGTATCTCAGTAGTAAACTTGCTGAGTACAGTTATCAACTTCATGTTAACTTCAACTTTGTGTCTACAAAGGACAATTGGTTTTCAATAGAAATTTTGGCCAAATCCAGAGCCATAGAATTGACTTTAGGATACTTGAGGCAATCAGTCATCCCCAGCACAACCCCACTCACCCAATGAATTGTAACTTGCCACCATAAAAGATTTTTCTTTCTTCACATTTTGTTTTTATTTAACTGTTTAATCATCAATGTGCACACCAATAAACTTGATGCTTCTGACTTGTTCCATGCATGATCTGATGTCGACATTGAGAGATTGTTTCTTTACACCAGAGTGCCAGCCGCTCCACCTGGCCTCTGCACCCGGTCTCACCATCCCTGCCGAAGAGGCCCACCCATGTCGTGTAGTTCGCAAGCTTCATGAAACGATTGGAGTCACCTTTGGCGAAACAGTCATGGGTCATTAGAGAAAACAGCAGTGGGCTGAGCACACATCCCTGGGTGGCGCTGGTGCTGAGTGTGGTTGCTGCATAAAATTGATGTTCACTCCTCTGGTCCGCAATAAAGCTGTCACCAAGTGTTGTTTTGAAGTTCACTGATGGCACAATGTTGCAAAACAACAACCCTAGTGTAATGTTCTTATTCATCTATTTGAATAAAACATCAAGAATCGAACTTGTGCTAGCTTCACCTGTTTTTAATAACGCTTCCTCTCGTGCTGTGAACTGTGAAGTCCAGTGAACATTTCTTTTTGGTTTTAACCCTGTTATTGTCTTTAAATTTGCTCCGTGGCTTTCCTTTCGTTGCCACGGCGTTCACTGCTACGTCTTCTTCGCGCGCTGCTCCATGAGCAGACTCTCTGAAAGTCAGTACATGCTGTCGTGCTAGCTCACTGGCTTGACATATTTTTATAGCACTGTCTAACATCAGTTCTGTTTCCCTAAATAATTTCTCCCGGAGCGTCTTCTCATTAGTTCCAAACACTATTTGGTCCCTTATTATGGAGTCTCTGAGAATACCAAAATTACAGGACTGAGCTTTAATCTTGAGGTCGGTCAGAAAATTATCAAAAGACTCACCCTGGTGCTGTAGGGGTGAGCGAAAGACGTACCTCTCGTACGTTTAATTTTTTTTTTATACAGTTCTCGTCAAATTTCTTCAAGACTTCATCAAACTTGTCTTGGTCCTCAGGTTGAGCATACACAAAAGTGTTGAAGACCTCTATTGCTTCTGTGCCGGCGACGGTGACTAGCATGTCTATTTTTCTTTCATCTGCCCGTCGATCCACTCCGACAGCCGCAATATACAGCAGAAACTGCTGTTTGAAAGCCCTCCAACTTGCATCTACGTTTCCAGTCAGCTTCAGCGGACTTGGCGGTTTCATTGCATCCATTATGTTGTGTCGCTTCTTATTCTTGACCCGACTCCTGGTACCATGTAATGTTCTTATTATCTATTTGAATAAAACATCAAGAATCGAACTTGTGCTAGCTTCAGCTAGCTGTTTTTAATAGCGCTTCCTCTCGTGCTACTTTTACTCTCTGGTCCAACATACAGTCAATCCAGCACATTCAGATGTTAGGGTTCCACCTATTGGTAGCTCCTTTGTTAGCACTTATCATTGCACATTAGACTGTTCAAAACGTTGAGTCAAACCATGATGCGCTGATTTGCGTTTCCGTTAGCCATGTGTCCAGTTTTGCCGAGTCACGCCAGAGATGGACCAACTCCGGAGACAGGCCAAAGTGCGCCCAACCTGCTTTCCAGCTGGTTGTGGTGGTGTTATTGCTGGCCGCAAAAATGGTTCCAATATTTACTTTGGTTACTATGCTGCGAGACAATCGCTCATAATCTGTGTTCACGTTCACTTCTCCCATTAGAATCACTACACACGGACCTGCTGCTAGTCTCCTAAAGAGGCGCGGCAGCAGCAAAACCCAGGTGACACTGATACAGGACATGACTCTGAGTTGGGGCGTCACGGTTTTAAACTGTCTCTGACAGCCATGGATCAGCTGCCCAGCTGCCATGGGAAAGGGGCTTAAAATGTGGAGGAGCTGCATTGCCTCAATACTCAATAAAGGAAGAGTGTTCTTATTTTAAATCTTTTTAAGCTTTATTTTTATTGAACCCAAAGGCTATCAACAAGGTGTAAATTGTCTTTCTCGGCTTCTCCAGTTCCTTTCTTCATGCAGGGTCGTAGTACAAAATTCTGGGTCCTGTAGAAAGGCATTTTCTATGGGCCCCTCCGTGCATCCACAGCTATTCATTCTAGCATCTTTTTGGGCCCTCCTCACATGAGGGCCCTGGGTACTCGGTCCCCTTTTTACCCCCAGTCCGACGCCCCTGTCTTCATGCATCACTCGTCTGTTCCCTCCTTTACCCTTAGATCGCACCTTTTACAGTCCATAGCTTGGAGAAGCTATCACATTTTCAGGATTGATATACTGTTAAGATGGCGCATTCTGTAGTTCTGTTGATTTGGCTCCTGACCATGAACTGCCAACCTGACTTATTTCTGCAATTTTAAAGTTTGACAATCGGCATCTTTCTGTATTCCTGGTTTTCCTTTCGTTCCTTCCAGGCAGCCCTTCTGTCTTTATCACATTATAAGACAAAACTGCTCCCAAAGATCTATGACCAAAATTGTCTTTGGCTCATTTTATTTTTAGATTGATGGAGTGCAAATACTTCCTTACACGCTGGTTGATATAGTCATATTTGAGTATTGAGGCTGCCGAAGTAGATGTAAGGTATGCACTGAATGGTTCATATAGTCTACATACATTATAAAGCACGTTTGCTTAGAGCTCTTTAATAATTAATAATAAACTATTTTGAAAAAGGGTGTGAACTCTGTTTCTTTCCATCCCATCCATAACATGTTGTTAACGGCACATGCAAGGTCAAGACGCTGAATTTGAGCTGTGAAGAAAACTACTGCGATGTCTCTGAATTGAGTTTGTTCTGCGGGAGGTGGGGGGTTATCCACCCCCTCCCTGCCTGCCTTCACAGCTCCATCACAGCATTCAGCCGCCTCTCCACCAGGTGATCCCTCCACAGATAAAACGCTCATCTGTCATTTGGAAACGGTGCTGAGTCCATGCGTAGTTTGTGGCGAAAATGCATTTGTCTTGTTAGCCATGCATAATGTAGCAGGGGGAGAGAGCACAAGCTGCACACCATTTTGTTTCGCAGCTGTTATTTGTGCATTTTTACACGGCTCTCTACATGCTGCGCCACCCCAAATCCAGTTAAATGATGTTCGGCTGTGTTTGCAGGTGGCCATCATCATCATCATCTCCTTTTCTCTCTCTCTGTGAGCAGCCTCGGTTGCCTTGGGGAGACGGTTTGAGTTGCTGAAGGCCTGGTCACACTCTGCATCAAACGGGTCAGGGAATTTTTTCATCCCTACTGCGATGATGAGGTCCTTTCTTTCTTTGCTTGTTTCTCTCACTCTCATCTTGGTGCTGGTGCTTGTGCATGTCAGCACTGGTGATCCTCTACCTGAAGGCCAGCTCGTCGGCCCACTCCCACAGGTGATGAGAACACACAGTGTGTAGGCCTCGCCTGATTGAGCTACCTGCACTCTGGTACTCACGTACTGTCACCGGGACTGGGAGGTGGACAGGACACTCTCTGTGACCTTAATCACTCACTGAAACATGAGAACTAAAACATGTAGAGCAACAACGCTGCTGGGGGAATTTGCAAGCATAGAAGGATACCTTCGTTCTTCAGCTCTCCTGTTCTTTAACGGTCACAATGTGATGAGGATTATTACAGACATTTTGATATTTGCTATATTGTTACTTTAGATAATGTTTTAGGATTTGGAGTCCAAATACGTTACTTTTAACATGTTTTGAAAAGAAAACTATTGTTTTATTCTAACTGCTTTTGATTAATTACACAGTGTACTTTTCCAATTCTGATTAGACGAGCAGTTTCCCGCGATTCCAGCCTTTCTGTTAAAGGAGAATGTTGGTTTGGTTGATTTTTTTGTTTAACCTAGATCCTGTTTTCACATGCATTGTTGTCTACGTGACTAATGTGAACAATAATTATTGAAATTGGTCCAGTATTAAGCAAGGACGCTGTAACTGCAAACCGGGCTGCAATGTAACGCTATGGGGCAAATTTCCATCCACTAAAAGTGAGGCTCAGGTTATTATTCTAAGTGTCTGACAACATTAGGAAAGGATCCCTACAGGGATAGGCCTTGTTGAGGAGTAAGATCTTTTTTTATTTTTAACTAGAAACAACTCCTAAATCCCTATTAGAATACTCACCAGACTCCATTTTAGTAAACAGTACTTTAGCGTCTATAGAGCTAGCATATTTCCACATTTAAATGGGTGAATTAATTTTTATTTCAACCAAACCAGAGTGGTGATTGTTGGAACAGTGGAAAGACGAACCAAGACGGCTCTTGATAATTTTATATTGTTTCTATCTACTTTGAATTAAGTCTGTTTTACGATGATGAAATTACTGTTTATTTAAATGTAGTCTGGTTGCTTTGGTGATTTTGAGTTTTCATGTTACATTACATTACATTTCATTCAGCTGACGCTTTTATCCAAATGACTTCAAATAAGTGCATTCAACCATGAAGGTACAAACTCAGAAAAGCAAGAATGAAGTACAAGTACATTAGCTTCAAATATGCCAAACTACAAAGAGTCACATGTTGTAAGTGCATGTTAAACAAACAAAAAGGTCTATCTCTGTACGGATCCTTTCCATAATGTTTACAGACACTTATAACAATAATCTGAGCCTGTCAGTGGTAAAACAGCCCTTTTAGTGGACTTAAAGTTAAAGGCACAATTGCCCTATAATTTACATTGTAGCTTAATACTGGACGAATTTCCAAGATTGTTGTTCCCATCAGTCACTTAGACACAAAAAACATAAGAAAATAGGGTCAAGGTTGAAAACAAGTTACCCTTTAAGCTAAACACATTATGGACCTATCACTGTACTAGACGCGCACACACACACACACACACACACACACACACACACACACACACACACACACACACACACACACACACACACACACACACACACACACACACACACACACACACTAAAGTGTGTTAGACAGCAAACAGGTGCATGTTCCAAAGTGTTGCTTCTGTATTGTCTACCATCACACTCTGGCTCTCTGTGGCCTCATACTTCAAGGATGAGCTCCAGCATGCTGTCCACAGGACTGAGCAGATTTGTGCTGTCAGGTGACTTCCAGTGAAGAAGCATCACAACAACAAGGTGAAGGAAAGGACATCCTGCCACTGGCCATGAGCAGGCCTGGAACCACCTGTCCCAAACACTCCTTCTCTAAGTGATGGAATGGTCCTGGACATCACCCTCTCTTTCAAATCACAATGTTGTGTACTACAATGTACTATATTGAGTGGTGGAAGAAATACTCCAATAAATTACTTAACATAAGAATTTATGATAACACACTATAAAAATACACTGTGTTACAAGTAGAAGAATTCCTGGTCATACTGTTAGCCACAAAATGTACATAATTTATCAAAAAGTAAACTATTATTGGATAATTAATAATATTGAGTTTTTTTGGTTCAAACAAAAGAAGACCTTCACCCAGGAGACCTGTGTTCTTGTCCCATGCATGGAAGTCAAATTTTGTCACTTTTGTTACGTTTTACGTTACGTGCGTAACCTAATTCACGTAACAAGTGTCCTGTCCTTATGTATGTGCATGTGTAGTATTCAATTTTGGCCTAGGCAGCTTGTCACAATTTTGGACTGCCTCGTCATGACATTGATGTATTTAACAATTTTTATCCCCAAATGGAAATTAATTTAGCTTTGGTCAGTACCATATTCATAGACGATACTACTACAATAAATAGATAAACAGCACAGTACTGTAATGGCAAAATTATATTTTACCTAATTAACTTTGACTTTCTGTATGTACTCTTCTTATTTATTCCACAAGGAGAGTTATCTACATTTGTCTGTGAGAAAGCTTATATTGTTCTACTGAAATACAACAGGAGTCACAAAGTCTACAGCTAAAAGACACGGCCTGGGTGAACTGATAGAGGTTAGATCAAACTGGCAAACTATCTGACAGACTTTTAAGCACCTCAGCTTGTCTTTATGATTTGCATTGTACGTCAAAGGCCAAGATAGGCTGGAGACTTTGTGAAGAAACAGATGTCATTATGCATGTGTTGATGTCACTACTCTATGCCTTATCTGTGTAGGCCTATATAAGCCTGTGATTTTCATGTTTACGTTGAAGACTCTTTCACAAATTGCTGCGTGCGGTCTGTGAACCAGTCCTCCTATTCTGCAGAATATTTACTTTAATAAATTACAAAAACCTACATTGGTTTCAGTCTACGACTATTTCTTTGCATTCCTTTCATTCTCTAATATTTTAATTCTTAACTAATCTACACCTGCTGCACCCTGAATATTTTCCACAGCAGTACACAACATGGTTCTAAAAGACCAGAGTATTAAAAATAAAGGCAAAGCATTCCACTAATTCATTATGTGAATTTGTGATTGTGTATGTGTGTGCCTGCATGGGGAGTGTCCAGTTCTTCCAGGTATAGGGGGCATATTTGTAAGGAACATAATAGCAGATGTTCCTGTATCTCAGCTAGCTAGACTATCTGTCCAATCTGCACCATCTCTTGGTCATAGAGCCGCTGGAGATTTGAACACTGTCTCCCCACAAAGCTTAGACCCAATGCATAATCAACCAAAGTCTGCATATTTATGCGGGGGCCGCATTTTTTCAAATACGCCGCATAAATTGCAGATTTCTGCGCAAAATATGCGGGGCTTGCATTATTTCGTAATCCCCGTATTTTCGTTGCAAAAAAGTCACATATATCTTAGCAGAAAGTTGAAAAATGTTTTGTTTACTTCACACAAGAGCAGCCAAGTTCCTGCAATTTTTGCAAGTTCCCGGAATTTCATCGCGTAAAATTGCATAAATATCCCGCATATTCCATCGCATTTTTTAAGAAAACGTGCCGCATAATCAAGGATTTTTGCCCGCAACAATCACAAAAAAACTCCTTTCTGGAAGGACTGCATTAGGACTGAACAGCTGCCATTTTAATCAATGAGCATCAGATGAACACTACAGATGTTGATGGTCTGGTTCCTGGTCATATCAAGACATATCAAGTAACATCTTTAATGGATCAAATATCCTGAAACACTGCATGGTCAATTCGTATATTATATGGGACTGTAACTTTAAGATTTCAACTGCAGTTGATGATGAGGTAGCTTAAACAGATTTCTATGAAATTCTGACGATTGTCATTTTCCGCAGAGGATGAATATTGTGTTTCTGTTGGCTAGCTTTCTCCATCAGGCAGAATGGTCTGCCAGGGTTGGGTTTTAAATGTTTTCATTTGGCCAATCTGATTCCGGGCATTTGGAACAGATGCCAAAACTATGCTTAAATGTCGGAAACCATGTCTTTTTTATTGCACAGAGGAAAGCCAAAGTTCGCAAATGTCAAATAAATGAAATATTACTTTACTAGTTTTTGATACTGAATTTATTATAATTTAATAATCTTTAGATCAAGTGACCAATGTCTTTCTCTTAAAGTGTGGTTTGTCAACATATACTACTCACCTGCTATTATCTACATCATAAGCTCTGCTCTGTGTGTGTGTGTGTGTGTGTGTGTGTGTGTGTGTGTGTGTGTGTGTGTGTGTGTGTGTGTGTGTGTGTGTGTGTGTGTGTGTGTGTGTGTGTTGTGCTGTAACAGCTTATTTCACCTGAGCATGACATAGCCTACTGTTTCTTTCCTACATTACGCTGGGGAAGACAAACACCATCTTTAATGTAGTTAAAGTATGTGGGATCCAATAATGAGCAGGAATACAATGGTCTACTGTTTATAGATATTTCGAATGTCAGTATCAACCATTTTGGACAGGGGGTTCAAAATCAGAATAGTCTGACCTAATGCCAGATTATTTAGCCTGCTGTGAGCCTCACACATTTAGAGACATGACCACAACATCCTACATTATACAGTACAGGTACAGTCTGGGCACAGAATATGAAAACAAGACAACAACAAAACAAAGTCCTTTCATAGTCTCCTAGAAGCTGCAGTAGTTTACATTGGACAGGAAGTGTTGGACAAAAGTGGTGGGACTAAAATGTGCTCAGGAAAAGAACTGGCACTTTCCCTGTTACATTATGTAGGATTGTGTGTGCAAGTGGCAATGTTAATGTAAGGCTGGTGCTAAAATAAAAAAAAATAACAAGCTAATGCTCTCCTCCATCCCATATATAGTGTGGACACCATCATTTTAGCCTCAGGGCTGGCTCTCACATGTTATATTACATTCATCACTCATTTTATGTTTACTATTTTGCTATAATAAAACACCTTGTGTTATAATGGCCCAATACACTGCTTGATTCTATAGCCAGCCTAACATATATAACATTTTAATCAATGAGCTTTACAGATGCTGGCAGGGTGAGATTGTTACCTTTGGACAAAGGCTTTCCCCTTTTCTTTTTCTTTTATTTGTGCATATAAAGTAAAATAAAAAAGAAGAAATACATGGAAGCAAAGGGCCGCAGGTTGGAACCGAACTCACGTTCCCTTCGGCAAGGAATGAGCCTCTGTAATACCATGCGAGCTACCCAGGCGCCTATCAAATGGTTGCTTTGACCAGATGGTTCACATTAAAGGAATATTTCACCGCTGGAAAGCTGAATATATCTTTAAATTGGGTCACTTATGTAGTAGAAATGTGATTTTTTTTTTAAATTGGTGCCTTCTAGGCCGAGAAAAGCCAGAAAATGTGTTTTTGGCTTATATGGATAAAAGACACCAAATCCCAGAATGCACCTGCTTCGCTTTATGAGTCCACTCCCAAGCCTTGCCTACTGTTTACAGACAGACAGAGGCATTCAACTCAACTGAAGTGTGTTTTATTGTCATTTCAACCATATACACATTTCATCGTGACTCAAGTGATGATACACATTTAAAATATATAAAAACGACATTATATAAAAACGACATACGAAACAGGCTACATTTAGTGAACACACATACAGCGGCTCCGTAAAGTTCGGCTAACGCATACTAGCATTAGGCTTGGTGGGCTGTAAACACTGAGTACAAACACAGCCGTGAATTAGCGTGGAATGTCGAATGGTCGTCACAAACTCCAGCGGTTAGCAGTTAGTTGGATTTCATTTCTGCACCAGTCCGTGTTAACACAGCCCACCTCCACGGGCCGGCGAAAGCAGCCTGGTAGCTGGATAGTCCCGGTGCCGGTACACTGTTGTTCAGCCATGTTTCCACAAAAACAGCCGATGAGGATGTCCCCTATCCGGCTAGCGGCATCGAGCGACACCGCTGGTTGAGGTGCTGTTCTACGTAGCAGGCGAAGCTCACGTAGTGTGTTGAGTATTCCGTCTGTAATAATTTTTTTCCTGCATACTCTCCGATCTGTACCGATGTATCCCGGTGGTACACGTGCGGTAGTTTGAATGCACATAATTGTTGTAAATGTTTACTGCTGAAAAGAGAGAGCTTGTTTAGCGAAGCTTCAAGATGGCTTTTTTTTCGGAATACCTCGGCCAGACTCGGCAGTCCATCCCCTATGGGCGGGTTGAAAACATGCGGAAGTAGCTCCTACTACTGGCTGTAGTCCTTTGCCTCTGGCCAAAAAATCTTCCGATGACGCAAACATCGTCATTTTACGTCATTGGAAGATTTTTTGCAGACCCCCAATACAGAGATCTCATGGGGACATGAGGGAGGGAAGCACGGTCATTCAGAAATACTACCGGGTTTCTACTGATACAAAGCTGAATGCTAAATCGGTGAAGTATCCCTTTAAGATCTTTTTAGCCGTGCTGTCGCCATGGCTTTGGGTTTTTCGGTCGGGCCATAACAAAACATCTCAATCGCTATTGGCCGTTTAATTGCCATTAAATATTATGCAGAATGTATTGGTCCCCATTCTTGGACTACTGACTTTGGTGATCCTCTAATCATTTCCTCTAAGACACCAGTGGTTAAAAAATGTGGTGGACATATTCTTGGTGTTTGTGATCTATGGTGATCACTCGACTTTATTATGTGTCTGTATCCGATGCACAGGATCAGACCTTTCTGATTCATCACATCATCTTATTTAAGATGTGTCCAAACTTGTGTCCACGTCCAAATATTTGTTATATATATCAAATATTATTTGTTGGGATATGGTGTCTTTGAAAGGATCTTCTTGTTGCAGTCTGTCTGTGATTTATTTTACAGAACACAATCTGCTTAGTGAAGCTACAGTGAACCTAAAAACAATTTGGCAATTTATTCAAATGTGTTTTAATCAAAAAACGACTCACACAGTCTTTATTGAGCAAATGATGGGATGTTAAGCATTATTGTGCTTAACACACAGCTGTGCTCTGGGCAGCACTCAAAGTGCTGTCAACAGCAATGCCAGCCACCTGTGGCCTGTGCCTCTCAAAAGCCTTTCAAAAGCATCATCCATCTTATTGACAACCTAGAATTGTGAAAAATACCTGTGGCTGACAAGGAGGCTCCTCGACATGCCAAGAGAGCTGAACACAGATGGCCCGGTGCTGAATCCTACAGGCAGTGACACCTGCCATGGCACTTTGTACTAATACGGATGCAGCATGTCTGAAGGAAAATGGAATGTGTAATCTTCATCATAAATGACTTGCTGCACACTGCACCTGTCTTGTTTCATAATCCTGTGCGGGGAAAGTGACGCAACAGATGTTTGACATGCAGACACCTGCCAACATGAGCTGGGATTAATAGAGGTGTCAAACTTGAGCTTTTCATTCTCTCTGTGCTGTGGTCGGTCACAGGATTATCTGGTTACAAACATCATGGCATTAAAATCTGACAAATATGGCTCTGACTGCTATTTTGGGGCATAGACTGTAAAAATAATGGACAAAGCTTCAGGGTCTAAAAAGTGAAGCATTCTATTTAATGTCCAGCAGGGGGCGACTCGATTGGCTCCAAAAAGAAGTCTGTTTCTATGGAGTTAGGGTTAGGGTTAGTCTATTTGAAGATGAGGCTTCTTCTCACTTGATTTATTACCTCAGTAAACATTTACATGTTGAGTTTATGGTCTTAGTCGCTAGTTTCAAGTCTTATTCAATACAGCATGATGTTCATTTAGTAAATTATAGTCCCATTTATTTTAAAATAGACAATAAAGCAGGGGATGCTTTAAGATCTGTTACAAAGTGCTAACACTGTGGACATTAAAATACACCTGAACTTACTTTTTAGTAATGCTGCCATGTTCCCAGACCTCAGCCATTAACCCTGTATGCCAAACGTAATGTAAACGTCCAAAATTATTTAGTAGTCTATAGACTACCAAATAATTTTGGACGTTTTGGAGAAAATGCAAATGCTGCAACATTTCTTACAGTCAAGGAAGTGGTTTATGCTGTTATACCTGGATATGGCATGGATGGTTTCGTGTACAAAAAACAGCACTGTGATAGTGGAGATCAGCATTCACATCTTGCATCCCACATCCTAGATAGTTGGGCTACAAAAACCCTTTGGTTAAGGTTATTGAAAGATCATGGTCCCTAGAGTTGATCTTTTCAGCATTTCACCAAAACCACTACCACCTTAACCAAGTGCTTTGAGTTGCCTATAAACAGAAACATGACAGTCCTGATAGCAGCCGCTAGAAGCTCTTATGTGCAGTACATCTCACAACGCAAAAGAGTCGCACAAAAACTTTGACCTGAGCATGCGCATGGAAATCATTAGGATTCATTATCTGCGGTCAATTAATGTCCACAGAATATTTTAAGGCAATCTTGTTAGTATCTCATGTCCAAACCTGATGATTTCAGGTGATGGCGCCAGTGGACAAAAGGTTATTAATTTGGAATCATCCGATGATTATCCTACCATGTTTGGTAGCTATTGGACCAGTAGATGTCATGCTTTGCTCTGGATCAAAGTGTTAGACAAACTAATAGATTTACTGACAATCATCCCCCAATCTCAAGGACTTGGTAATAGTTGGGCAAGACATAAAGGAAATGAGAAATACTGGAAATACTGGGCATCTACAAATGCTACAAGTGTTTCAAATGCTTAACAACTAATATCAGCAGTTGTTTGCTTCTCAGTTTTGCCTGAATTGTCCATATGCTTAGATATTCCTTTTCAACATTTAGCTGACTTTCATTTTACAACTTCAACCCCTCAGAGTGGTCAGAGTGTAGAAAAAAGCACATCCCACATAAATTGGGATAAATCCAATCTGCAACAGGAACCTTTGACGCCTTTACCTGTTTTGCCGGTATTCTTCATAGATGTCTTATTAGAGGATTCAGTATCAAAGCCCTCCAGTGTCAGTTCCTGATAGTCTATGGATACTTTGGTATCCTGGTCCGCAATGTTGATCGGTGACTGGTTTCTCTCTCTGCATGCTGGATAGGATGATGCCCAGCCTTCATCTGGCCCGTATATACCTGAGGAAGACAGGAAATATAGAATTATACACTTGGATGTTAGACTGAGTAGGCTTTAGAAGGATACATAAGAGGAAAATGACATTTCGGAACCATCTCATGTCCTCTGAAAACAGCTGACAGTGTGCCCTGCCAAGTCATCTGAATTCCAATTAAACATTGCTCACAGAATAAACATCATGAGCCCCAAACAGGCATCTGGTGAAAAAGCTAAACATTTTCATTCATGTGGTTAATAGAGACATTCAAAATGTCATTATGAGGTCATGATGTGCCCCCTGCTGCAATTTGAATTCTATATTTGGTTTTGCACTACTGACCCCTCAGAGAACCCCTCTGCATTCAGGGTCAGTCACAGCATTGAGCTGACAGGGAACCCCAAAACAACTCAGTCGCGAGGAAGCCAATGTGTGCGTGTATGGGTCACTACAGTATGTGTGGAGAGACATCCTTTCACAATAAATATCCACAGAGTGAAAAGAGCTAGACCAGAGGAGCACTGGAGTCATTTTTTGCAGAGGCTGTGAGAGAGAGATAGTTGAGGGAAGGCCAGGACTGAAATGTCACAGAGCCCTGCGTTAACACCTGAGTGTTCAACCCTTTCTCGATCCCAACTTGTCACATACTGACGCTTGGTCAGTGACTCTCAGCATCACATACCGATGCAAAAATCACCCTTTAGAGTCTGTATGGGACGCACTGGGCAGAGCAGCAGCTCGCTGTAAGATGTCGTAGTATTAAGAGACACAACGGTAGGGAGTAGTATGAAAGACTGAAAACCAGCGTAGGGAGGTTGGTTGGGGGGGTGGATGGGTCAAACAACACAGGACTTTCACCCATGAGACCGGGGTTCATGTCCTGTTCCTTTCCCACGTGTCACTGAAACGTACATTTTATAACCCCACCCACCATCTTTTCCCAACTGTCCCGTTCATGTGCCCCATGTCAGTTAAATGTACGTCCTTACCCAGAGCATCATCAAAGTGGCGCCAAAGGCACCTGACCCAGCGTTGCACTGGGAGCGAGACTGTGTTGGAGTGATTACTCAAAGAGCAGGTCTGTAGCTACTGGGCACACTGGGGGCTAGATGTTGCCTGAGGACCCCTACATGCGTGGAAAATGGACTCTGAGCCTACATATGATCTGTGGCTGGTAGAAATGTCTGGCACATTACATTTGGAGAGAGAGGAGATGTGTTTGATAAGATATGGGACCCTGTACAGCTTTATTGTGCCTTCCTGTGCATATATGTATAGGGGTATGTGTGTTTTTTTCTTTCTATTTTCTCTTGTACTGGATATCTACTTGTTTTTTGAGAAGACATCTCTTTTGTTATTCATTTTTGACCATTGACTGCTGCTACAGATTCTGATGTGCTATGTTGTGTAGTTATGTTGTTTTCAGAAAAGAAATACAGAAAAAATACAAAATAAATATATTATGATTAAAACATTAGAAATCCAGCCTTGGAACATAACAATACTCAACAGTGTGTTGTTGAGTTCACTGGTCTAACCAGGGATGGTTCTTTTTAAAAAGTATTGCAGCAGCCGGTTCGGAATGGGCCGAGCTTGGCACCTGGTTTTGCTGCCTGCAGTGTGGCTAGGGGGTGTGCCTGTTTGAAGCATGTGCACATTGGGAATGTGTGCCCATTCATAGTCCGATTACTTGCCCCTTGGGAGTGCTGCACCCCCTTGGGTCCTCAGCAATACACCTGCCATGTGTGAAGTCAATTGGATGGACATTTCTTATATGTAGAACAGTCATACATGCATACACAGATGTTTAACTTTATGGTTAGATGGCCAAATAGCACCAGATTTGCCATGGCCACTCAAACATCATACCTACACATGTCCACCAAATGCGGTTGCCATAGCAGTGTTAAGAAGATATGCATATTTTGTTTGGAATATGAGCCCTGCCCACACCACTGTGTTTTGTTGTGCATGATCAAAAAACATCCCCCACTCTGCTTTTTTAACAAAACGTACCCTGACTATGACGCCAGTTTCATCTTATCTCAACAGTGGGCACAACTCACTATAGGCTATAATACAAACCACCTCGCCACTTTTGCACTTAATGCTTGCTCTTGGGGGAATTCCTGGAATTGTTGGGTCTTTGTAAATTATAGAGTGTGGTCTAAACCGACTGTATCTGTAAAGTGAATGTTATGATTTGACACTATAAATAAAATTGAATTGAATTGAGTCCACTGCTATACCTCCTTGCATGTTGCCTAACAGAAAATATCCAAAGGCTTGTGTATTTTCTCTGAATTAGTGAGATGAGACAGACTTTGGCATGACATTTGAAGACGCTGTCCATCTGAATTTGCTTTTTGACCAACTGGTATGCTATTCCTGCAGTTTTGCTTTTGATGTGACTACATACACAAACCTTCAGACTTTCATGAGATGGAAAACCTATGCCACGCATGACCCTGATTAATTTCCCTACATCCAGCCCTACGTTCAGAAAATCTCATTTGCGTTCGGCACAGAGCTGCTTTGCTTCAGTGCCATTTTCCATTCAAGCAGCTTTGTGAGCAGCACAGACCTATAATTCTCCTGTCAGTAGAAACGAGTTGATCTGTACGCAGTGGACGATGAGACATGAGCTGTTAAAAGCAGTTTTCTTTGAGATGTCACTAAAAATCCGGCAGGTGTATTGCTCTGGCATTTACTGGAATACATAGAAAAATAGCTCAAGTTGATGCATTGATACAGCTCTTAAAAGCAGTAGTCACCTTTCCTCTGAAATACTGCTGTCATGGTTTCTGAACTGTGTAAAGGCCAATGAAATAGCAGCAAACTACCCTGTCACTGGCATATTTATTGTGTCTTACTTTACTTTGAACTGTGCTTTCATTTCTGTCCAAATTTGGTGGTTGATAATGTTGTTTAACCCTCTGAAGTTTAAGGGCATTTTCACATAACTTCTTAAATTCACATTTTTAGGGTATTTGCATAAAACTGATCCCCATGTGTTGAACATCAAAAGGTTCAGAACAACCTTCCAGGATAGTGAGACCCAAAACTGTCCCAGAGCAATGTGTAAAGAGATACTTTGGTGCTTACGCTGAAACGTTGATGTTGACTTTTTGAAATTCCTCAAATCTCTTTTGAAAACAAACCTTAATTTATGATGTATTGTACAAATTGTCCTGGTGCTTGAAATGAGTTTACCAAAGTCTTTAGGTCCACAAAGTAGTGTAATATATGATAAAAAATAGTAGATCAATGCCTGAAATTAATCTTTGTAATATCGCTTTTTGAGTAGGAGTTTTGTCAAACATCGTTTGGACGCGAAGGTGTGTCTTTTGTAAACATACAGTATACAGTCAGTTGATGTGAAGTTCATGATGAGTGCTACTCTGCCTGTGTCCTCTGTGGCTCTAGAGGAGCTTTGTTAAGTCTGAGATATATATATATATATATATATATATATATATATATATATATATATATATATAAACTCAACTGCAACGGCCACAGAAACAACTGTAACCTCAAGGTGTTTTGTAACCGGCTCACCCTCTTTTTTCAGATTACATGATGTGTTTACATAATTGCAAAAGGGTTCTCCAGTGTTTTCTCAGTTAGCCTTTTAAAATAATATCAGAGTAGTAAACAGAATGTGCCTTTGGAACATTGGATGAATGGTTGCTGATAATTAAATTAAAGATCAGCCACTTCTTCCTACAACAGTCGAGAACCGTTTTGCAATTATGTAAGCACATAATGTAATCTGAAAACTGCTGCCCTGATTAAAAAAAGCAATGCAACTGATCTCAGCTGGTATTCTATCTGTAATGGAATGGAAATTTCTCAGTGACCCCAATAATATAGAAATTTCCATATATACCATAGCTTCATATTGACCTTAACTAGTGTCATGATCCTGTTTTATTTTGTAGGGTCCCTTGTGTATTTTCCCATCTCTGTGATTGTCTGATGTGTTCCATCTGTTCATCAGCCCTCATGTCACCTGTCTCTCGTTATCCCCCTCGTTACCTCGTGTGTTCAATCCACGCTCCCTTTGTCTGGTGTCAAGATGACCTTTTTCCCCTAGCGTGTCTCCTAGTGTTTCCAGGGTTCCTGTTTTTTTGCTGTTGTTTACTGTTTTTTAGCTTGTTCCCTTCGTCGATATTTTGAGTTACCAGCTGTACCTGCCTGTGTTTGAAGTCTGTAAGCCTTTACTTCATGAAATGATTTTACTGGTGACTGGTGCAAGTCCTTCTCCTGCATTCTGCTGCTGCCTGTTCTGAAACCGTGACAACTCGGCCTAAAGGTCAGGGTATCTCAGCCTCTGCTGTTTTCATTTTCGACCATTATTGTCCGTCTCTCGAGTCACCAACCTCACGGAAGGGCAATGCTAAATCACTGGAACAGCCAAAGCACCACAAGGCCCACTTAGTAGCTGTTGTTTTTATTTATTTTTTATTTTTATACTGTAATGGAAAACATATTCTTAAAACAAATCTGTTTCGAACATTGATGTAGTGCTTCCCACTCCCACTCCACTGCCCCTTTTGGGTTTTCACTATGTGTGACTCACACCATGAACACCCCCCTTACATGGGGGCAACCCTATCAGAAAAGCAGTCTAGAAGTGGCATAAGGGAAGGTGGTAGAGATCCATGTACTGTACATACAGGTCTGCTTTTGAAACTGAAGTATTATTTCAAAGAAATCTGGTTGTTCTTATTTGTGTTGCATTTTCACTAAAAGGACATGAAGCAAGTCTATTTCAGAGAGCAGCCATGCAGGTGTTAGGGCCCTATTTTCAACATTCTATTATCAATTTTTCTTTACATGCTAGGCCTATAAAATTGAATAAAACACCCAAATTCAATGAAAGTAGTGAACTGATTATTTATTTAACGTATGAAAAGTGCTGTAGGAAACCATCCACGTTATTTTGATTTAAAATTGTTTAAAGAAAAGAAATTTCTGATTATGGGAACTTTTTGAAAAATTGGGTCAGATTTGACCTGAGGACAACAGGAGGGTTAAAGGAACATACATTTATACATAGCAGAACAGTATGAGTTTTCTTTTTTCACTTAGCAGAACAGTATGAATGTAAGTATGAATATACCTTCTTTTTTTTTACATAGAACAGCATGACATTTTTCAATTTGCACAGTTCACATGTTGATCCTGCATCATATTCATCTCTCAAAGTGAGGTGGGTTTCTGACTCTGGTGGTGCATCTAAGGCCCGGTTCTTGCAGAACATGCACGTTCTCGGTCACAGTGAGTCCATCCAGTATAGTCCCATTGTTCTCACTGATGAGGCATTCCATTTCCGACCATCACTGAGAAGGTACATCCTTGATCCGGCCTTCTTTACGCCACTCAGAGGTTCTGTGTATTTGGATGACCCCTTGTAGACATGTTGCAGTCTCGGACTCGCACAGCATCATTCACTTGGAAGGTGGGCACTTTTGCTCCTTGCTTTCTGTCTGTATACTCCTTACTATTTTGTTGATTTTGTCTCACAGTTTCTTTGACTTGCTTGTGTGATGTAACTTTGTGTGAGACAGGAAGAATGTTCAGTTTTGTGCGCATCTTCCTCTTTCTCAGCAACTCAAACGGAGAAGCACCTGTAGTAGCATGCGGTGTAGCACGGTAAATCTGTAAGAACTCAGTCACTGCTTGTTTCCAAGGCTTGTGTTTTCTTTCTGCAGTCTGGAGACACTCTTTTAATACCCTATTGAATCTCTCAATAGCTCCATTGGCTCTTGGGTAGTAGACGCTTGAGCGCAGATGTTTTATCTCTCTCTCTCTCTCTCTCTCTCTCTCTCTCTCTCTCTCTCTCTCTCTCTCTCTGTCAGAAACTTTGCAAACTCATGGGAAGTAAACTGACATCCATTGTCAGAGACCAGACAGGTCGGATTTCCTTCACGACTGAACACTGTAGCTAAAAAGCGAATAATCATATCTGTTGACTGTAGAGGCGAATGCAACTTCTGCCCATTTACTGTAGTCGTCTGTAAGAGTAATGGCATAACGACAGTCCCATGTAGCATGTTCAAAAGGACCGGTTATGTCAATGGCCACCTTTTCCCATGGTCCATCTGGCAGAGTAACAGGTGTAAGTGGTGCAGGTGCAGTATTCACTGTTTTGTCATTGTATTGGCTTGACACACATGAAGCTATCTTACTCTGTACATCGTTGTCCATTTGTGGCCACCAATACAGTTCTCGCAGTCTCTGTTTAGTGCGTACCACTCCCTGGTGCCCCTCATGTGCCAAGTCTACCACTTTGGATCGCAGTGATGTACAGGCACAATCAAGCGGTTAGTACCTCTCATGACCAGTGTTTTGTCAACAGCCAGTTCGTCTCGTACATTGAAGTGTGAAGCCAGCTCATTTGGTACATTCTTTCTGCATTTTGGCCAGCCTTTCTGTATTTGCTGTCGCAATTGAGTCAGTTCAGGACAAGTGTCACATACAGCGGTGAACTCAGACAAGGTCATGGCATGTAAAGAGTCCATGAAAACAGTAGCTACTATGTCTGGTTCCACTTCAGCTTCTCCTGTGTTAGGCAGGGGGATTCTTCTGAGTTTTTGTTGCATTGGCACAGTCTCTGGTTTGAGTTGAATGTTGTGCACAAATCCCTTTTCACAGCCAATCTCCTGTATCTGGATCTCAGATGCATTCTATGGTATTGTGCTTCGTGCAGTAGGTGCCCTCAGTGCAGTAGGATCATCAGAGCTGTCAACTTTAACAACATTTGAACCCTCAATACGCATGTGCAATGATGCAACTAGATCTAGTCCTAATAGAGCAATACCTGACTTTACCACTACAAATGAGCCTGTAGTAGAATGCCCATCATGAATAACTGTGGCATGCATACACCCTTTGACAGGTATTTTCTCTCTTGAATATTTAAACAGGTTCACTGCAGGCTCAAAAAGTTCACATGTAGGAAAGAGCGTCTGGTAAGTGCTCTCTGGAATGATAGAAACTGATGAACTGGTGTCTAGTATTAGTTCAATATCTTGACAGTGTCCATTTGCATTCACTTGCACAGTACAGAGAATTTTATCTTATTAAAAGTAGTTCGTTTATCACTATTTCACGAACCTCCTTTTGTCCAGATCAACACGTCACAAATGTCCCACTTTTCCACATGAATTGCATGACACTTTAGCAGCAGGGCATGACGGTTTATTTGCAAGGTGTGTGATGGATCCACAACGGTAACAGGACCGGCGGCTATTTGTAAGCGCCATTGTTGAAGCAGGTGTCCTTCCTTTTTTCTTTCTGGGGGACTTCCCTTTGCTGCGTATGTATGGCTCCCACCGACGCAGCATTAGTAGTAGTACCACCGTTGGAGAGGACGTTAGCATTCCGTAGCCCAGCCTCTGCTGCAGGGCCAGTGAAGTAGCTTTAGCCAGGGTCAGATCCGCTTCTAACAAAAGTCTGTCTCATACGTGTGTATCAGCAACATGCTCTATCAGTTGATCTTGAAGCATTTGTTCCTCCATTTCATCAAACTCACACAGTGCAGCCAGTTTACGTAATGAGGCTAGATACTGGTTTATCGACTCATCCGGTCGCTGTGCTCTCTGGCGAAATTTGTAACGTTCCACAATCACATTTACTTTAGGAACGAAGTGGTTTTTAAGTCCACCACTGCAGTAGCATATGTAGTACCTGTATCCGGTAGTGCGTAAAACAGTCTTTGTCCCTCAGAGCCAAGTACATGGAGTAGAATCGCGCACCGTCTCACGTCGGGCCACTTCTCTCCGTTAGCATCGATTGCTAGCATGTAATTCTCGAACATTTTCAGCCATGTAACGAAGGGGATAGCAGGTTTGCCTGGGCAAAGCATGAACGGTGTAGGTAAAGGCACGTTAATATCCATCCTCGTTGCCAAAATGTGGTGTTTTGTAAAGGTATTTTAAGTACGAGCCGAGAGACATGTATACTGCTATTCTTCCACTTTATTCTTCCTCTTCTTCTACGTACATAACATTCACTTGTACCACCTATTGCACAAACAGCATTAACAGGACACAACACACGGCGTGAAGCGCATGGCGCAGGTGCGTTTAGGGCGTGTACAAATCCACTTTTGCTAGTTTAACGGCAAAAAAAAGGGTCAGTGCGCCATGCGCATGGTTCAAAAGGGTTGTACTTAGTGTTTAAATTAATCATAGGTGTGTTTTGGGCGTAACATGCAATAAGCCAGGCGTGTTTGTACCTTGGCGCATTGCTATTATGATGGCGGATTTGCTGAGCAGGAAGGAGAAGAAACTGATCTGTTCGTGCGTGAAGTGAAAGCATGCGAGCAGATCATATCATAATACTATTTCACATTGTAATATTTTTCTTTTGAATCTTTTGCATGTTTGTGTGCTGCCGTGCTTCCCTGTGTGTGTAACAAGCATAGTGTCCACGAGCCTAGGAGCATTTTACTAATGTGCTGTTAAAATAACAATGAAATGCTGCGTTATTGACTTTAGACCATCATTTCTAATTTCTGCTTGTTTTGAACTTTAGGTATGTCATTCATCATTCATTACCGACACTTCATTATATTTATACTGTAGCTTCAAACCACTCATTAAGGCACACATGTATAAGATCACACTGATGAGTACTGCATGAGTTATATGCAGCACAGACGCCTTTTTCTGCGTTTTTTCAAACAGCTTATAATAAGAATTTTCATAACCTTTCAATTTGAACATGCATTAGAGTTGATTTTCATTGACTCTGTGTCAAACTAATTTCAAAGAGTTGCAGAAAAACACGTAGTCAATTCACAGCAATCCCGCCCACCAGGACATGTTTATCTGCTTCTGTATGAAGAACAAACTGAATTAACACAAGGTGTTCTCTGTAGATGTGGTGTATAGATATGTTTTATCAGTTTGTCTTGAGGCCTTTGATGCCAGTGATTACACAAAGATATTGCCTCAAAGTTATGCATCTATGGTGAACCAATCTGACATACAGTCACAGTTTCATGACTTCCCCAAGTCTTTTTTGAGCAGCACTGTAACCAATTTGGATGTTTTATGTCATTTCAATATTTGTTTTGTTTTTTTAGCCACTCCATCAGCAGCATCCCAGAATGCATTTATTTTTCTCCATGGTTGGAGAACAACAGTCAGCCTCTTGCTAAAGGATCATTGTCTATATTTCATAGTGAACCGGTTAGTTAAGCATTACACCGACTACTGCAGCTGCACTAAATGCCTGAAGAAGACCCCGGCTACAAATTGGCAATGTCAACAGAAACTGATCCGAGCTCTGTCTGAAATTCCCTTTCTCTGGTTCTCCCTCCTTCTCCTGCGCACTACCACTAGCACCCACTATATGCATCCCACTCGCTCTAACTCTGCCCTTAATTGAAAGCAATACTGGGCTCCTGGGCTCTAAAATGAATTTGTTCATGATTACTCATGCCCTGGCGCGTTGCGAGTGCCGGGTAATGTCTACTTCATTGAATTAGGCAGCTTCCTGTTCTCCCTCTTCTCCATCTCCGTCCTTGCCCGTGGGGGGGGGCTATTGATTGAGGTGGTCTGGCTTTCGTATGAGGCTAGCATTACCAACGGATCCAGACAGCCTCGGCCTGGCTGGCAAATGCAGCGGAAGGGAAAACGTGGAGCGATTAGTCACTGCCTTAATACAGCTAATTTCTGCTGACAGCAGCAGTATGGGCGGGGGGAGTGCAAAGGTAAAGGAGGAAAGGAAAGAGGAGACTAGCATGACTGCTAGAGCGCTAACCTCAATCACGCACCTGGTGAATGGCTAAGAAGCTGCGTGCTGAATAGGGGAACTCGCGAAAGGGCGTTGAACCTAGAAATCTACTTCCCTCTTTGAAGTTTTCCATTATGCTCCTGCACTGGGCTAACCTGACTCCGCCAGATGGATTGCTTTGCATTTGCTCAGCATATCCATCTGGGAACTTTCCGTTGGAGAACGTTTGGGAAGAGGGGAAAATACTGGTTAGCTGATTGGATAAACCATCCGTCTATCACCAGCTATGTTGGTGCTAGACTGGCCAAATCAACCAATAAGATCAATGAAGCGTATGACGTACCAACAGAGCAACGACGAAGCCAGGCTACCCCTGCTGCTGCAGGCAAAGCATAGCTTGTTAGCTCAGCAAGCAAGTAACATGTCGGTAAAGGATATTTGCCGATTGTGTAACGAGAATTTAGGAATAACAGGCCCCATTTCAGGTTCCCGGTCCATATTCCAAAAGAAGGATCCAAGAGAAAACCGCATTAGCGAGCGGCTAACAGAATTAGGGCTACCGCTGTCTGAAAACGTGTCTAGATCAAGGGGGCAAGCCTGCCTCCTCAGAGTGAAACCTCCTATGGCGCCATTTTGATGTTAATAAACCATCACCCCCCGTTAGCATCCCATTGACTGCCATTCATTTTGGCGTCACTTTGACAGTGAATAACTTTACATCTGAAGTGTTTTAAAGATTTCATTTGTCCATTGTTTATTTCTAAAGAAACACAACAATGTATAAAAGGCTCCATTACCTTGTACCTCACGTTATGGCTCCGTAGCAGACGTTTTTATAAAAATAGGCTAACGGTTGCATATTAACCACGCGACTTACTGTCGCATAGTAGAGGAATTACCGTACAGTACAGGAGAAGCTCTCCGGCAGTTTGGACTTACATTAGCTGTTTATTTTAATTACTAATGTTAACTAGCATTTTAGTTAGCAATAATTAGCCTGTGTAACCTATGTTATCTCCTTACATATACGCTCTCCGTCTCTGCAAGATTGGGAATGATTGAGATTTCTCTTGGCACAGCTACCAGAAGACTTCAACGTTCAGACACGTTGCTCGCGTCACATCTACAGCGGCAAGCTCAGTTTGCAGCTGCGCAGTAACGCTCAACCATCACCGGAAAAGTGCTTCTAATAGATTTCACTGGTCTCCGTCCAGAGCAACGGGATCTGTTGGTCCAGTTTATATACTGTCTTTGGTCTAGATCAGGTCAGATTTGCATGCGCTGCTTCCGCTTGCTGAGCCTCATGAGACCATCCTGATCTCACAAGCTCCTCGTTGCATCACACCTAAACCTGCCTCAACCAACGCTGACTGGCCCGTTCATTTGACGAACGGCTCCAAATTTTCTCTGCCTCAAGATGCCAGACTGATCTGCGAGCAGAAAACTGGAGCTCACGAGATCAGGATGGTCTCACGAGGCTAGCACTGGGCTGATTGTGTTAATGGAATAGAATAGAATCAACTTTATCGTTCAACCGAGGAGGGGAAATGGTCCTGAGGTTGTTGACCGACCAAGTGCAATAAAGAGCTTGTACTTTATTAGTTATGCAATTTCAATACTTCCTTACTTCCATACTTAAATGACATGGTGCAGGATCTTAAGTCAGTTGGGGATCAAATCGATGACACGCATGAAATAAATGAACTAAGAAGACGTAGTTATGTCTTAAGTCAAACAAGTGAAATCTAAAGTAGATCACGCCCTAGGCCGTTTAAAAATTGCATCACAATTCTTTTTTTTTGTTTTAAATCTCAACTGGTTGTAATCTATTGATTGATTGAAGATGACGAGAAAGCAGTATAGTGTCATCAGTCGCTACAGTATGTCTGGCAGCTATAGGACACAAGACTGTCGTACGTTTTCACTCCTTGTAAGGATGTGAAAGCAGAGAAGGGTTATGGGGAGTTCCACGCTGACTGAGAGATGTCCAGAGATTACAACTAATACTCCCGCCTCACTCGATTGCTTCTTCTCCTGCAATTCCAGGCCTCCTCCGACATACGGGGCCAATTCTTCAGTGCATTGATTTCTGCCATTTCCTCACTAATCCTGATGGAATCAGTGCAGGGAGAAGATCTTAGTGCCTGCTGAGAGGAAGCTTCCTGTCAAACGGTGACAAGAAACACGCGCTCTCTTTCTGCTCGTTTCCATGCTTGAGAGGACGTTTTCCGGGCGCGAGCCGGTTAATTGCAAGAGATGGACATATGGCAAGAGCACGTCTCATTTTCCTGGACAGAACATGAAAGATCGCCCTGTATTTTTATCTTCCCCCAGCCTCGCTCCTGTCCTTCGTCTCATTAGGCACCACTTGACTTCATTTTTATTCTCAAGTTTTTTTTTGCCTTTGTGTAAACAACAGCTTTTATCGTTAGAGGCTTGCAGTGTATAATTGTGATCTTCAGGCATACAGAGTCTTGGGGTTTGTTTACTCTGCAACTTGGGACCATGGCAGGCTTTTCAGTGAGAATTGAACAGGGTTGCCGGCACAGCATCTGATTGGAAAAAAATGGCTCTTAATTGACTGAAAAGCCTCGAGCTCTCTCAAAGGTCAGACGTGGCAGCCAGGTGTATTTACAAAGTAAATAATTGATGGAGATGAAAAGTGGGCCCTCCCTGTGGAGAGTTGTTGACAGTCTGTGACAAAAGTTGCACAAAAGCAACATGAATCTCTGATGAGAGAACCATGTCTTCTCTCTCTCTCTCTCTCTCTCTCTCTCTCTCTCTCTCTCTCTCTCTCTCTCTCTCTCTCTCTCTCTCTTGTTCATCTTGGCTAACGTTAGCTTTCCTCACTGTGGCAGCACTTCCGCTTCTCATTATGTTTAACTGGACTGCCGCTTCGCTCTGGGACAAATTTTAATTATTTTTTTCCCAGTTTTTACATGACTAGACACATTCACAGGTTTGCCATTATTGCTGTGTGCTCACTATTCTAGGATAATGTGTATGGGATGGCAAAGGTCCCTTGACAGATGTCTTTTTTTCTTCTGTCAGGTATTTCAGCATGCAATGGGTCCTACAGCCTTCTCTTGACGTACAATATATTGAATTGTGCTGCTCCATCATGACTGCTTTGGCATGGCTTTTAGTAGAAAGACATGTTGCCTTTTCCCTTTAATTCATCTTTAGTTTTTTCTTTCACATAGAGAATAATAGAACATTTTGACAGGAGTGCTCAATCCAACTCCTTTGTCATACCTCGACCTACAAACATCAATAAAATGGTAAATGGGTCAACACATAGAATACAGTTTTTAAGAATTAGCAATTTACTTTATGCTTTTTTTATTTCTGACTGAAACTAACAAGTGTTTATTGCATCTTCTTAAAGTAAGAAACTAAAGTGATCATTTCACACAGTATTATGTTTCTATTAAGTCACATTAAAAAAGACAAAAGCCAAAACACCAGTTTTTGATGAATATATATTTAAACATTTAAACAAAGTGTGTCATGTTCCATGTGGTTTGTTTGAATGACATTAACTATTTGAGTCCTGAATGGCTAGTACAACTTGTCAGATGACAAGCAAACAACTTTTAAAACGCTTGTTTCCTCGATCGGGGCTGCGATAACACTGTAGCTGCTCCATCAACACAACAACAGACATCATTTTAGAACTAACAAGGTAGTCCAACTTCCCCTGCTTACTTTTCCCCAAGAAATGCTTCTATTTATCCAATCTCTGTACAAATAATGAGGTACTGTAGAGCTCTGGGTGTCACAGACGGCTCCAAACATTTGTTCCTCCATTTCTGATTCGACATCAGGATAATCTAAACACTAATTGGCATTTCCTCACATGAGTTTATATAACTTCATATGTGAATGCTGGGAATTTTGTGTCAACATAGTGGAGAATTTAGCAGCTAAAGAGACAGGTGTTTCCTTCAGGAGTTTTTGGAGACCAAAAATAGAGCTAAAAGAGAGAATATGAGCATGTTTACAGCTTGTTGCGTTGCCCCCAAGTGGCCAAAAAGGACAAAGACAAAAACAATCTGAGCAGGTTTAAGTGGCATATCGTTCCTTAGTATCTCTAATTTTCTGCTCACTGTCAGGTGAGAACTTCTTACCTCCACCACCAGTGTTGGTGTAGTTTATGCTTCTGCATTCCCCTCCACATGTTGGACCCATTTTTCATACTTTTTCACTTAACAAAAACAACCATGTGAATCATGCCAAATATACACTACCAACCAGCTGAAAAAATGATCTGTTTTCTGTTTTCATTTCGAAATGCAAGATGCATCACCGAAGTGGTGAACCAGGCAGTGCTTAAACATGACGATAGCAGTGGGAGCAGTGGGGGGGCACACTCGCAAATAATGATCTGTACGGGACTGAAATCAATCACTGAAATACAACCCCAAATCAGAAAAAGTTGGGAAAGTATGGAAAACAAAAATAAAAAAAGAAAGTAGTGATTTCTAAATGTACTTTGACTTGTATTTCATTGCAGACAATGTGAACACAAAATATTTCATGTTTTGTCCGGTCAACTTAATTTCATTTGTAAACATACATCCTTTCCTGTCATTCAGACCTGCAACACATTCCAAAAAAGGTTGGGACAGGAGCAATTTAGGGCTAGTAATCAGGTAAATTGGTTAAATAATGATGTGATTTGAAACAGGTGATGTCAACAGGTGATTGTAATTATGATTTGGTACAAAAGCAGCATCCAAGAAAGGTCTAGTCCTTTAGGAGCAAAGATGGGCCGAGGATCGCCAGTTTGCCAACAAATACGTGAGAAAATTATTGAAATGTTTAAAAACAATGTTCCTCAAAGAAAGATAGGAAGACATTTGCTTATTTCACCTTCTACAGTGCATAACATAATTAAAAGATTCAAGGAATGTGGAGGAATTTCAGTGCGTAAAGGACAAGGGCGCAAGCCTAAGCTGAACAACCATGATCTCCGATCCCTCAGACGGCACTGCATCAAGAATCGTCATTCATCTATAAGCAATATCACCACATGGGCTCAGGACTACTTTGGCAAACCTTTGTCAAGTACCACAATACGTAGTTACATCCACAAATGCCAGTTAAAACTGTACTGTGCCAAAAGGAAGCCCTATGTTAACAGTGTCGAGAAGCGCCGTCGACTGCTCTGGGCTCGGAGGCCTCTGGGATGGACCATCACACAGTGGAAACGTGTACTGTGGTCAGATGAATCAGTATTTCAGGTATTTTTGGGGAGAAATGGACGCCGTGTGCTCCGGACCAAAGAAGAAAAGGATCATCCAGACTGTTACCAGCAACAAGTTCAAAAGCCAGGGTCTGTCATGGTATGGGGTTGTGTCAGTGCCCTTGGCAAAGGTAACTTGCACTTCTGTGATGGCACCATTAATGCTGAAAAGTACATAGAGATTTTGGAGCACAATATGCTGCCTTCAAGAAGACATCTTTTCCAGGGACGTCTATGCATATTTCAACAAGATAATTCAAAACCACATTCTGCACACATTACAAAGTCCTGGCTGCGGAGGACGAGGACAAGGGTACTTGACTGGCCTGCCTGCAGTCCCGACCTGTCTCCAATAGAGAATGTGTGGCGCATTTTGAAGTGCAAAATGCGACAACGAAGACCCTGTACTGTTGCCCACCTTAAAGGTACAATATGTAACATTTCTGCATTAAAATGTCTAAAACCGACCATACATATGTTATATATATATATATATATATATATATATATATATATATATATATATATATATATATATATATAATATTTGAGTTGTGTAGTTACACTCTCACAAATGTTTCTACCAAACTTCAAACCCAGAGAAATCTGTTATTTTATTTTCAGACACGGCACGTTTCCTTTCCTTCCTAGTCGCCCGTCATTGGCGTCATAACCTTTCACCCTCTAGTTACTCGTAACATCCTTCAAAACACGACTCCCAGATGATACGTTTGAGCGTAATTGTAAATCATACAATGTCACAAAAAAATACTCCTAACCATAATACTGCTTTTTCTGCCACACAGCATAATTTTGTGATTGATAACATGCCACTTTGCAACACAGTAATACAGCAGATATCTTATTTATTGATACATATCAATATCGATCCAGTTTAACGTTACTACAATGTGTTGGTTGACAAGTAGCTAACTTAATGCTAGCTAGCTAATGCTTGGTGGATAACATTATAGGGTTACCACATCGTTCAACACGCTCATAAAGTTATTAGTAGCATGATTGTTTTCACCACGGATAAAAGCAGCGCTGGGCTAACCCACGAATGAGTTTACCAGTAACGTTAACGTTAGCTGTACAGATAAGACGACTAATCTAATGCTAATTTAGCCAGCAAGCACCCTGTCTGTCTGCCTGGGATAACAGCTGACAACACAGCCCGGACATGTAGCAATAGCCAGTTACCGTTAGCCCATAGCCAGCCAACACACAGCCACCATTACAGCAATCCATACAGTATAAGTACTATACAGCACTTAACTACGGTGCTGGGTGCTTACGACGCTAACGGCAGTTTAATGAAGCGTCGGGAAACAGACCATATCAGACCCAGATCCGAATCGCAACAGTGGCCATCCATAGCTAATGTTAGCTAGCTAGTCTCCGTTAGCGCTAGCTACCGGTGTTCGTGCCGAAACTCTCCTCCCTGCCGAATTTTTCACCCCTTCGCGTTTAGCTGTCTTTACAGTTAGCTAAATTAACCCGACAAGCACCAAAACGAATAGTTAAGATTAAAGAAAAGTGAATGGGGAGATCGTTTCGGGCAGCTTGGAGATGTTCTGCTGCTGCACATCGGCCGTCCTTGGCTCGCCGTCCCGGCCGGAGATTCCCCCGGCAATCCCCACCCACACCTGTCTCTCAGGCTCGTTGAGTAGCTAGCTAGCAACAAACCCCGTCCATCCCGGTGTTGAAACCATCCAAAAGGTGACAGTGACATGTGAAATATATTGTGATAGTCACTGTGGTTTTAGCTGCTGGCTAACGTTAGCTTGCTGGCTCACTAGCTAGCTAGCTAGCTAACTGATCAGGTACCAATACAGATTGAAGCAAGAAAAACGTAATTATGTTGGGGGAAATGCAGCTATGTTATTAGAATGACATGAATAAACGTTACTAAACGTAAAGTGAATACATTTGAATGGGTAAACTTGTACGTGAACAGATGAATTCTAATCGGCAAAGGTATTTAACATTAAAAAGTACAACTTCCATAATTCCACGCAATTTACCAACGTCATCAAAAGTCTGTGTTTACAATCCATTGTTTTGGTTGAGAGACCCCTAGCAGCAGAAAGTTACATATTGTACGTTTAAGACTTGTTTGCAGCAAGAATGGGACAAAATTACACCTGAAACACTTCAACACTTGGTGTCTTCAGTCCCTAAATGTCTTTTAAGTGTTGTGAAAAGGAATGGCAACATTACAAAGTGGTAAATGCTTTACTGTTCCAATTTTTTTTGAAATGTGTTGCATGAACCAAAATAGGAATTTTGTTTTTTTGAAAAAAAACAACAACAATAAAAATCATGAGGAACACATTGAATTATGTGCTGTTGTATTGTCTGCAATGAAATACAAGTCAAAGTATATTTAGAAATCACTACTTTCTTTTTTTATTTGTGTTTTCCATACTGTCCCAACTTTTTCTGATTTGGGGTTGTATATGGCTGGGTACTGATTTCAATACTTTTTAGGCACTGCCTCCATAGTATTGAGTATCCTAATCCCACTGTGCTGAGTGGATGTGCATGTACATTATGCTCCCTGAACAATGTTACCCAGAGTCCTCCCATCACATTACATTATTACGGGACATACATCTGAATGCTTTGTCCCTGAATCCATTAAGCTGCAGCATTGTGTGAGCTTATGTCACTCATAACAAGCTGACTCCAACAATGAAAAAAGGGGCATTTTCTTTTGTCTCTTTAGCTTTCTGATGCCTTAGTGCTCAGCCCTAGAACACCAACCGAATCCACAAAAAGTAGATCAGTAAATCAACCCAGTAAAGAGACCAAAATCAATTCAGTTTTCTTCAGTAATCAGTTGGTGATTAATAATCACACGTGTAAACTGGAAACAGCCTGCTAATAAATGTAGCCACTGATCTGCCTAGCGCAGCAGCAAATTGTGTTAACTGCTGAAAGTGCCTGACAGCATTGCGCTCAAAATGGCTTCCTCATTATCTCCTCCGAGACGTCAGTTGTCACTCAGCGTGGCCAATTACTGCGCTCCGTCATCAACACATGAGAGAGGAGCTGGGGAAACGTGCCCGCCGGCCGTAATAAGACATGATCAGTGCCACACGAGTGTCAGAAAAATAACAATGCACCCACTGCAAGGCCAAAAAATCACAAGGCTTTTGGAGATCAGTGGGTAACACTGGACACATGATAGGACAATATTCATATTCATGGAAATCCTATTTGTTTGTTTTTTATCTTGAGTCACTAGTATTTTTTCTTCTTTTTTTGCTGTCATCCCAGGAGGAAACGGCATTGTTATGGTTTGAAACATAAGAATAGCAAAGAAAACCTGAATAAAATAACATTTTAAAAAGAAAAACTAAAGCCTAACTGACAATTGTATAATAAGACTAACCAAAAAGCAAAAATAAATGCATGAGGTGTAAAAAAAATTCTTTTTTGTAATCAGGCTAAATGAAATAAAGAAAATGTGTCAAGCTTATGAATATGAATGATGAATTGACTTGATGGAACAAACATAGCCTGTAGATGTGGGTGCTGGATATAGGCTTCCGTGAGTGCTTACTCCTGTCACCTTGAACACAAGAGCCATCCATTCAGCTTTGTGACCGATGGGGGGAAGCTGGCCAGAGTGGGCGCACATGTGGGTGGAAAAATGCAGTCTGAGGAAGCTGAAATGGCACTCAGCCTTAATTAGATATAGTAAAAGTCTGTTTGTGTGTATGTGTGTTGGTGTGTTTATGTGTGGACTAAGTGAAACAACATAACCGAGACAGATAGAGGAAGAGAGAGTGTGTTGACAGAATGCTACTGGGTATCCTGGCTTGCCAGTAAGTCTGGTTGAAGCCACTGTCACAGTCCATTTCACAGCTATCCAATACACACATGCACGCACGCATGCAATTTTGGAATGGGTCTAATCAACTTAAACATATACTAAATACTACGGAAGCCGAGAACGGCCATGGATTTTAATTTTTTTTCCATGCACTGTTATCTCGTGATAACGACTTATTTATTACAGGTTTAATCTTATGATGGATATGTGTTGTGATATTTAAACAAACGATCCGTCAATGAATTTAATGATGAATAAGATGGTGACAATTGTTGAGTTGTCCCGCTGTTGCTCTGTCTGCAAGTTCCGAGTTGGCAGCGGGCATGATAGGTGTAATGATTCAGTTCAACACCCAAGACAAGACAATGCTAACCCGACTGGCCAATAGGAACGTGGCCCCGCCCATGACACTATTTTCACAGCAAGAGCAAAATCCTGACACAAGAGCAAAAAATGACATCGAGAGCAAAGACTTAGGTTTTGAGAGCGAGAAGAAAAGCGTTTTGAGAGAAAATGTTTTCACACTGATAGTAAAAAATATATATTTGAGAGTTTAAAAAAGTATTTTGAGAGATATTTCTTTTCTCAAAAATAATTTAAAAAATTTCAAATTTTATATTTTTTATGTTCTGACAAAATACATTTTCTCAAAACTTTTTTTAGTCTCAAATATTTTTTGCTATTGGTATGAACACTTTTTCTCTCAAATTCTTTTTTGCTATCAGTGTGATTACTTTTTCTCTCAAACATTTTTTTCCTCTCAGATCATTTATTTTCTCGCATGTAATAAAGAAACAAATCTAGCTCCATACAGCACCTGCAGCACTCCCACTTCCCGCACCTATGATTTTCTTTAGTCTGTGGCCCAACAGGTAAATAAGATCTCCAAGCTAACGTTAGTGAAAGGGTTGACTTATAATAGCATCAAACATTTTAGAAGGAAATGTAAACTAAAATAAACCATAACTAATTAGACTTATTTTGATAATGATGGCCAGGCCTCACAGCTCTGTCGCTGGGCCACGGAGAAGTGATTTCACACCTCGTCCCGTGTCCCACTGACCCCGTCAATCAGCACGCCGCCAACCATTAATAGCATCTGACTGTGCAACTGAGCGTGACGAGATTGAAAAACAAAACGCTCCTTCCACACATGACAACTACGTTCACCTCCTGCCCACCATCACAGACACACAAGCAACAAAAAAAAAATAATGTCACACATGCACCCAGATAATGGGCACCTCCCACCTCTATCATCTCTCCACATGTCGTGTTGGGAAGGACGAAGAGGACAAACACTGATCTAAGCAATGAATAGCAATAACTTACATGTATTTTATTCTTTTCTTTGGCTTCACTTTGTCTCACGTTTAAGGCAAAACCAAAAGCAAGCGGTTCTGTTTACTCTCAGTCAAAAGAAAAGAGTAATGCAAATTGCCCTGGGTTCCATGTTGATCAGACTCTTTAATGAACAGTCTGTAAGCTATGTATGATTGCCTGGGTTACACATGACTTTAAAGGTTGAAGTGAGGAATTAATTAGAATGTGTTTTGTTGAATAATTTAAAGTATTGGCCCTCAGGATGCTGATGACTGCTAGCAGCCATATTACCTATTCATTCTGTAAGACTATGGGATGATTCCGGTGGTAGAAAGTTACTAAATAGAGTTTAGGTGTAGTGTAGTTGAGTGTAAAAGTGGGCATTGTGCATGTGAGTATCTTTTACGTTTGATTCATTAAATGACACATTAATAAAATACTTCTGTACTATTGTAATGGGTGTGACGTCATGGCCCTGTGAAGGGCGGAAGTTATTGAGGGACACCGGTAATTTGCGCGCTCTCTCTCTCTCTCTCTCTCTCTCTCTCTCTCTCTCTCTCTCTCTCTCTCTATCAGTCCACAGAATCACGAAGTGCAGCGGGGTGTGCATGTGTGAAGGCCAAACATTTGCCTTGCGTTAGCTGCCGTTTTCATTTAAACATCTACAGCATGTAACGTTAGTGTGTAAGAAAAGTTGTTTAATTAGGAAGTGCATGTTTTCATAGAGTGCAGAAGACTGCAGTGACGGAAGACAGGTTGCCGTATAGATGCGCTGTAAAACAATTCCAGTCAGCTGTTTAGATCAGCTCAAACTTGGAGCGGAGATAATGATTGTAAGCCATGAACCGTGAAATTGATCAAATATAGTAGAATGTAACTATGAGATGTTCAGCGTATTGTCTTTGTTTTTCCTTTTTTAGTATCGGTCATCACGGCATTAAAATACGCTGCTTGTCTGAATGAAACCTAAATGACTTAAAGGTACGGCAGACTGTCCAACCATCTTGTGAAACACATTGTGTCCTAAAATATGCTGGAAAGTGGTCTAATAGTGTCTGATTTTTTTTATAGGACTGTCTTCGAGTCATTGTTTTTTCCCACATTAATTTAGAGTAACAGGCATTTATTTATACAATTTGTTTTCTTTCTTAGTTGGGTTTGTTCGTCTTCTTATTTATATATTATTATTACAGGGTAAAGTGCAATATCGCTGACGGGCGCTGTGCAATTCTCGGGCTGGTTATAGGCTCAGATATAGCTTTAGAGACCCCTTAATGCCTGCTAGTGTGAATTGAGGTGTTAAGTCTTCTATTATTCCCTGCATGTAGTGAACAATGAATGTGTGGGTTTTAAAGTGTGCAATGGTATTTTCTTCTATTGGATCTCATTGCTTTTTGTTGTGTGTATTGGGTCCTAAAGCATATTAATAGCCTCTAAATTATTCCTGTGCATTTTCGCTATTTATATCAAGTGATTGTGTCTATGCCATTGCACTTTCCCCTCTGAAGTACTGTGTAGTTCCATGCTGGCGCTGTTGGCCTTTTCTTATTAGTGTTTTTAATTTATGCGGACTTTGTGAATAAACTCAATTCATATTTTGTAACTGGCCTCTCATCCTGGTTTGTTCTGGACACGTACCTGTTTCCATCACTACCCTTGCACTTAAGTACATTTTTTAATGCAGGATCTTCCTACCTGTACAACACATTCTCACTCTCAACTTGTCAAATACTGACGCTTGGTCAGGACTCCTATCCCTTTGACGTCATGTTTCAACGTGCAAGGTAAAACCACTTAGGTTTAAAAAAAACAAGACACAAACCCTGGTCTCCTGGGTAAAAGTCCTGTGTTGTTTGACCCATCCATTACCCCAACCTTCCTTGTTACGCAGATTTGGGGTCTTTAAAACTACTCCCTACTGTTGTCGCTCTTCATACTACGTCATCTTACAGCTGCTCTGCCCGGTGCGTCCCATACAGACGCTAAAGGGTGCCTTGTGCCTCACTATCTGACTCTCAGGGCCACTGACCAAGGGTACTAGTTTGTAGTGAGAATGGCCTGTATGTAATGGAGTACATTTACATTATTTAAGTATCTTTTTTATTCCACGCAGAGCCTGTTTGAGCAAGCAGTCAGGAAACAAGCAGAAAAGACTCTCAACACCCTCTTTCCTGAATATGAACTTCTGCCACCAGGGAGAAGATTCTGTGTGCCGAGATGTAAAGATGTAAGTTATTGTTAATCTCAAAATCTATCAAGCTGCCGAATTCCAACAGTAACTCTTAGCACGAACGTGCAATAAATACACCAGCAATTTTTGCACTTTAACTATTACAGTCACTTTTTTAAGATGTTATACTGTCTGTACATTCATGTGTCCTTCCTTTATGTCCTAAGATGCTTTGTTGATCTTATGATCTTATGTTTATGTTTTTATGTTGATTTTAGAATGCTTTTTCTGTTAAGGCTCTAACACACCAAAACTGACGGCTGACCGTCGGCAGAAAAGGCAGTTGGACTGATCAGTCGGCACCCCGAGGTCAAAAAAGTGCCTTGGACGTAATATGTCTCCATAAAAGCAGGCGGCGCTAATCTGTATTGTCGCCCAAAAAAATGACACAGAGCACGCTGTCGTCAGTCATTGTTTTCATCATAGAGTGTTGATAGTAGTCAAGAAGGATCATTGTTGTTATTACTCGCTGAATGGAAGAAAATACGATGGCTAGTAATAAGACGATACTGGCGTTGTCAGCTCCGGTTTTCTCGTGCACTGATTCGCTAGTCAAGAGCTAGCACTCCACCAATCAGATTGGTCCTTGAGTCTGACTGGCTTCAACAAGTCAAACACACCAAACAGACTCAAGTCACCGACCTCGCCAGACTGTCCGATGGGTTGCATTGGATAATCAGGTTGGTGTTTCAGCGCCTTTTGTTTGTGTTGTGAAGATTGTAGCACTATGCCCAAGGCAAATTTCCCCTCGGGAACAATAAAGTGTATTCTATTTTATTCTCTACTGATGATTCCTAATGATTGTGGTGACCATCCCACTATCACCACCAAATGTGACATGTTTTGTTACAAAGAGCAACTCATGGAGGAAAAGCTTTGCTGCACTGACCTATGTGAGCTAAAACAAATCCGGCATGTGGTTTGGGTTTGGTCTGCGGTGCTTGTAACCACACCCAGCTGCAATGTTGCACATAGCGTGCATGGTAGGGGTTGCAACGTTACTGCACGGCAGTGTTGTAGACAAGACCACCTCAAACCGAGACAAAGGCATCACAAAGACCAGGTTGTATTGAGACCAAGACAAGACCGAGACTTTGAGGGGGTGAGACAGAGGCAAGACCAAGACCAGACCAGTGCGTGTCCCACACTGCATGACACGAGAAAATGTGTAAAAAGCTAACCATAGTCACTCCTCAAAATGATCTGAAAGATCCACATTCCCATAAAAAAACCACCCACAGAAAATTAATTAATATTCTTCTTTATTCACCACTTGTACTGCTATAGGTGTATATCATGAGAAATGCCTTAATAAAATAATCCAAAGGCAGTTGTGGTCTTGACCGGTCTTCAAATAAAATCCGGAGTCCTCTTTAACTGAGACCAAGACGAGACCGAGTAAAAATGCGGTTAAATCCGATACAAGACCGAGACCTTCAAAAGGTGGTCTCGAGACCGATCTCAAGACTAAGACCGATTTTTAAAGTACTACAACACTGCTGCACGGGGTGTGGAAAAAGTATCCATCCATCACAAGTTTTCACGGATAAAATCATTCGCTCGAATGAAGTTAAAAATGCGAAAGTGTTCAATGTTTGTTCAACAGATGTAATGGACAACCTGCTAGCAGGGCTTTTGACTTTTGATATGACTTTTTAAAGTAAATAATTCAAATTTCCAAGCATACAGTACCAAATATTGCCCGGCGTTCCTGAAAAGCTGGCAGTTTTTGTAGATGAAAGGTTTCCTCCTGACTGCAGCAATATGTCGCCTCCATATCTGACATATTAATAGCTTCCGCTGCATAGCTGCACATCTGGACACATTTCAGAATGTGTTCTACCATCTGTACACCTGGTGCTGATGCTCACTAACTCACACAACTGCTACAAACCTGTAAATGTGTCAGTAGTGATGTTTTGTTGATTCAATCACGGTGGCATTTTTAGTACTTCATAATGGCCATGCATACTTTTTAGTGTATCAAGTCTATACAGGTAATATACATGTCCTTCATTTATATATAATCTGGCAAATAATAAATTATGATGAAAGCGATGTCGGGATTTTCATAACAATGTTACTACAACCCCAAATAAGAAAAAGTTGGCACAGTATGAAAAACACAAATAAAAAAAGAAAGTAGTCATTTCTAAATGTACTTTGACTTGTATTTCATTGCAGACAATGTGAACACAAAATAGTTCATGTTTTGTCTGGTCAACTTAATTTCATTTGTAAATATACATCCTTTCCTGTCATTCAGACCTGCAACACATTCCAAAAAAGGTTGGGACAGGAGCAATTTAGGGCTAGTAATCAGGTAAATTGGTTAAATAATGATGTGATTTGAAACAGGTGATGTCAACAGGTGATTGTAATTATGATTTGGTACAAAAACAGCATCCAAGAAAGGTCTAGTCCTTTAGGAGCAAAGATGGGCCGAGGATCGCCAGTTTGCCAACAAATACGTGAGAAAATTATTTAAATGTTTAAAAACAATGTTCCTCAAAGAAAGATAGGAAGACATTTGCTTATTTCACCTTCTACAGTGCATAACATAATTAAAAGATTCAAGGAATGAGGAGGAATTTCAGTGCGTAAAGGACAAGGGCGCAAGCCTAAGCTGAACAACCGTGATCTCCGAGCCCTCAGGCGGCACTGCATCAAGAATCGTCATTCATCTATAAGCGATATCACCACATGGGCTCAGGACTACTTTGGCAAACCTTTGTCAAGTACCACAATACGTAGTTACAGCCACAAATGCCAGTTAAAACTGTACTGTGCCAACAGGGAAGCCCTATGTTAACAGTGTCCAGAAGCGCCGTCGACTTCTCTGGGCTCGGAGGCATTTGGGATGGACCATCACACAGTGGAAACGTGTACTGTGGTCAGATGAATCAGTATTTCAGGTATGTTTTGGGAGAAATGGACACCGTGTACTCCGGACCAAAGAAGAAAAGGATCATCCAGACTGTTACCAGCAACAAGTCCAAAAGCCAGGGTCTGTCATGGTATGGGGTTGTGTCAGTGCCCTTGGCAAAGGTAACTTGCACTTCTGTGATGGCACCATTAATGCTGAAAAGTACATAGAGATTTTGGAGCACAATATGCTGCCTTCAAGAAGAAATCTTTTCCAGGGATGTCCATGCATATTTAAACAAGATAATGCAAAACCACATTCTGCACACATTACAAAGTCCAGGCTGCAGAGGAAGAGGATACGGGTACTTGACTGGCCTGCCTGCAGTCCCGACCTGTCTCCAATAGAGAATGTGTGGCGCATTTTGAAGCGCAAAATGCGACAATGAAGACCCCGTACTGTTGCCCACCTTAAGACTTGTTTGCAGCAAGAATGGGACAAAATTACACCTGAAACACTTCATCACTTGGTGTCTTCAGTCCCTAAACGTCTTTTAAGTGTTGTGAAAAGGAATGGCAACATTACAAAGTGCTAAATGCTTTACTGTTCCAACTTTTTTTGAAATGTGTTGCAAGAACCAAAATAGGAATTTGGTTTTTTTTGAAAAATAAAAAATAAAAATCATGAGGAACATATTACATTATGTGCTGTTGTATTGTCTGCAATGAAATACAAGTTAAAGTACATTTATAAATCACTACTTTCTTTTTTATTTGTGTTTTCCATACTGTCCCAACTTTTTCTGATTTGGGGTTGTATATTATTATTAATATTATAGGGCTGGGTATCGTTTAAAAAATAACATACCAGTACAAATACCAGTACTATAAAAGTGATACCGATACCAATAGAGTGCTTCTTTTTAAAACCTTTTTTCTACTTCATTCAACACACATCATGTCTATGCAAGCATCTGAACTGCTAACTCCGTCAAATAAAAGCGGTGGACTTCACCCCATTTATAAATATTGTTTTTATTCGGGTTGTCCTGGACTAAATAAATTTGTAGTCGACTAATCAAGGATTGGATTTGTTCAGTCTTCTAGTTTGTTATAGTGTGTTTGTTATATGTGTTTGTGTACGTCATAAATGTTTACAGTACAAAAAAACATATTCACTCCAAATGCAACACAGACAGCACTTTTTCTCAAATGCCTGAAATGCGCACACCGTGTCCCCCTTCTAGCCCCACCCCTGGTTGGGGGATAATATCCTCAATGGTAGATACAGCCATGGCTGGATGTGAAAGCCAAGTAAATAAAAGACAAAGTGCAGTAGAGATATCTGCGGTCCCCAGCAGTCAGCCTATTATGAACGCTCTCTATATGAATTCCTGCTGCTGAGGAGCTGCGCCCACACTGCCGTACGCTTCCCTCTCGCTGCCTCTCACCTCGACACAACACGCTGCAAATGAGTGTGGGATGACTTTTGTTGGAAAAAGTTTGTAATAAACGGCTGAGTGGGAGTGCGAGTTGGAGGCGCTTTAAGTTGAACAGTCATCGCCGGAGTAGATATGTTGCTCTGACTGACAGAGGCCAGCCTGTTTCTGGCTTTAGGCTCTCCACTCCAAACTGTTAGTCCACGGTTCCTTTTTTTTAAAAGGTGAAGAAGCAAACTCGAGGTGAAGGCAGCGCAGTGTCAGAGCTTTGTTATTACAGATGTTAAGCTGGTGATGGTGCTGGTGATGGCGCAGTGGATATGACACATGCCTTTGGTGTGGGAGACCCAGGTTTGATTCCCACTGCGATACATCAACCAATGTGTCCCTCAGCAAGACACTTAACCCCTACTTGCTCCAGAGGTGTGCAATCTCTGACATATATAGCAATTGTAAGTCACTTTGGATAAAAGCGTCAGCTAAATGACATGTATCATTTTACATGACTTTTCATGGTGCAGATCCACCAAAATGTAAAGAATTATAGCCAGGTGAAGGTGCAGCCCACAACAAACTGTCCACAGCACTGCTTTCGGCTAACAATCCAAAAATACGAAAACTACAGTTGTGCAACTCTACAGCTGTCATTGATGACACTAAATAATAAACGAAGTATGATGGGAATCCTGGTGGCCAAAACTATACACATCCTAAATAAGAAAAAGAAATGACAAAAGACGTCACACAAATCCATGAAAATCTGCCTCTTTTTTTTTTTTTTACACAATCAGTACATTTTTCACAGAACTAAGGCTCAGAATGTCCTATACATATTGTTCTTATGTCCCTGGAACACTGGGACACCCTTACATATATCTGCATGTCATACAGATAAGTGTGTGCTAGAAATGTTGACATACTCATTTCAAATGGTGTATTTAAAAAAAAAGGTTCTAAACAAGTATAGTACCACTGACAGGCCAAATATGAGTAACCTATCTTATTCTAAAAATAACAATACAGTATAACATGCAGTGACTACTAAGGCCTATATCTAGAGAGAGTAATTACTACTAAGGCAAAATAACTTACGAGTTTGGAAGTGTTAAGAGCCATAACGTAGAGCCACATATCTCAGTCCTGAATCAAAAACTGTATTAAACACAGGCAGCGCATTTAGATTGACCACGACCTGACAATTATCACATCTGATTGTGCACTGCATTATAACAGTGAACACCTGGATTGCCTAGCAACCAAAACCTGGCCTGCAAGCGATAAACAAAGAGTGCTTACAGATTAGTGTGTCAAGGAGAAAAAATGACAATGAAAAGACTGCGATAACGATGTTCATTTGAGATAATTAATTCCGCAATTTGAAGGCATGATTTAATAATTCCAGATCGTGAATTATTAATTTGAGGGAAGAATTAAGTAGCTTATATTGATTATACTGAAGGTACAAATTACTCATTTGTGCTCCACAATTAGAAAACATTTTACCCTTGACACCTGCCGGGCTCTGTAGGTTTTAATCCAAATAAAGGATAGTTTATTTTAAACCTGGGGCCAATATGGATATTGGGTCCAGTAGTCCTGTGACAAAAGGGCTGGCGGGACTTGAAAATGTGAATGCTGCAGTTGTCCAGTGATAAACAAGAAACATACAGAGGTAACAGTTTAGTGTGTAGCCTCTAGTATTGTATAATCATGAGCCTTCTTCTTTTTCTTGGTTTATTTAAAGGTGCCATGCCACACGTATTTCATTACTTTGTGGTAATGTCTGAAGTTCTACCATGGACTCTAACATTTTTTAGTGGAAAAAAATGCCTTGGTTACCTTGTTTCAAGCCATTCTAGCGTGGTATAGAAAGCCTACAGGAAGACTCAGCTCAATTTGTACCAGTTCTCATTAATATTCAACGAGCTAAGCTGCTTGACTCTGATTGGCTAACAGCTAGCCAATGAGAGCCTGGCTATCAGCATCCTTTACACAGTGCAACTGGGCGAGCTCATGAATAGTAATGAGCTCAGGCAACACCACGTTAGACTGACCAGCTTTAGCAATTGGCCTGATTTCTCCACTTATTTCTTTTCAGTGGCTAGAGCTGACAGAGGAGGTAGCAGTTCATTTTCACATTCACAACATAGCTCAAACAAATATGGACCTAACATATTCCAAAACATACAAGTAAAAACAGTTTTGTGTGACAGCGCATCTTTTAATGAATTGTTGTTGAAGCAACTATCTAATAATAACAACAATCAAATGTAGTTATGTGATATATAGGGTTAGGGTTGCATGGAAATTTTCATTACATCGCAGGACACAGTACGATTATGTAATTCATTTGCATACAAATATTTTGCATTCAAGACTTCACGTGTAACCTCAGCTTCATTGCACACGGTTCTTTTTTAAATATACATGCATGATGTGTTTTATACCATACCCTGGATGTTCACAGAAACTCACATTCTCACTCCCAGCATGGTCAGGTGCCTTACTGACGCAAAAAGTCTCCTTTAGCGTCATGTTTCGGCGCGCTCGGTCGGACTCTTGCCATCATTTTTTGAGGCTCTGGTTTTAGGAAAAGATGGTGGGTGGGGTTACAAAATGTACGTTTCAGTGACACGCGGGACAAGAACGGAACATGAACCCATCTTACAGCGCAGCAGTCGAGCTGCTGCTCTGCCCATAGATGCCGATACCGTGGGTGCGTTGGAGCTCGAGCACCCACGGAAAATATTGAGCAGCCGCATGTGCCAGACTGTCAGTAGGCTACATTCATTTAAAATGAAACATTGCAGTTGGTGCTAAGTGGAGCGTCTGTCATAGTGTGGTTACGTGTCAGTTCAACTTTTCATCTCCAATCCTATCTGTATTCGCCCTGCCCTGAGTTGAAAGATAGCCTACTTTACAGCTTTATTATCAAGTTAATAAGCGTCTGTGTTTGTGTGGGCCGCTGTCCATTTCCTAAGGTTCTGAAACGCAAACATTTTTTGACTACTTTTTTTTAAAGGGCGTGCGCCTGTGAGCACCCATGGAGGAAAACATAAATCGGCGCCTATGGCTCTGCCTGTTGCGTTCCATACTGACGCTAAAGGGTGATATGTGGGTCGGTGTCTGATGCTGAGAGACGCTGAGTGCCATCCCATGTTGTGGATTGGATGGACAAGGGAAGTCCCACCCAGTTCCTGGAGGAGGAACTTGATGTACGTATCTCTCTTGTGATGATAATATTTTGACGGTTGGACTCATGTTTTTTAATTAAGAAAGGAACTTTCACAGTTTCATTACTTCCTGTAAAAATAACAAACGGCCATGATGCCCTTGAGCAAGGTGGTGAACCCGGTCTGTGCAATCAGGCCGCTGGTCTGAATAAGTGGATATTTTTCCCCTTGCAGAATGAAAGGATGACTGTTGATGAATACCTCTGACTCAACGGTTACTGGAAGAGCTCCTGACGTCTCTCTATTTCAAAACTGACTCGCTGCTTTTCTCCTGTGGATTGAAGTTGCTCATGGCGGGGCCTCAGGAGAGCAACGTCAGTTGGTAATTGATGCCAGTTGACTGCTGACAGCAGAGGTAAACACAGGATGACTTGAGAAAGACAGAGGTTCCTCCTAGGTGATGTTAGGTGAAAGCAGGTAATGTTTAGCTCCACCAATGAGACTGCTTAGATAGAAAAATGCTTTTTTTAACAAAGTCCATCTATAGTCTGTAAATAAAGACAGTCCAACACAGTCAGTCCACATATAACACACCAGGGCTACATTCACTTCCAGCTAACTTCATGGAGACCAATGAGGGCAGGACAGCATCACCGATCCGTTTTGACCGAATATTGTCTGTCTAGCTCAGATAAAAACACTGGCCAGATGTCCGTCACCTTCCTCTTTCTTTGTGTTAGCGTTCTAACCTCCGGTGATCTATGATTAACTGCTCCTCAGATCTCTGCAGGGTAAATCCAGACAGCTAGCTAGACTATCTGTCCAATCTGAGTTTTCTGTTGCACGACTAAAAGCAACCTTTTGAACGTACACATGTTCCACCAAAACAAGTTCCTTCCCGAGGCTATTTTTCAGCAGGCGCCGTGGCTCCATCGCTTAGAACACTGTGTACCATCAGCTAAAAGTCCTTTCAGCGCCAATCCATACTCCAGAATCCAGAGTAGTAATATAAAGTCATGTGATTCCGGATTTTCTCAACACAAAATTTAGAGAACCTATTATTTAGCTAGGTGATTACTGGTGTACAGTATTGTGGCTTACTCCCAGTCTGGCTATCACCAGACTAAGCTCAATCGCCAGCCGATCGGACTGGGTTTACCCAGTCTAGCTTACTCCAGCACCTTTAAAGAATGTGGGAAGCCGTTAAACATCAATACAAACTGCAGACAGCTAGGGGGAGCCTCTGCAATTACCAGATGGCTCAGTGGGATGCAGGTTATTTTTTATTGGTGTAGATTAATTTTGGAAAACATTTTCTCAAAGCAACCATTAATTTAACCAGGTGTTTGGGACGTTTAATTTTCACAGTTGCCTTGAACTGTTTCCTCCTACTGTTTCCCTCTAAATCATCCAGAACAGAACACACAAACAACAAGCCTCCCACACACACAAACTTCAATCTTAAATGCTCCTCCCTAGAAATCTGAACAAGACCTCCAAATGAAAGGGCAAACCTCGTGTTGGCAGAAAGATACGATCGGTACTGTAAGTGCTCCATAACTAGGGATGGGAATCGAGCACCGGTTCTTCTTTAGAACCGGTTCCCAGTGAATCAATTCCTTGGAACCGTAAGTGTACCTGCTTAATGATTCCGCTTAACGGTTCCGCTCGTTGCAAATGTGTCATGACCGTCACACGCGCTGCGTTCTTTTGGTTACGCAGCAAACATGTCATCGAGGCAGAAGCGATCTAAAGTGTGGTTATATTTCACTCGAAAAGACGCCAATGCAGTCATTTGCAACAGTTGTAAAAGTTTAATTTCGGCAAAGGGGGGAACTACCTCCAATATGCAGAAGCATTTGGCCACACAGCACGCAATCCGTTTGCAGGACTGTCGCGTGTTTGATTCTCTACTACTCAGCGACACAGCAACAACAAGTGAGTCAAGCAGCAGCGGAGCTAACGAGACGCCATCTGCTATTAATGCCAAAGGTAACTTGTCTATTTAGTTAATGTGAGCGCCGTTTCATTGTGTAAACTTTACCTATACGGAAAAAATCCAGCTTTATAGAAGCCTTCCGCCCATTCCAACCAAAGACAGCGCCAGTTTCTGGTGGTGGAAGAAGATTGACGCGTAGTCAGCTCTAGCTGAGAAGTATCTCTGTGTCCAAGCTTCCTCCACCCCTTCTGAAAGGGTGTTCTCCACTGCTGGAGACACCCTAAGTCCAGAGAGATCTTGTATCCTTCCTGAGAGGGCAAACATGACCATTTTTCTGCACAAAAATTGTTAATTTGCCCAAGTTGATAGTTGTCGTCTTTACAGAAGACTTCTTTCTATTTTGTATGTCAGTTGAGTTGAATTTAGTTTCAGGTTGAATATTCCCAAAGGCACAAGCTCTTCCTTGACTGTTTACAGTCTGTGTTTTTTGTTTTTATGGCACTTAAATGGCAGTTTTATTTATTTTTTTGGCTGGACCAATGAATGTGAAAAAATCTATAGGTCCCTGGACTTTACTTTGTAGCTCACCTACTTTTAGGTTTGTTCTTAGGTTGCTACACATAATTTGTGTATACTCTGAGTATGTGCGGTGTTCTTATCAGATATTAAAGCGAGTTAATACAAACAAACAAATTTGTACTTATTTCCTCACCCAATGAGAATCGATAAGAGAATTGATAAGGAATCGGATCGATAAGCAATATCGATAATGGAATCGGAATCGTTAAATTCTTATCAATTCCCATCCCTATCCATAACCATTAAATATGACGCCGTGAGAGTTTCCTGACCTGCCACTTAGATTAGAACTACAGACAATTATGTTATTTATTTTTCTTGTTAAGAGAAAATCCTTTTTAAATATTATCAATGTCCTTTGGATTTCAAATACAGCCATAGAATATTTAAATTAAGTAGCTGTGGGATAAAAGGTTTAATTCTTCTTCTTTGACACTAGAAGTTAGACGTCCACAACAAACTAAGATTAAAGTGTTAAAGCTGATGTAGGTAGGATTGAGAAGATCCAGGACCAAAGAATTTGAACATCAACAACTTCTCACTTTCCGCTAAAGCCCAAAACGTTCTCCTAAGCCCCTCCCCCCACAAGGAAGAATGAATGCATGTGCATGAGCAGTGATTGACACGCAGTTAGACCCCCACAATATTTAATGTTGCTTCAAAAGCTTTACAGCAAAAACATCAGCCTAGTCCATCACAAAGCCCTCATCTGTATGCTGGTCGGGCTTTGCAACTGAATATACACGTGTGTGTGTGAGTGTGTGTGTGTGTGTGTGTGTGTGTGTGTGTGTGTGTGTGTGTGTGTGTGTGTGTGTGTGTGTGTGTGTGTCAGTATGATGGGGGTTTTTACAAGCTGAGACAAACAGCCCTGATCCGGATTGTGAAAATAAAAACATTTCATTTTTTAATGGCCCTGAATCCCTTTGACCTTGCTTTGTTCAAATCCTCCTCGCTGCACTGTTCCTAGATTGTTCCACTATTATTATTTGTTGTTGTTTTTTTTCCCCTGTATTTTGCTGCTTATAAATAAAAGATTAACTTTGTGTGTGTGCGTGCGTGCGTGCGTGCACGTCGGCATTGTTACATATTCACCAACAGTGGACTTCTTGCCAAAGGGACATTTTGGAAGTCCCGTTGGTCAGGCTTTACATCACCGTGTGTGTGTGTGTGTGTGTGTGTGTGTGTGTGTGTGTGTGTGTGTGTGTGTGTGTGTGTATATATATATATATATATATATATATATATATATATATATATATATATATATTTATATATACACACACACACACACACATACACTTGTAGCCTATGTATATGTGTATGTATATATGCAAATGTGCAATGCGTATCTATTGCTCTGTCTTGAAGGAAATTAAGATTTTATGTATGTATTAATTATGTACTGTATTTAACTGTAATGTTACTATGGGTGTGATAAGTATGTCAAGCTCTATAATTGTATAGAGCTATTGGTTTAATAAGTTTATACTTCTTCCTACTCCTTTTCACGCCTGTATATTAATCGCTAAGGAAATTCAGTGTTATTTTGTGTGTGTGTGTGTGTGTGTGTGTGTGTGTGTGTGTGTGTGTGTGTGTGTGTGTGTGTGTGTGTGTGTGTGTGCCCATGTGTGTGTGTGCGCGCGCTCATGAGCGTGCGCGTGTGTGTGTGTGTTTGTGTGTAATGCTTAAGTGACACTGGAGAGAATCTCTAAAATTATAACAGCCATTCTCGAAAATGTGATAGAGAGGAGGCAGACACGGAGAGAAGTTTTGGAAATGGTTCATAACGATCTACTCAATATGTGAAAGGCCAAATCTAATGAAAGGTTTCCCCATATAGAATTTCAATATTACTCCATCATTCAGCCTCCATAGGGACGCTTAGACTGATATCCAAAATTACACAGAATGTCCTTTATTAGCTTTCACAGGCAATATGGAGATGTAGCCTTGAAGGGCTAATTTCACCCGGCAGCTCTCTCTCACTACATAGGGCTGGTCCATAACTTTGCCATTGACAGCTGACATTTCAACGGCTATAATGTAAACAGTTTGAACTATCTCCCGCACTTTCACTAACTGATAATCAGGGTTGGAGAGTAACTAGTTACATGTAACCGCTAGGGGTGGAACGGTACACAGAAGTCACGGTTCGGTTCATACCTCGGTTCAGACATCACGGTTCGGTTCGGTACAATGGAGGGAAAAGCAAAACAAAAATGCAGAATGCAATTTTTTTTATTGTACATGTCTCAGGCTGTATCACCTAGTGTCATACAGTCTCTCCCCTGAGCTAGCTGCAACAGCCTCAAGTAGCCTATGTAAAGTAAGATGAAACAGTAAACAATAAGTACCCCACATCATCTCCAGACTCCATCTGGAACTTGTAAATAAAATAAGACAATCAGCTATAAAACTGAAAATATAGCATCACTTATTTATGAAAGTGCAAATTACTTAGAATAATAACAACAACATATGTGGATGGGATGGCATGTTGTAACGAGAGTACATACAGCAACTACGAGTGAATACAGGCGCATTGAAGATGACATAAATTCCGATTGCTTCAGTGATTGTTTTTGGCCCTATTTGTATTTGTATCTATAGACTGGTTAAACACTGTAGGAAGGAGAAGTTGAAAAGTTCCAGTCTCGTTCCAGTGATTGATACATCTGGGTGATGGCGTCGGATAAGCATTAGCATGTTAGATGTATTTCCACTCACATACCCGACAACTGCTGAACAACGGCGACACACAGTCCTCGTAAATTATACTGCCACCACTCTCTCGCCTGTACTACTGTAACTGACCCGAAGACCGAAGTTTTCGAGGCGGGGATGGCACCAGGCGGAAGGCTCCAGGCTGCAGCCATACAGTCTTGAAGTTTTCCCAAACTTGCGATCTTAAGAGGCTGGCGGGGAACTCTTGTGGGTCGCCACCACTCGCCATACTCGTCATTCAGTGCTGCTATCTCTGACTCGCTCACTGGACCATCGACCTGACAAAAAACTGCATGTAGGCAGAGCTCGCTCGGCTAGCTTCAATACAAATACATGTACCGTTCCACCTCTAGTAACCGCACAAAAAGATTCTCACTCCCATCTCATAAAATACGATGGCCAGGTGCCTTTGTTATTGACGCTAAAAGTCTGCTTTAGTGTCATAACGTGCTTTATCAAAATGCACTTGGTCGGGACTATTGGCATCCCTTTTGACACAGTTATGTTACGTTTCCGTGACACGCAGAAAGAACGGGACGGTTGGGTTTAGGAAAAGGTCGTGGGTGGGCTTACGTTTCCGTAAACGGAAACGTGAGACGTGGGACACGAACCCCGGCCTCCTGGGTGAAAGTCCTTTGTTTGACCCATCCACCATCCCAACCACTCTCCCTACGCGGAATTTCAGCCTTACATACTACTTGCTACCGTTGTTGCTCTTAGTTTTACGTCATCTTCAAACCCTGTGTAGCTGCTGCTCTCCCCGGTACGTTCTACAAACATGCTGAAGGGCGCTTTTTTCGTCGCTTCAGACGCTGATAGCCACTGTCCAAACGTCCGTATTTTACGAGTTTGGAGTGAGAACGGGAAAACGTGTAATTAAATTACAGTTAATGATTACATTGGGAGTTAAATCTATTTTCTGTAAAAAGACTTTGTGGTGGCTGTTCTTCAATGTAAAATTATTATAATCCTAATTCATGTGATGAATTAATGCGCGGCGTAGTTCTTCTATTAAAACGTTGCAAAATGAAGATGGACATGTTTCCGGCAGTTCATTGTGAGGATGCAACACAAGCCACTGCTGACAATCACCCTCGCAACGCTTTGGTCATTTTAAATAGATATTGCCATGTAAAAGAAAACCCTACACTGTGCCTTGGATTGGATTGGTTTTGAGTAAGATCTGCATTTGAGACCAGATTCTACCCTTCTTCTTCTATGCAAGGTGCCATTCACAAAATGGAATAAGCACAGATTAGTCTGTATTCAAAATGGATTAAAGTCAAATTGAAGAACACCTACATGAACCCATTCATGTGAGAGTCACCGGTTGAGACAGCCACTGAAGCACGGGCATGGCTGTAGCGCAACTGCCAATTCAGACAATGCAGCTACCGGTAATGCTGAGCCATTCATATGAATATTTGAAGGTATTTTACTGAACAGATCTGTAGAGATTTAGTAATTAATTTAGTTTGGGAAGAGGTGATGATTGGGGGCTGGGGATAGGAGCAGGGGTCTACTGAAAAAGAATGGCTTGGAGCAGCTCATTTAAAAAAACTAAACAAACAAAGAAATTTACGTGAAAATGTGTCAACAGCTTACACACCAACTAACACTTCAACTTTGCTTCAACTCTTTAATGTTTCTCTGCAAACACCAATTCATCCGCTGTTATCACGTACGTGCAACTGACCTTCTGTTCTTTCATACCTTAGACATCTTGCAGCCATCCTTTTAGCTCTTACTCAGCAAATGTTAGTTTAAATACTTTAATGGCTTACATACAAGACAATGGCCCAATCCCAAAGTCCGGACTCACAGACTCACGGACTTTGGTGCACGTTCTCGCAAAATTCGTAAGGGCTTAGGGTCGTCCCAATGTCGAATTTCAAAGGGCGTGAGGGTTTGAGTACACACTTACCGAGCCTTTTCCGTGAGTCTGCATTGATGCAGACTTCACCGAAGGGAATTACCCACAGTTCAAAGCGCTGTGACGTTTACCGCGGAGACGATAGGAAAATCCGGAAATAACAAAGGGAAACAACAGCACGACCACGGGAACGGAACAGACCTGTTGTCCAGATGTAAAACAAGAGTTTGAAAAAATGTGGAATCAGGCAGCCGTCTACTGTGGCATGGCCGCGTGGAAAGCAACAAACTTAAAATGAAAATTCCCGGCAAATGTCAGCAACATGTTTGTTATTAAACGTCGCTAAGGTAACGTGATCTCGTGAAGTGCTGTCTCAATCCCATTCTACCTATCTGAGCCCATGTGGCCTCACACACTCACTCACTTAGCACCTGAGATCAGTTAAGTCTGTGAGTCTGTAGTCCTTAGTCCTCAGGGCTCACTTTGGGATTGGGCCAATATCTGCAGGCCTTTGAGTTGGAACTGAAGTTTTGCATGCTTTCAGAACCTACTGATTGCAGCTTTAAGCTTTCAAGCACTTAAAACCCTTTCAGTGCTTCATCTTCAACTCTCACTTTAACTTCCATACAGTATTCCACTGCAATTATAATTCATACAAAAGAGATTTTACTATTACTCATCACAGCTGGTATTTTACTGACAACCAGCAGATGGAAGGCATGTGTGAAAACCAAGATACAGAAAGCGACTCAAACATGGCCCAGCAACGAGGCTGATTGTTCTTTAGGTCAGGAGATTTCAAATTGTAGTTGGTTGAGCTCAAATTAAATTTACCGGCTTAAGTATGGCTGTCAAAATGAACGCTGTAATAACCAGTTGACGCAAATTCCCTTTTAACGCCACTTAATTTTTACACGTGCCATCAATGCACGTGATTGGGGCATCGGGCCGTACAGTAGTTTGGGAAATCAGGACTACCAACGGAGTAGTCGAGTCTCAAATACCACTTGAGCATTAAAAACTTGAAATATATCCCTCTAGAGGTGGACGTGGTCTGCAATAGACCTTTTTCACAGCAGACATTTTGACTTGTCATAGCAGGGAAAGCACAGCTGAAATTGATAACCTTAACGATGGCTCCATTCCATCAAGTGTCCCAGTAAGCTATTTCAGTGAGTCAGCATGCTCAATACCAGGGCCTCTCCTAAGTGGAATGCAGCCATCATTAATGGTTTTGAATACACCTGTGCTTTTCCTACTATGACACGTCAACATGTCTGCCTTGAAAAAGGTCTATCAGCTGCAGTGGAGAGAGGTGTGGAATGGATCAGGAGAGCAGTGCCAGGTGAGTTCATTGTCTCAGCTGATTGTTGTTGGACTAATTGCAGTCCCCCCTTCATATGTAGTAGCATGCTGTACCTTCACGTGACTGCCACACATCACAGAGACAGAACACTGGACTGTGAGATATTGTTTTGGATCTTCTTTGTTAACAAGTTATGAACAACGGGATGCGCGCCTGACAGCAGCCGCGCAGAGGCGCACGGTTTGTGGTGGGAAAGTTGTGTTGAGTCAGTGGCGCATTATTCAGATGCTATTTTAGGGGTGCATGCTTGGCCATAATGTAGCGTGTACACAACGCGCATACACTTTGCTTCTCTCATCTACACGGACGTTGGTGTTTGGATAGGTCAGGCCTACACATACGCAGCAGTTCCCATATTTGCAAACCATACATAATTACAAGGAAAAATATTAGTGAAAATGTGCTTCAGGTGTTTGGATAGGTCAGGAGTCACTTTACAGTACAGTCCTTAAAAAGTCGCAGCATTCTTTGTGGCTTGTTGTGTTTTACACAACATTTCCATGAATCATGGATGTGTTGATGACATAAATAAGGAAATATTAGAGACTTAAGGAGACGTGATGTTGAACTACAGCGGGATTGGACACTTGAGGGTCCGGGAGTGGAAATGCTCGATGTGCTCCTGGTGGAACGATTGGACGGAGATGGAGTGAGGGGGAGGAGGCACAACAGGAGCAGGTGGTGCATTTGGAGGCCCACGCTCCATGGCTGCAGCAATCCTCTCCAGACTTCAGGAGATGCGCCCGAGAGGCCGCAGCAACATCGCCACCCGGTCAAGACGAGCATTTCATGTCACGTGTTTTTTAGGTTACAACATTTTTTATCACATACAGCAAGCATCTCCTCACTATCTGCTAGCTGCCTGTCCCCTGAACACACTGTAAAAAACAAACACAGTCTCTGTAGACAGCCCAGGCGCCACAAACGGCAACAAAAACAAACTGCGCCAACCTGCACCACCAAACGTAACAAACAGTGTTCCAGCCAATAACCAACAAGAGGGATTTGGGGGTGGGGGTTGGGGGGTTAGTGCGCAGTTGGGAAGAGGAGAGGACGGGATGAGGAGGAAGGAGGGGCGAGCTAGCCTCCGTTTTGTTTGAAAATACTTTGAATGTCAACAAGAAGTCACGTCAACCAACATCGCTTAGAGCACCTTTAACGTTTACCAGAACAGGGCATGTACTGCCCCATTTAGAGTTTGTAGCAACTTAAAAAAAAACAAAGTGACAGACCACAGAAACTGTAGTGTCTCACAGATGTTTCACACGTTTCCTGTCACCTCCTCTTAATTTGCCTCATCTTCACAGTTCTTGAGGTTTGTTGGGAATGCAAACAGGACCATTTGTAGTCCATGCATTCTGTGGTTCCTGAATGTTTTACTGCAGAGCCTTCAATTACCGTCTTACTTGTTAAACAAGGGTTAATGTCTGTTCACTCCCCTTGTCATATGCAACATTGCATACATACAAAAATGTGCCTTTAATGCAATAACATCGTGTGCTCTGGCTACACTCCTGGGCATCTTCCAACTTAACTAACAAATGCATTAATAATGAAACAATGCATTCAACCATAATGATCATAATCCCAGATGTACACACTAACAATCTCATAGGTGCGCGCATGCAGAGCAGCTGCACCTTTAGCAACATCCACACACCAACACTGCAACCATGTGTGTAGACTGTGTTCTACATTTTGTAGCGACATACATAGCTGTTAATGTTGGTTACGTCACTATTCACGTTATATCAACGTTAGACACTATACACACTGTGCAGTAAATCAACACTGCACATGTCAACGTTTCACCGTGGCCCTATTTCAGAAAGCAGGTTTAGTGAAAACTCTGAGTTTGTTAACCCTGAGATGAGGGAAACTCTGGGTTTTCTGTTTCAGAAAGAGAGGTCACTTAACCTCAGTCAGTTACTATGGTAACTGAGCCTGTGAACCTAACCTGGTCGGGAGGAGGTTTTCTTCTCTCAGTCTCCTCCCTCTGACACAACACTCTTTCATTTCCTCATTCATTCATTCAGTCTGTATCAGGCGTGTTTTAGCGCAGTTTGTTATATCAGAATGAATAAAAAAACATTGTTGATTTATTAACTGTTAGGCAGACTTTAAAACAGTTTTTTCTCAAAACATGGCATTTCCTCGTGTCGACGATCCCATTGATGAAGACGCTGTATTACTTCGCAGGGAGCCCTGACTCATTTTAATTTCCAGATAACTTCCTATTTGAGCGGTATGGTTTTTCTTCCCAGTCTATCAGTTATGTAAGCTACATAACCTTATCCGTCCTCATATCACTAAAGTCACCCATCGTGGACATGATCTACATTCCAGCACATTATGTGTCACATTACAGTTTTCTTTACAACATTGGTGATGCGGAGCATTTTAGTAAAGCGGCGTCAGAAGAGATCACTCTGAAACGTGTTTTAAACATTTGTAGTGTTCCCTGGACACAGACCAGTCAGAGCCATTAAAAAGGAGTTCCACAGGATTGCAGGTGAATGATGTAAACCCTTTGAAATAAAAGATTATGAACTATAATTCTGTTAATAATGGTGCTGCAGCCTCGGAATGGGATTAATAGGCCTAGGACTTTTTCGCCCGCAGTATTGCACCTAAATGAAATAGATTTTCAGTAATATTAGCTATACTTATGATTAAATATGATATACATTATATTGAAATATACGCATTTACTCTAGCAGCAATTTTCTCGCACGCAAATACTCTTTTGCAGCAGCCGCTGTGTTGCTTTTTTAACGAAATACATGTTCAGACTCGCTGTATGTGCGCATGAGCATTTCCGCCGACCCGTTTGTTTGTGGTTGTTACCATGGTGAATCACAGTAGCTGTTCTGGAACTCAGAGTTTGTTAAACCTCCTTCCTGAAATAGGGCCCATCACCCCGATCTCTACACTTAACCAGACTATTTACACATCTGCTAACCAACCACACAATGATGCCAATTATGTCAATGATCCACTCTTACAAATCGGGATGTCAATACAAAAGGTTGACATAAAATATCTTTTAAGATGTCCAAAATCTTTTTAACACGAGGCATGGCTATCTGTGCTGAGCATTGGCCTGAAAGACACACCACATTGTTGTAAATATAAGACAGAGGACATTTCCCATGGTCCTGTGATAAGGTCCAGGATACATGCTAACCATGTCAGACTGCAGAGACCCAGATTCCATTCAGCCCTAGATGATTTGTTCTGGGGGATGGGTCAATCCTAAGCGAGATGGATAAGCACACTAGTTCAATGATAGCCAGACAGACTATTTTAAGAGGATGGAGGAATGAAGGGGTGCCGTCAATCCAGGAGTGGGCTTGTGAGATGGCTAGGCTGGCGCCGTTTGGAAAGATGTCATATAAATGGTTTGCCAGATTGGATGTCTATACTAGAAAATGGGGAAAGTAGCTGAACTTTCTGTTTTGTATGTTGTTAAAAAAAATGTTTTAATCACACACAAAAAAACTATTTGGATAACTCATAGGATAGAAGTATCCTATTAAGACAAGTGTGCCGACACGTGTTGGTCTATTTCTATAATATACTTGCCCATTTTTATTAAATGTTTATTGTGCTGATTCTTGGGTGGTGCTACGCAAAATCGCCTCGGGAAGGATCTTGTTTTGGTGGAACATGTGTACGTTCAAATGTTGTTTTGTTCGTGCAACAGAAAACTCAGATTGGACAGATAGTCTAGCTAGTTGTCTGGATTTACCCTGCAGAGATCTGAGGAGCAGTTAACAATAGTCCTCAGTCCCAATTCCAACACAAAGAAAGCCGAACGTAACGGATATCCAGCCGACATGAGTGCAATCCGAACCAAATTTCCGTGAGCAATCCCGGAAGTGGAATGTCGAGGATATAGACTAGTTGCAGGGCTGCTGTAGCAATCTACTTTAGATTGGCCCTTGATACAGGATGAGTTGTTTTTTGTACCTTCAAAGCTCCTCAAATGGAAAGGTTTATCCAGATTTTGAACCAATAAAACCAAACTTAAGAGACATTCTCTGTACAGTCCCTCCAGAAAAACGCGATTATGTGATTGCAGAATTCAATGCATAATCAGCCAAAGTCCGCATATTTATGCGGGGGCCGCATTTTTTCAAATACGCTGCACTTTCGCCGCATAAATTGCCGATTTCCGCGCAAAATATGCGGGGCTTGCATGACAATGCAATTGTAATGTGCAGTACAACAAAAATATTTTTTGAAAATTAAACCATGTAAACCTATTCTGGTAAAACCTCAAAATACAATTATGAAGCTGAAAATGAGCATAATATGGGTGCTTTAAAGCAAGGGCATTAAGTAATAAGAAAAATCAGTTGTCCTCATTAGCATGCTAATTTATGCAGCATGGTGCTCAGAAATTTAAAGGGATACTCCACCGTTGTAGATAGGTGGGCCAACGCATTTTTTGTGCATGCATTGTTTTAGTCCGGTGCAACACCCGCAGCGCCGCCGCTAGTTAGCTTAGCATAGTGAATGGAATCCTATGTTGCCAGTTAGCATGTTGTGAGTAAAAGTGAGCCAACAAAAGACAAAAAAAAATGCGTTGGCCCACCTATCTACAGCTAGGGGAGACTGTGATAAGCCCTATTTCAACAAACGGTGACGTATCCCTTTAACAAGATCATCTGGAACTTGTGGAGTAATATAAAGTTTCTATCAAATACTCTTTGTATCCTAAGGACTAATGAGACCACACACACACACACACACACACACACACACACACACACACACACACACACACACACACACACACACACACACACACACACACACACACACACACAATTTATGCTTGTGAATATAAAATTTGCCATATACTGTAGAGTGATGAAATTCATTAGATACTCAAGAGCACAATTTTTCTAAATTATCATAGAGTTAAGAACGTACTTTACTGTTTCACACTGACAGGAAATGATGCAAAGGAAGATCAAACTGCAACTTTAGAACGCCACTGTGTGTTCATCTTCACACAGACAGGTACATTGTTTTTCCAATGTTCGGTTCTTTCTAGAGCTGTGTCATCACTTCCCTGTTTGTTTGTCTTTCTAGCTGTAGGCAGTTCCTCCATTTCCTTTGATGCATTGCACTGTGGGACAATAGTGCACATCAGCAGCACGTTAACACAAAACAATAGAGAATACGTACTACTTTTTCCCGTATGCAAAAGTAATGTTGTATGTATATATTGATTTCTGTATTCATTATTTGTTTAATATGTGGGTTTGCTTGTTCATGTATGCACCATCCACCAAGGCAAATTCCACATAAGCAGGTGTGTGTGCGTGTGCGTGTGGCTTGCTCCTATTGATTGTGCAAGTGATCTTATTAGAGTCGGTTTAGTCTTCAGACTTCAGCACTTTGGGCCGAATCGCCGATATAATTTATAGGCCTTTGTTTAAATTTTTTTTTTTTTTTTTTTGGGCCGCGCTGGCCCATAGATAACTGACAGCGGCCCATTGGTTAATATTCTTTATTGGCACTGACCTAACCCAATCAAATCCAGGAACACCCTTCCCCACTCCCGGCCCTGAGACACGAGCTGTAAACGTTATAATATGCTGGAAGTTTAGCATCCACGTTAAAATGGAGATTTAAGCTAAATGAATTATACCTTAACTTAGCTGACATCTCTCTGTTTCTCACTCTTTTAAAGGTTAACTTGTTAGAGTAAATCTTTCTTGTTCATTGGTGTGGGCCAAGGCAACATTTTGATTGACTTTACTGACAATACACTTGTATACTTAAATGTTAAATAATTTGAAATTATACTTTAAACTCTTTATCTTTGGCAATTACTTGGACTTGAGTATGGCCATTGTGTAGGCTACCCTATGGCCTCCAGGTTGCCAATCTAAAGTGAGTGAGTTCACTGCTTCTCTTTTCCAGGGCATGTACTACTCCCAGCTTTATTGTAGCTATTGGGAAGGGTTATGGTTATTGTAGTTAGCAGACACTTTTGTCCAAAGCGACAAAATATGAATCTTACAATGGTTAAAATGAACAGTAAAGAGTTTTTAAAAGTTGCTAAGCCAATATTAAGCAAAATGGTAATAATAACAATAATGGCAATACAATATCAAATATCAATAATAATAATAAAATAAATATACAAATCATAATTAAGAATTAATTAATTATTTAAGTGTAAGATCAACAGATAATTCTTGAGACCTCTTGAAGGATCCAAAACCATCACATGAACGCAGAACACTAGGCAACTCATATCATAGAATGGATGCATATTTTAAGAGGACTGTCTGCAGGGAATGTCTCTGACCAATCACGGTGGGTGTGGGCCGCCTGGGCCAAAAATGCCCAGGCCGATTTTTTTTGTCCCAGTCCAGCCCAGCCTGTCGATATGTATCTCTGTCTCGGTTTACCACCCCTACTCTTCCTCCTAACCCCATGCCCCCTCCTCAACGCCCCCCCCCCCCCACCCCAACAGTATTTCTGGGCTGCTGCAGAGTCTTCATGGGCTCTACCCAGTCCATGATCACCCAACCTTTTTTCCCCTGTTCTCCATACGTATCTGTACCACTGTAGGCGTGATACTTCAAAGTAACCAAGCATGCAAAGCCCTCACTTCCCAAACCCAGTCACACACACACACACACACACACACACACACAGCCTATCCCAGCTGGAACTCGGAAGCCTATCAGCAGCTGAAGTAGATCCGTTGACCCCCTGCGTGTTCTCTGTGTGACTGCTAAGGCCCAGGATAAGAGGCCCTTAAGCCTTCCTGCCTATTACCACTGTACTTCCTCGCCAGCCTCCATCCTCAGCTCCCATATCCCCAAGTGACACGTTTCCAAGTATTATAAGGTATTACCATCATCCCCTTGTTGCATTTTCAACCTTGGAAAGAATACGCTGACTTTTTGGACAATTGTCTCATCGCTTATTTCATAGCTGAAAAGTGATGAGAGCGCAGACTGCTAAACTGTCTACTTGTTCCAAGAGACTTTATTATCATTACAGAAAGGGCAACTACAAGCTAAAGAAGAAATTCAATCCATTACTTAGATTAAAAATGACACAGACAACAGTTCCCATTCCTGAAACTAAAATCTGTTGATCAAATTGGGGCGCCCCTCCCACTGTCACGGAGGTTTTCCTGGGGGCACGTTCAGCCCAAAGAAAAAGGTAGCAAACCGTTTATTTAACCCTTGTGTTGTTTTCCCATGAAAAAAACACTTTTGTTGTTTCAACATTTTTGTGTGTGTCTTTTGGTCACTTCTTTTTGTTCAACGCTTTGGTCACTTTTTTCAACATTTGTATGGCTTTTTCCTGACGTTTTTGTGACTTTTTCAATGTTTTGGGCACTTTTTAGTTTTTTGGCGATTTTTCTAATATTTGTAAGTCTTCTTTCAGTGTTCTTGACAGTTTTTTCATTGTTTTTGTTTGTTCATAACGTGTGTAAACATGTTATAAAAGACAGTTGGGCCTACTTTTGACTAAAAATTCAAAACACCCATTGAGGTTCATCATTAGATTTTTCAGTTTTAATCCCATAGTTCAGCCTCTTAAATAAATTTTAAATTTTGTGCTGCATGTCGTTCCCATTCTCTCTCCCCTTTTATGTCTAAAGCTGTCCTATCTAATAAAGGCCTAAAAATGCCACAAACAAATTCTGTATAAAAGAAATATATGTGAATGAGCAGTTATGGTGCTCCAGGCTAACACTAAACCATGGGTGGTGAGAGCTAGGTATGTTGTATGACTGATTTGTCTTCCCTACACACACTGACAGACTAAAACGGAAGTGGGAGTTCCGGAGCAGTGAGATCGACCAATAAAAGCCACATATCTAGCAGGCACGAACACATCCAGGACATCATAGCTGTGCTGAGAGCTCCCTGCGAGGATTTCTTCTCCAGGAAGGTGGCAGGTTGTTAGGTGATGAATGAGAGCAGGGAGTCAGGCCCTTCAAATGGCCTGTAAGCTGCCTGCATTGATTTTTAGTTCCTCGCCAACAGTCTCTGGGGAGAACACAGCTATCGCCTACAGCGTCTGATGTACCTCATCCAAAACGCACGCCCTCAAAAACACACTACTGCACACAAAGTGGGCTGCACGTGTGAGCTGACTGATATTGGCTGGTAGTGTAAGAGTCAACCCCGTGCGCAGGAAAAAAACCACTTAAAAGCTCCCTGGTTGGAGAGAAGAAGAGCACCGCCGGAGCTGTCAAGAGCTGAGAAGGATTGTATATCTTTAGTGTGCTTGATGTTATGAAAGAAATTCTGCATAATATCAATGAGTAGTGTAAATTAATATAGAATATAGATATATTAGTGCTGTCAGTTTAACGCGTTATTAGCGGCGTTAACGCAAACCCATTTTAACGCCATCAATTTTTTTTATTGCCCCATTAACCCACCCTACGAAGCAGCTCGATTGGTTGGGGTTAGGCATTTCACCTCGAGTGGTTAACTTTAGGATAGCGGATTGGATAGGACCTGAACAAATGGGGTTACGTTACCTTGGACGCCTGGCCAATAGTAGTGATTGAAGGGCGGGCGCCCGGGCACGCCGTGGCTGCACACACTTGATTGGGCTTGCGAGCCGCGTAGCTAGTAGGCTCGTCACGGTGATTAGCTTTGGAGCGAGTAGTGACTCTACAGTCAGTGAGAGAAACATAGTGTCTCCTCTGTTCTTTCTGACCACGGTGAGACACCTGGAGCAGGAAAAGTTAACCCTCTCCTTGATTTTACGTTGGTTATGGAGAAGGAGAACCAGGAAATGAGTCAGGGGAAACCGGGGAAACCATAGTCGCTATGACGACGTGCCATGCTCGCCTCAGGCATGAGGCACCACTATCTGCAATGGAAAATCAAGGTAATAGTGCTACATTGTGTGATAGATTATTAGCTCCAAGTGTGAATGTTGCTGTGAAATTGAACACTACGTAGATGCCAATGTGGTTTTCAATAAAGAAAACATTTGCACACAGCAAGCTGATCCACTTTTCCATGTTGATAACAGCATTAAAATGAGAAAATATAATGGGACAAAAAGAAATTAAGGGACATTTAGAATAGATAAAAATGTGCGATTAATTGTGATTAATCGTGAGTTAACTATGACATTAATGCGATTAATCACGATTAGATATTTTAATCATTTGACAGCACTAAGATCTATATATATATATATATATATATATATATATATATATATATATATATATATATATATATATATATATATATATATATATATAGTTATTGACGCTAAAAGTCTCCTTTAGCGTCAGATCTAAACGTGCTTTATCTAAACGTGCTGTTGCACTATAATTGGCATCACTTTTGACACAGTTAGGTTAACGAAAAGATGGTGGGTGGGCTTATTAAAGGTATGTTTACGTGACACGCTGGACAAGAATCGGACAGTTGGCTTTAGGAAAAGAAGAACGGGACATGAACACCGGTCTCCGGGGTGAAAGTCCTGTGTTGTTTGACCCACGCACCTGATTGTGGGTTTCTGTTGTAGTTTTTCCTGTTTTATTTTGTAGTACTCTCTCTCCCCCCCTGTTATGCCTGTGTTATCCTGCCTTCCTGATTGTCTGCCCCGCCCTGATGTGTTACACCTGTTCCTGAGCCCTCGTGTCACCTGTCCCTTGTTTCACCCTCATTACCTTGTGTATTTAGTCTCTGCGCTGTCTTTGTCTCGTGTCGGTTCATTGTCTTTTCTCCTTGTCTTCCCTTCCTGGTTTTCCCTGCGTCGCTCCTTCCTGGTTGTTCTTCCCTTGTCTTTTTTCATCCAAGAAAAGGTGACTTTGAGCCTAAATATTAATAATTTACTAAATATGTCTGCAGTTCATATGGATGCCTAAACAAATTCAAATTGTTATTGAACACATATTTAATAAATGTTCATGGTTGAGAAAATAAACCTGAAGAGTCTGTTTCTTGAAACCAGTCATGCGTTTATGTATTTCAACACTGCACATTTACAAGTAAAGGCTAGTATTTAAAACTCGTGATTAATCGTGAATGATCACATTTTTTAAATCAATTCACGGCACTAATATATATTTTTATTTAATTTATAATGAAAGAAATTGAGTGTGCAAAAGTCTTAATGTGTAAAGTAACTAGTAACTAAAGCTGTCAGATTAATGTAGTGGAGTAAAAAGTACAATATTTCTCTCTGAAATGCAGCGGAAGTAGAAGTAGAAAGTGGCATGAAAAGAAAAGACTCAAGTAAAGTACAAGTACCTCAAATTCATACTGAAGTACAGTACTTCAGTAAATGTACTTAGTTACATTCCACTACTGTATGTATGTATGTATGTATGTATATATATATATATATATATATATATATATATATATATATACTGAACAAAATTATAAACAAAACACTTTTGTTTTTGCCCCCATTTTCCATGAGCTGAACTGAAAGATCTAAGACTTTTTCTATGTACACAAAAGGCTTATTCCTATCCCTAACATCATCACTGAAAACACTGTTCCTGCTGTATACGGAAATGTTTAATATTTATGAATTTTATTGTTAAGTGTGAGGTTCAAGGAGCATTATGAACTTGATTTATAGTTTAGTAAAAGTTGTACATCTCAGATATCATTTGGTGAACATTTGGTGAGATGCTGCCTGACATATTGCCATCTGGAAATTGCCAATTTGTCCAGATGGAGATACTACTCAGCATGTCCAACTGTGGCGTGATGCACTCCGGAGCCACTTGCAAACAGTTCATGGCTGGTTTGTGTTGGCTAAGTGAGTGTTTAGGAAAGATGGCCATCTCCTGACACAGTCAAATGGTTACAAGTGGCACAGTTCTGTGGGAAGTTTAAATATGTTCTGTGTAGATATTTGCTGAGGATTAATTAAGGTGCCTCAGAGAAATGTGAGAACTATCTGATCCGAGCTGGGTGGCCTCAGTGGTGCCATGAAGCCAAACCAATGTGTTCTGTCCCACTGTGGGCTCGGGGCATCCTTGGCTGAGTCCAAAAGTGTTCACTACTCATGTATACTGTAGTTAACTATATATTGTGTGCTGCTCTTATGATGCCATGATAAAACATGCCAACATGCAGTGCTGTTGTCATGAACCATTCGTACATAGAGCTACTTGAAGTAATGCACTGTAATTTGTATGTATTCCACGTATTTATTACTGTATGCACCGCATTTACTGCTGCTGTATGAGAGCGTGAAGATCCACATAGTGTGGAAGTCGGGGTGGATTTTTGAATCCTAAAATACCCAGGAAACAGGTGTTCGTGTCCCGGGAGCAGGGACGTGCACAGACATTTGGGGCGGCAGGGGGCTCAAGAAAAAAAAAAGGCCTAATAGTTAATGAATAATTATTCATTTGAAATTTAAACAAAGCATTAAATGTATTAACACAACTCTGACTACCTTACCAATTAATCTTATTTCTCTTACACAGTTGTTTCATAGATTTAATAAATCCTCAACAAAATAATCAGTTCACACAGAGACTTTTTAGTATTCACCAGGTTAATCACAAACAGCAAAGGAAACTCTGCCACGGTGTGCATGTTTTCTACGCTACTAGTTTCAAGTATATATTTAGAACAAGTGACTGCACCAAGGAGAGGGACATAGTTTGCAAATGGCAATAAATCATTTTGGTGTTACTGCAATAAATAACACATCTCAAAGATCTTCACACTAAACTGAAAAAGGCTATTGCTGCAATTTTGTTAATTTTACAGGAAAAACCACTGAAAAAAAAACACTTATTATTAGATGAGGAGCCTACGATCAAAATGATGAAGTTACTGTTTAATGCAGGACACTTTTTACATGTTGTGGTCAATTTAGAGATTTTTGTCTATTTTGCTTACTCTAATAGAAATAAAACTTCCAAAATATACATTTAGATAGTATTTGTTTTAGGCTACATCTGTAGATTTCTTCTAAATTAATCTACATATTTAAACCTAACATTTAAGGGGGAAAGACTCTAACTCATTAACCGGGGAAGTTCTGTGCTTTTAGTTATTTTGTTTATCCTGTTAACCTGCAGTGCCTTGTCAAATGAATGCATATTAGCGCATTTTCATTAGTTAACGGCTAATTTTCATATCAATGTGGCGATTGTAATGCCGTTATTAGATTTTACTGTAGCGGTTCACCTGGAGTGTCTCCATTAAGTAGACAACTTCTGCCTGTAGGGCCATGATGCCTCAGTTCGAATAAGGTGTGTGTGTGTGTGTGTGTGTGTGTGTGTGTGTGTGTGTGTGTGTGTGTGTGTGTGTGTGAGAGAGAGAGAGATCGAGATCAAGAAGGTCTAATCTCCCGAGCTGATATTTAGATTTTTTTAAGTCAAGAAATATATTTGTTTGAAAGGGAAGCTGTGTGCAAACAGGAAATATAAATAAACATGCATCCAGAAAAAATGGAACTTTCTCTTAATGAAGAAAAAGGGCAGGTGCTCAAGACCCTTTTGGTGTCTATGTGTGCACGTGCTTGCCAGGGAGTACTACTTAAGGGGACCCTAACCCTGACCCTAAACCACAATCTTTTTCCTGATCTTAACTAGTCTGGTGTCTAAACTTAACTGTCGTTGCTGCAGGACAGTCACCTTTTTTTACCTAAACTCAACTGCAACGGCCTCCAAAACGACCGTCCCCTCACGGTGCTCTGTACCCGGCTCACAGTCACCTTTTCTCAGCTACATTTCACTGTAAAGACCACTACACTTGACCGGTCGTCACGTGACCGGCCGGGTCATAGGATATCATACCAATTGTTGTGCTGAAGTTTTCGTAAGATATCATACGAACCCGTTCATTAGAAGGGGTTCCAACATGACATCTGACTGTCTATGTCATTATCTTTAGAGTTCCCATTCATTTAGATTTTCACAAGTGTTGAGCTCAGACACTGTAATAGTAAAAGTACTAATACCACACTGTAAAAACACAAGTACAAGTCCTGCATTGAAAATGTTACTCAAGTATTAAAAGACAAAGTACTCCAATGTAGCTTAAGAAGGTCACATAATCCAGAGTGACACTTCCATAATACTTGTTTTGTCCAACCAATAATACAGAATGAAACATCATCAGGCAACAATGAAATCAAATTATTCAAACTTTTTAAAAGGAAAAGCAGCAAATCCTCTTTTTTGATTGTGAATTTGTGGACCCACTTTTTCTAAACACTGTTTATTTACTATACTGTGATGCACCCCAACGGCCAGCAGACACCTCCTACCAAGAGCCTGGGTCTGTCTGAGGTTTCTTCCTAAAAGGGAGTTTTTCCTTGCCACTGTTGCACTAGTGCTTGCTCTTGGGGGGACTTGTTGGGTTTTTTGTAAATTATAGTGTGGTCTAGACCTACTCTATCTGTAAAGTGTCTTGAGATAACTCCTGTTATGATTTGATACTATAAATAAAATTGAATTGAATTGAATTGAATTGAAATTGAATTGAATTGAATTGATTTGTGGGAATTTTTTTTTAATGAACAGTGACTGAGATTAGTGTCAAAGTAGATACATATTATATAATGAATGACTGACGAATCAACCAATTGTCCTAATGAAATGAATTCAGAGATGAAATAGTGCCGTGTGTGAAGGTTATAAAGGGAAGTATTGAAATATGGAACATAAACATTTTACAATACAAAAAATACAACTAAAAGTGGGAAACACTAACAGCAAGTGCATAAAACTGTCTTTTAAGGAGTGATTTAAAAGACAATAGTGAAAAACAACTCCAGTTCCTCAGGCAGGTTGTTCTGGTGTGGGACTTGTGCTGGCGCTCAATGACAAAGCATAAAAAGAAAAAAGAAAAAAAAAGTTAAAATCACTCGTGCCTTGGAGACTAAACTTCCCTGAGTAGCAGGATGTGCTTCTTTGGAGAGACGTCTGCATATATGTGATGGGAATGACTATGTGAAACGTATTACTGTCTAGGCAATCTGGCTAACTCTGTCCCAGGGTGCCTCCCCCTCCGCAGACTGAATATTTTATCACAGACAGATGGCGGATCCACAGAGAGGAAATGACTTACACGACGGCTAACCTGAGCTGGGTTAAGATGCAAAGACAATAGAATCCACCAGCTGGTTAACACACCGGAGACTCCAATAACAAAGTTTGTGTGCTAGCAGAGATTTCTAATTGATTTGTTTTTTCCCCCGGCACACCAGCTGCTGGTGCCAGATTAGCTAAACTGAGTGTCAGCCTCCATCTGAGGAAGACTCTCAGGATTACACGGTTAGCGTTGCTCACCCAGAGCTACACCATGGGGATAGTGTAAGGTCAGCCATGAACATAAGGAATCTTTAGGAAAGCAGGAAAACTTCCAAACCTGTGGGGAACTTGAAGTTTATGTGGTTTTCAGAATGTTGAATATATTTACGTTTATTGACATTTTTCTGGTACAGGATATAAAATCCTCTATCCCAGACTAAAGCAACACAAAAACCAAAATGATATGAACAAATCTGAAGCACATTCATTTCATTCATAAATAACTTGCCTAAATTACAAACAAGCTTTATAAGTTGTACATTACCCTGTGCTTTGTTGCTGCATTGCACTAAATTATGTAGTTGTCTCATTGAAATAAATGAGGCTGCATTTTATCATCCTGTATGAATGTCTGTCTGAACACGCACTTATGCCTCTTGTTGCATTTGACCTTTTCTGTCCGGGCCGCCCATCTTTGGAGCACGCTGCCTTGGCATCTCAGGCATACCGAAGACGTTGAATCTTTTAAATAACTTTTATCTCGCAGCCATTTACATTTAAACCACTATATGATTGCAGTAACATGCAATACATTGTGTTGTCTGTATTGGGTCCAATCAGTCTATTAAATTGTTCACCTATCTTTAAATCTTTGAATTAAAAGCAGACCTAAAGTATCCTTGAGTTAGAGATGCATTGAAAATTAACACCGACGTTCAGGCTGTTCTCATGAGCCATTCGTACATATAGCTACGAAAAGGAATGCACTGTAATTCGTATGTATTCCATGTGTATGTACCACAATGACTGCAGCTGTATAACACAGGGCTTTTTGGGCTGGGGAGCGGAGTTCATGTCCCAGAAGAAGATAAGGGGAAAACACAACACTTTCACCTAGGAAATGGGTGTTCGTGTCCCGTGAGTACTACTTAAGGGGACCCTAACCCCAGGAAATGAGTGTCTGTGTCCCGGGATTACTACTTAAGGGGAGCCTAACCCTAACCCCAGGAAACGGGTGTTTGTGTCCAGGGAGTACTATTTAAGGGGACCTTAACCCTAACCCTAAACCACAATCTTTTTTCTAAACTTAACTAGTAAATGTGGTGCCTAAACTTAACTGTAGCGCTGAAGGACAGTCACCTTTTGTTGGCTAAACTCAACTGCGATGGCCGCTGACACGACCCTAACCTCACGGTGCTCTATGCCTGTCTCACAGTCACGATATTATACGAATCCGTTGATGAGAATGCGTTGCATTCATTGTCCAATATACCAGTTTTTTTTTAAAAGATCTGCATGTTATTATTTACAATCTCATAACCTATCACTTACTCAGTGGGGGAAGCACCCAATCAAATTCCTCCTGGAGCCAGAAACAAGCTGAAGATGATGTAATGAGAGAAACAGTTTCAGCACCTGCCCTGTAACTACATATGACCCAGGTCTATATCCCTCACACTCTAACATCTACTTCCTGTTCCCTTTTAAAAGGAGGGGAATACACAGCTAATATCGTCTTGGACTTCCTCTCCTCTCTCCACTGTGCCGTAGTTAAAACCCCATCACAACAGCACGCAGCTTCCTTCCCCAACGTGCCCACCTTTGGCCCTCCGCACTATGCGTACCATAAATCAACACTGGCAACAAATAACATTACAATCATTCAGTAATGGATTGCACCTTTCACTGGGGGTATGCGTGATCCATTAAAATTCAATTTAGCCCCCACACTTATTTCTCCAAACAAGTAAAAGTGCCAGTCATCATTTTGCGATTGCAGGGAGAGACTTGGGCACTTCGGGGCTGCAGAGATTGATGAGAAGAGAGATTAACACTTCATTTTCAAAGCCACTGGAGATAGCCAGACCATAATGAGATAAATGGACTGAAAAGAGAGTTAGAAGGAACGAGAAAGAGCAGAGAGTGCACAGACAGAGTGAGGAAATATAAAGACCCAGTGTTAGAGTGAAGAGTGTTTGAGCTGTGGGCATGTCTGACAGGGTTTCAGGACAAGAGGTGCTGGGCCCGGGCGGGTGGGGATGGATGAGGCAGAACATGAACGCTACATCTATTACAAGACAAGCAGGCTGACACTCAGCCCACTATTTTTCAAAGGCCATCATTTAACCCCATCTACCTTCTGACCTCACAAAGCCACATCAAATCTGACAGGCTCAGTTTTCAGAGATTTCAGTCCGAAAAAAATCCCTTCAATAGCAACTCAGCTCGCCAGGTACACAACTCACAAATAAGTGAACTATGAGCAGTAGCTTTCAAACTGCAACATAACATGACAGAATATGATTAAACACGGACGCCAGTGGAAAATGACTTGATGTCACTGTAAGGGTAGTCTATATTCCGCCAGATGTTCCTCTTTTCGGTTGTCCAATTTCGGGTGTCCCGTTACCTTCTGCTTCCTTTGTGTTGGCGTTCTAAACTCCGGTGGATTTCTGAGGACTATGGTTAACTGCTCCTCAGATCTCTGCAGGGTAAATCCAGACAGCTAGCTAGACTATCTGTCAAATCTGAGTTTTCTGTTGTACGACTAAAACTACTTTTTAACGTACACATGTTCAACCAACAAGTTCCTTCCCGAGGCTATTTTGCAGCGGCACCGTGGCTCCGACTGACGCTTAGCAGCGCCTATGATAGTTGTGATTGGTTTAAACAAATGCCAATACACCAGAGCATGTTTTTCTTCCATCCCAGTTTGCTGTGTGGACTAGCCAAACCTTCCTCCGGAGCACTGTGGAGGAAGGTCTGGCTATGTGAGACTATTGTTGTTTAAAGGGGTGCATTGGTAAAGGGTTGGTATTGGTTTGGAGGGGGATAGAAATGGCAGGACTCATTTGTATGTTGAGTAATTGTCAATATTGTTTATCAAATTCTTTTTTTCCCCTTTGGTTACATTTTGTGAGTCAAATAAAGTCAAATAAATTGTAAAACAATAATATAAAAAAGTGGAAAAAATTAAAGTGGGCATAAAAAAGATTATAACTTGATTGTCAGGGCACCTTTTTCTTGCAATGTCTATATGCTGGAATTTCAAATTACAACCAATATAGCTACATACAGTATAGGTATTTGGTATATAACGTCATATATAGCCAGCAATTCTTTAGACTCTGTTTAAAGGCATTTCTATTTTTCCTGTTCTATTAAGTGTACTGTATTCCTTTTGTGCTCATGCTTAAAGAGATACTTCACCGATTTAGCATTAAGCTTTGTATCAGTAGAAACACGGTAGTATTTTCAAATGACCCTCTCTCATGTTCCCCTGAGACCGAGAGATCTCTGTATTGTGGGTCTGGAAAAAATCTTCCGATGAAGTAAAACAATGATTTTTGCGTCATCGGAAGATTTTTGCCCAGAGTCCAGTGTTTCCCCTAGGATTTTTTTTAGCCGTGGTGGCAGGTATGTCAACCACCCCCCCCCCCCCCCCCCCCCCGCCCGACTTTCAAATGAATAAAATAAAATTAATGTATACCTAATGTGCCTATTATCGTTCAAAATGTTCACTTTCTTACTGAATTAATGCTATTTTGTTTACAGTATATTAGTGTGAGTAAACTCCTCAAAAACATGGAAACTCCATAATGATAACTGACTCTTTAACTAGAACAAGATCTCAAACTAGGTTAAAGTCTGTGATTAAGGAAACATGGTTGTAGTATGCAGGAAAATGCTTGCAGAAAGAAAGGCTGTTGTCAGGTAAAAATGTCACAGTCACAGAGGCTGAAGGGAAAGTTGACGTAGAAAAGTCTTTAATGATGAAAGGACTGATAAGCAGGCTACCATTCATACTGTATGCCTCATCTGCAATGAAATGATGCTGTTGCAAAATAATACAACTAGCATCATCATCAAGAATGAAGAACGCGAAGGTAACGATTGCGTCATTCACGTGCATATTAAGTAGCCACATGTATCTGTTTTGGTCTTATAATACATCCATAGATTTACTGCTCCAGGAGAGAGGACTTCACTCAGCCAGCAGTTAAGTTTATAAGAATTTGTCCAAATTTCTAGATTCCCGCTAAGCTAAGCTAAGACTACAACCGACAGCTTCATTTGTTTGAGCTTGTTGATAAAAATGAGTAGAGCTGAGTTTGGTAAAACAGCGCGGTGGATGAGAGCAGACAGAGCAGATAAAAATATCTCTTTCTACATGTTTATGCCGGTCTATACAGGTGAGTGCATTGATAAGTATTGACTTTTTACTCACGAAGGTTTATCGTAACCTACTTACAGTAACGAGACTAGCGTTTATCCGCCCCCCCAGCGGCCGTTGGTAATCCTCGGTATCGTTCCCAGTCAGGTGCTGCGCATGTTTTAGATGTGTGTGTGTGCGGTAACGTTACGCGCACACACACAACTCGGCTGCGTGTGTGTGGCGCGCAGGCAAGAATTCCGGCATGTGAACAGAGACGGGGGACCTGGGTTTGTGCTCTACCTGTGAAGCGCGTGTCCGCGCTATTCTCCGACAATCAACATTGATACCGTGGCGTGGCGGCAAAAATTTAACTGTGGCGGTGCGCCACTTGCAAATCAACGTAGGGGAAACACTGGAGTCTGTGGACTACAGCCAGCTAGTTTTCAACCCACCTATAGGGGGTTGGACTGGTGAGTCGAAGTAAACCAAAGAAAAACGACTGTCAGCCATCTTGAAGCTGCGCTAAACAGGCTCTCTCTTTTCAGCAGTAAACATTTACAACAATTATGTGCATTCAAATTACCGCACGTGTACCACCAAGATACATTGGTACAGATCGGAGAATATACAGGAAACGTTATTACAGACGGAATACTCGGCACACTACGGGAGCTTTGCCTGCTACACAGAACAGCACCTCAACCAGCGGTGTCGCTCGATGCCGCTAGCCGGGTAAGGGGACATCCTTAGTGGCTAGGTGGAAAGCTAACGCTAGCCGGCCACCTGTCCCATCAATCCTACTTGCAAGTGTTTGTTCATTAGACAACAAACTGGACTACATCCAACTTCAACAAAACTCACAACGTGAGTTCAGAGACTGCTGTGTTTTTGTTTTTAGATGCACGTCAGTAAATTAGGGAATGAATTTGTGCTACCGGGGGCGGTTCAGTGTAAAGAGGAGGCGTGTTCAGGCACAAATGTTCCCTGGTGCTATTTTACAGTTTCAGAAAATAATCCCACCACTGACCAGAAAAAAACCTAGTCTAAAGTCAGTGGCGCGTTATTCAGATGCTATTTTAGGGGTGCATGCTTGGCCATAATGTAGCGTGTACACAACGCACATACACTTTCCTTCTCTCATCTACACGGACGTTGGTGTTTGGATAGGTCAGGAGCCACTTTACAGTACAGTCCTCAAAAAGTCGCAGCATTCTTTGTGGCTTGTTGTGTTTTACACATTTCCATGAATCATGCATGTGTTGATGATATAAATGAGGAAATATTAGAGGACTTAAGGAGACGTGATGTTGAACTACAGCGGGATTGGACACTTGAGGGTCCGGGAGTAGCAATGCGCGATGTGCACCTGGTGGAGCGGGTGGACGGAGATGGAGTGGGGGGAGGAGGAAGGAGCAGGTGGTGCGTTTGGAGGCCCGCGCTCCATGGCTGCAGCAATCCTCTCCAGACTTGAGGAGATGCGGCCGAGAGGCCGCAGCAACATCAAGACGGGTATTTATTACTTTGCTGCATCCCGGACAACTGCTGCTCCAGCCCTGATGAGAACGTCTCCTCGGCTGTGAACCGCTCCCGGCGTGCGCCAGGCAAAACCGCCGTCATAATAGCAATCTGCCATGGAACAAGCGCGCCTGCTCTTAAAGGGAATGTGAGATGACGCTCTGATTGGTTTATTGCACGTTACGCCCAAACCCATTTTAGATTTGCGTCAGGCGCAAGACTCATTTATCCCGCCGGTATAATAGCAACAGCGCCCGAGATCCGCCCACAAAGCTACTTGCATTTCGCATTTGATACTTGCCTTTCAGATTGTTAAAATAGGGCCCTTTGTCTTTTAGTGTGTTATATATATTGTGCTGTGGGTAATAGATGTATAAAGTGCAAAAATGCACATTTGACTCCAAATGGAGCTTTCTCTCCCACAGATAGCACTCTCAACTGCCTGAAACGCCTCGCCCACCTTCCTGTTTGAAATTCCTCCATTAGTGATGTCACTGACTGACAAAGCCAGCCCAGTTTTTCATATGTGCTGCCCATAGGTGCTGCCTGAGCAAGCACAGCCCACCCAGCAGCTCGTTTGAATTTGGTTGACCAATCACAACAGAATGGGCCAGCTGACCAATCAGAGCAGACTTGGTTTTTCAGGAAGCCAAGAGCTGAGACAGTGTTTCAGACAGTGGAGCTGCAGCAATGGGCAGTATGAGAAATATATAATGTGTTTTTTGAACATCAAAGCATGTAAACCTATGCTAGTAGAACTGAAGAGTACAACTATGTGGCTGAAAAGAAGTATAATAGGGGCTCTTTAAAGTGTACTCTCAGATGTTTCAGTGATGTCATGCTCGGCTCACATCTCAAATTGCGAAGCTATTAGCCACAGAGTGACCCATGTTTATAGCCTCAGCTGTTAGTGCTCTGGCTGCCTTATGCTCCTTTATGCATTTTGTACAGCTTTAATGGTCTTTAATTATGAATGTGTGTGTTGTTCTTTACTGTTTAATGTGTAACCTTTCATGTGGCGCCGTCTTGTCTTAAAAAAAAGAAAAGATGTTCTTCTTAGTGCAGTTTAATTAAAGGTCAAGTAAAAGTAAAATAGAAAATATGAATACAGCCAGCACATCAGGAGTTCAAATGAAGCATTTAAAGGGCTGTGATTAAGTAAGCTGGTAGTAGCAGGGGGTGCCAGTGCTCGGCAGGGGGTTAAGTAGGAGTGTCGCCACTCATACACCCCTCTTTCATCTACTGCAGCAGTGCATTAATGTGGGCATGTCTTTTTCTGCCCCATTTCCCCCCAGTTAATGAGGCTGCATGTTGCTCCTTTCAGATCAATATTCACTGCTGGATGACAAACACAATCCTGTGTTAGCCATTTAATTTAAATCGAAACACGCTGTACATCTCTTTCATTCTGCAATGCACATGTTGTGGAAGTGTATCGCTAAAAGAGTGAAACTTCTTCACAGAGTACTTTTTTTTTTAAATGTCAGTGTCAGCTGTCATTTTTATGACGTAGAACTCTATCTGGATTATGCCCTATAATGTCAACCTCGTGACTTCCAATACACTTACAAATACAGTACATTTGATTTTATCACATAACATAATTTATCATTTTAAGTGTGAGAAACTTCACACTTTGACAAATGGTTTTATGTCAAATATAAGACACATTTTTTTTTTAAATTACAAAAAATGAATATCAAATAGGCACATGAGGTTCCTGGACATTCACACAGGTTACATATGATAAAAATGAATATGTCCCATGCAGGGCTGTAGTACTCGATTCCGGACTCAAGACGCTTTTCTGTTGCCTCGGACTCGTCTTGGACCACCCCTGTGGCCCCCCACGTTGACCAAATAAAAAAAATAGGAATTTATTATGATTTTACACCTGAGCGCCAAAAGCAGAACTAATGCGATGCAACGTTCTACATGGGTAAATTAGAGCGGCGCACCCAAACACACAACTCGGTGAATGAGAGCTCAGCTACTACTGTTGGAGAAAGGAGCTACGATTTCTGTACCATGTACTGTTTTTTTATTTTTATTTTATGGCCCTACCTCTCACCTGCTCCTGCACTCACTCTTGTACAAAATAAATGTTTATATGATTTTAAAGTAAAATTAAGTTTATAATCTTTAAATGTCATTTGTTGCCATTTTTCAATGCGCCCCTCTGGTTAAACACTGGCCCCTCCTTGGGACCCTTGTAACATTTGTAAGTAATAAGTTCAAGAATGGGAAATTTAAAATACACATTTAGTTGTTTATTTGACCACAGTTTGTCTATTTTGTGTCTGTAGATTTCTCCTGAATTCACCAAAAGTTAGCATTAGTTAGTTAGTTCAAATTTATACATAGGTATTTAAATTTAAATTAAATGCTAGTAATCAACTTGGGACATTTCATTGTGATATCTGTTAGTTAACCCCTGTGTTTTCTTCCTGTCGACCATGAACTTGTTGTCCTTCTGGGTAAAAATTGAAAAAAAAATTTTGCGCTTTTTCCGATATTTTTAATGCTTTTTTAAAGCATGGTGACTTATATGCACCACTAACTTGTGTTGGTTTACTAATACGTTTTACACTTATTCTTGGAAGATTGGTCAACAAACCTCATCTATGTGAAATTATACCTAATGTTTTTGTTAAAAAAGCAGAAATTATGATTTATTTTGACTAATTGTTAAGATCAGAGGATGTTGAGTAGATCACACTCACACTGGACGGGTTTTTAAGTACTGTTTTGAATCCATTTTAACAATTTTTTTTTCCAAATGCTATAAAATTCATTCATTTTACTTGAAGAACGTTGTATGGAACCATCCATGAAATGCCAAATGTCTGATATAACATTTTTTGAAATTGGGTCAAATTTGACCCAAGGACAACACAAGGGTTACAATGTTTTACTCTATTCACACTTTTGCTGTACGTCTGACACCGGCAACAGGCAACAGCTCCTCCTAGAAACCATCTTACAAACTGACCTACAGTGGCAGAGGTTCTGGAGCCCAGTGGGAATGAGAGGAGACTGTCTGGAGATTCAGAGCGATTATATGAGATGTTCATGAGACATGGGGTGACATTCAGTGTGTCCTTGCTGGAGCTATAGAATACGTGCTGTTCCATGTTAAGCAGTGCTTTTTGCACTGATGATCTCTCCTATTGTCTTTTTTTTGTGTGTGTGTCCATGCTGAGAAGAAACTTGCATATTAAAATCACATTTCGCACAGGATGCAGACACATGTCATGGAGATGCTAACATTAGCGTCCAGCCTGCCAACCAGTACTTTGCTGGCGATGCACACTGTTCTGTTGACACACACACACACACACACACACACACACACACACACACACACACACACACACACACACACACACACACACGGCTTCAGGGAATGATTGGGCTTTTAGCACGTCTCATCCTGTCTTGTTAATGTCACTTTTGGTCTTCACACATGCAGCCCTGATCCTAGCATACACCTGACCCCAGCATGACACACACTTATACTGCATATACACAGTATATACATACTAGGATATGTATGTTACACTGAAAAAACAGATTACATTCTTAATGTGAACAAAGGAAAATCCACACTGCATGGCATGACTGCAGTCTTAAATCAGACATTTTTATGATACTACATTTGTTCAAGTTCAAGTTACTTTATTGTCCCCCAATGGGGCAATAGTATAGGGGGGGGGGGGGGGGTCCATCTTTGGTTCTTAATAGAATTAAGAAGTAGAATGGCAGCAGGTACAAAAGAGTATTTATATCTGTTGGTTCTGAATTTTGGAAGTTTAAAGCATCTGAAATTCAGCCTGTAAGGGATGAGAACTATCTGACAGGATATATTCAACCCTTCTTAGCCTCTGCTTCTTGTTTCTATTCTAATATTAATAATAATAATTTTCATGTAATATGAGGGTTTGATATGTGGCGGTTGTATCACTCTAATCAAGAAGAAACGGTAACACTTTACTTGACGGTATCTACATAAGAGTGACATGACACTGTCATGAACACATGAACCCTAACCCTAACTCTAACCCTAACCCTAACTTGTCATGACAAAAAACAAATGACACTTACTAAAAGAAGCGTTATGTAATAAACGTTCATGATTTGTTTATAAAGTTTATGACATGTTCATGATAGTTTTATGTCACTCTTATGTAATAATGTACTTTCTTATGAAAGTAAAGTGTAACCAAAGAAACAACTGGATGGAGACGGAAAACTTTGTTGAGCGGCACTTTACTGTTCTTCACACTTCATCGGCTCCACGACAACGACACTTCCTCATTTGACTTCATCACATGTAGCTGCCCTAACCAATCAGACGCTAGCGGAACTTCTAGACTCAGGTACATAAAACCCCAAAGGTACATCCATAACTGTTGATGTAAACAACCAAACATGCAAACACTGACTGTGTCAACACAAATATGCAAACAGTTAACTGAACAAACATTGCAAATACAATTTTAGTAAATTAACTCAATGAATTAACTTGTAAATCTTACACTAATAATAATAAAAACAATAGGGTTTCTTCCAGACTCAGGCTTGGATCCCTAATAATAATAATAATAATAATAATAATAATAGTACGCAACATTTTCATCTAAGCTCCTATGTTCCAATCAGACTGTCTCGAGGGAAAGACGTGATTATTTCATGTCTCCAGTTTGGTTCGCAGTGTAAGCAGATAAAGAAGAGTGCCATCTGTGAGGAGTCCAGAGAAACGAACACTTGGCATCAAAGACGGGGACAAACTCAAAGGGGAAAGGAGGATTGAGGATTACTCTTTAAATCCTCGTCCTTGACCGTTCCTTTGACGAATCTGCAAGCCTTCACTTCTGCAGGCTGTCTTCTTCCCGACATCATTTATATGCCAGGGAGTTTGAGAAGCAATAAGACAAAGTTTAACTATGGACATGGTTTCCATAATAGAAACAGTTTATTGCCTGGCAGGACGTTGTCATACAGTAATATTGCACAATATTCAGTCCCTCCAGAAAAACGCGGAGTTTTTTTGTGATTGTTGCGGGCAAAAATCCTTGATTATGCGACACGTTTTCTTAAAAAATGCAATGGAATATGCGGGATATTTATGCCATTTTATGCGATGAAAATGCGGGAACTTGCAAAAATTGCGGGAACTTGCAAAAACTGCGGTTTGATGAAAAAGAGAAAAGAAGTGATTCCCCCAACACTGTGTTCTCAGTAGGTGAAATTATGTCACTTCATAACGTTCCCATGGCAACAGGGGGAAATGGCTGCTCTTGTGTGAAGTAAACGCAAAATTTTTCCACTTTCTGCTGAGATATATGTGACTTTTTTGCAACGAAAATGCGGGGATTATGAAAATGCGGGGATTATGAAATTGCGGCGTATTTGCGGCGTATTTGAAAAAATGCGGCCCCCGCATTAATATGCGGACTTTGGCTGATTATGCATTGAATTCTGCGATCGCATAATCGCGTTTTTCTGGAGGGACTGAATATTCCGTCTGACAATTCATACAAAACTTGTAAGCACAGATTTGATATATTCCTCTGTATTCCCAGTATAGTTTGTAGATCTGCTGCCTCTATAATTATACACCATGGCTAATTCAAATCTAATTACATTTTATCCACGTTTGGAACATGTATTTAACACGTTTGCTTTATTGCACTTCAGCGATGCACCATGAGCTTTATTTAACCTGAACTAAGGGGGTTTAGTTTTTTCTACTTGCTTGTATCATGTGAATATTAAAGGAATGTCTAACGAAAAACACAGAATGCAGGTTGAAATTAAACCACGGGGTGTTGTCAGGATTAACCTTATCAATAATAATCAACCTTATCCAATAATCAGTCGGGGGAAAAAAAAAATCAGCTTAGAAATATGGAAACTATTGGATTGGATAGAACAACACAATGTCATTCTGCTAAATAAAACATCACATTCAATATTAGTTTCACTTTTTAAACAAATTGTATATCAGAATACAATACACATTTTCTATAGGCTCAGTCTGCCACTTTTTAAAGAAATTATTCCACTGCTGGTTCCATGGTATCAGAATTTTGAATAGTCGTCATGGAAACATTAATTGGTCATGTGACATGGGCTGGGAAGTGACAGAACTCTGAGCCAATGGAAATCACAATTGTCTGATTGACAGCACTCTGTAGCCCAATGGATTGGGGGCGGGGAGTCATATTTCAGGGGGGGCCGGTGTCACCCTGTGCCCCCCTGTGCCCCCCTGTGCCCCCCTTCTAGCCCCACCCCTGGGTCCTTCCGTTCCCTCCCTTCCCTACCCATCTTTGTACTGGACACACAAAGATGAAGTAATATTGATCTCCTCTGCATCCCAGTTAGACATAGCATATAAGCGCGTTTCCCAAAATGTCGAGGGTGTTCCTTTAACATGGCCTCGCTGACCCTGATTGAACACAAGGCGCATGTTCCACTCTGTGGCCCATAACCCCCCTCTGCTTGAGTCCAAGCCATGTTAAATGGACTGCTCGCTGAGTCTGAGCTGCCCTGGTTGGAGATCCCATTGAAAGAGTCCGACTCAGCTAAATGAACAGCAGACACTTTCATTATGTTGCTGTCAGGAGCACACAGGCTGGGGTCAGCCTCAGCTGGACACACACACACACACACACACACACACACACACACACACACACACACACACACACACACACACACACACACACACACACACATACATTATATATTGCAGCCGTTGTGTTCTCCCATGGTAGCAACTCCTGCTTTAATTACTATTGTTCTTGGTATTTCTCAAGCAGTGATGACATGATCCCAAACACACTACATGGATACTCAGTAAACAGACACACACACACACACACACACACACACACACACACACACACACACACACACACACACACACACACACACACACCTCTCTCAGAAAAACAGAATAATGCTCACTGCGCTAGATTAACACATTTGGTTAAACTATTTTGTACAGTATTATATGAGTCGTATTTTTAAAAGACAGTTTCTGTCCCAAGTCTTTGTCACACAGATGCTCACAAGTAAAAAGGAAATTAGAAACCCAGGTACACATAGACATGGCTAAGAGCATTTGTTTTCTGTAATTGTGATTACTGAGACTGGATTTATTACCAATATGACACTGAAGAAATGCAGATTAGTGTTATCAGTTAAACACGTTAATGGCGTTAACGCAAACCCATTTTAACGGCGTACATTTTTTTTTGGCTTAGCAAACTTTGTAGTTTTTTTTTACACATTCTGTTGCAACAACTAGCCGGCCAAAGAGTAGTACATACCTGCAAACTAGTCGCCTTTCAGCGAAAATGTCATCCACGTGAATCGTGTAGATCCGAAGAGTTTTTATTTGGGGGGGGGGGGGGGTCCAAGACCCAGTGCTAATATGGCACCGGTGCCTTAACAACCGTTATCTACTGGACCGAATAGCAACGCGGATTTCGGTGCTTTATTTAGGTGCCACTTAATTGCCTGCACTTCTCTCTGATGCTCCTAAAACGGACGTTAGAGGGAACTGAAACATCGCTGCACGGGACGCTACTCAACACTACACTTAGCAGCAGCTAACGTTAACCTACTGTTGGCTAGCAGCTGGAGTAAACTCGGTTAAAATGCTGACAGCTTAACGGTGTAAAACACCAGACTGTAGCTGCTGTTGTCTGAAAAACACAGACTCAGCCTCGCCTAGCCAGCCTTGTGGTACACTCAAAGTTATTGTAAAATACCCTTTTCCCATCCAGTGGTTCTTTTCGCCTTTTTGTGCTCCTTTTTTATATTTTTTTATATTTTTCAACATAAAGAACATACGTTTTTTAAATATATATATTTGGTTCAGGCACCGTTTTAAAAGTATCGTTGTATCATGTTGATAAGAGCATTAAAATGAGAAAAAATAATGGGACAAAAAGAAATCAAGGGACATTTAGAACATAGAAAAATGTGTGATTAATTGTGATTAATTGCGAGTTAACTATGACATTAATGCGATTAATCGCGATGAAATACTTTAATCGTTTCACAGCACTAGCAGAGACCCAACAATAACCTGCAAATACATGCAGTGAATGACACTAGATTTAAGACACTTCTAAAATACTTTGATTTCTTTTAGAAACCTTTTAAACTAATCTTAGCACACTGCAAGATTGTAGTCATTTTTGAGAGAATGAGCTTTGATGGCTCAGTATTGTAGCATCTATCTGTCTCCCACACTTTATACACATGCTGTGCATAGTTTCCATCACAAGGGGTTGCGTATGAATGTGTTACATTTTCAGGTGAGACGCCTACGCACTGTGAAAGACACAAAGGAGCTCATTAGTGATGACGAACTGACCGAAGAGCCGTTATTAAAGGGATACTTCACCGATTTAGCATTCAGCTTTGTATCAGTAGAAACCCGGTAGTATTTCTGAATGACCGTGCGTCCCTCACTCTTATCCCCCTGAGACAGGAGATATCTGCATTGGGGGGTCCGGAAAAAATCTTCCGATGACGTGAAATGACGATTTTTGCGTCATCGGAAGATTTTCTGGCCAGAGCAAAAGACTACAACCAGTAGTAGGACCTACTTCCGCATGTTTTAAACCCGCCCATCACCCGAAGCGAGGCGATCTCGGCCGAAAAAAAACGAAATGTCAGCCATCTTGAATCATCGCTAAACAGGGCTCTGCTCTATCTTCTCAGCAGCAAACTTTTACAACAATTATGTGCATTCAAACTACCGCACGTGTACCACCGGGATACATCGCTACAGATCGGAGAATATGCAGGAAACGTTATTACAGACGAAATAATCGGCCCACTACGAGAGCTTCGCCTGCCACGGAGAACAGCACGGAGACCGCGGGCTCGCTCCTACCCCGAGCCGGGGTAGGGGGCATTCACGTCGGATAGGTGGGAAGCTAAAGCTAGCCGGGGGAAAGGCACATCCAGAGCGAGCTAACGCTAGCCGGCCACCTGTCCCATCAATCCTGCTTGCAAGTGTCCATTCATTTAACAACAAACTGGACTACATCCAACTTCAACGATGTTCCCAACGCGAGTTCAGAGACTGTGTTTTTTGCTCAACAGTGAACCGGACTGTCCAGCTACCAGGCCTGCTAGCACTCCGACAATCCGAGCTTCTTTTACTGTCTATGGCTCTCTCTCATGGGAGAACTTCTCAGCAGCAAACTTTTACAACAATTATGTGCATTCAAACTACCGCAGGTGTACCACCGGGATACATCGGTACAGATTGGAGAATATGCAGGGAACGTTATTACAGACGGAATAATCGGCCCACTACGAGAGCTTCGCCTGCCACGGAGAACAGCACGGGGACCGCGGGCTCGCTCCTACCCCGAGCCGGGGTAGGGGACATTCACGTCGGATAGGTGGGGAGCTAATGCTAGCCGGGGGAAAGGCACATCCAGAGCGAGCTAACGCTAGCTGGCCACCTGTCCCATCAATCCTGATTGAAAGTGTCCGTTGATTTAACAACAAACTGGACTACATCCAACTTCAACGATGCTCCAAACGCGAATTCAGAGACTGTGTTTTTTTTGTTTCGTGGAAACATGGCTGAACAACAGTGAACCGGACTGTCCAGCTACCAGGCCTGCTAGCCTTCCGACGATCCGAGCTAGAGATGCTCTGTATGAAGGTGAGCTGTGTTAACACGGACTGGTGCAGAAATGGGGTGATTTGCATCCAACTAACTGCTAACCGCTGGAGTTTGTGACTGTTACATGGCGACCATTCTACATTCCACGCTAATTCACGGCTGTGTTTATACTCGGTGTTTACAGCCCACCAAGCCTAATGCTAGTATGCGTTAGCTGAACTTTACGGAACCTATAATGTCTGTGTGCACTAAAGGTAGCCTGTTTCGTATGTTGTTATTATATAATGTAGTTTATATATATATTTTAAATGTGTAACGCCACTTGAGCCACAATGAAACGTTGTTTTGTGTATATGGTTGAAATAACAATAAAACACATTGAGTTGAGTCGAATGCCTCGCTGTCTGTCTGTCAAGCGGTAGGCGTGGCTTGGGAGTGGACTCAAAGCAGCGAAGCGAAGTGCATTCTAGGATTTGGTGTCTTTCATCCATATGAGCCAAAAACACATTTTCTGGCTTTTCTCGGCCTAGAAGGCACCAATTAAATTTTTTTTTTCACATTTCTGCTACATAAGTGACCCAATTTAAAGATATATTCAGCTTTCCAGCGGTGAAGTATCCCTTTAACCCGATTCATGTCACTGAGCCGGGAGAATCGAGTGCCATACAACATTGAACCGACTCACTCCTGTTTTTTTACCTCATTAGCGCCTCCACTGGAGTGGTGGTAGAATCAATCAGGAAACGGGCTACCTCGAGCAGCACGATTCATTGGACCGAAAGAGTTGTTAAGAGAGTTGTAGATTGGAGACCGCGCACCAGGCTACTGACCGAGACCGAATGTAACCGTTAACAACCGCTCGAGTCTATAATCAAACGAGTGTCTAGGTTCGCTGCAAGTTTGAGTTATTAACCAAGCCTTGTTTCTGGTGCATCTCAGATGATTGTTTTCGGCAATTCACACATTATTGATTGGGAAGTACATCACATACAAATACACGTCATGTTATCTTAGTTATGTTAAGTTAAATGTTAGAGAAGTGAATGTTGCAGGCTGTCACGAGGAGACCGGGCACCAGGCTACTGACGAGACCGAATGTAACCGTGCAGCCGCTTGAGTCTATGTAATCAAGCGGGTGTCTCAGTTCTCGGAAAATTCATAGGCTACATTACCGATGGATATCACATACAAATACACGTCATGTTATCTCGGTAGTTATGTTAAGTTAAATGTTTTATGGCAGGCAGGCTGTCTCGAGGAGACCGCGGCGCGCACCAGGCTACTGACCGAGACTGAATGTAACCGTGCCTAATGCACAAGTCTATGTAATCAAACGGTTGTCTAAAGGTTCTCGGCAAGTTTGAGTTGTCAACCGATCCCAGAAACTTTTATTTCTCGTGCATCTTAACAAATTCACAGGCTACATTACCGATGGATATCACATCGGTAAAATAAATACACGCCATGTTATCTTGGTAGTTATGTATAATCAACCCCAGGAAGAAAAAAAAAGCTAAATATAAAACAATCCAGCAGTGTTGAAAAGAAGTGAGCTAGCTCATGAAGGGTTTACCTCTGCTCCGGCTGCCTTCACCTGGAGAGGCAGAGGAAGTGACAAGAACATTTGAGCGCTATAATTCCTACGAACGCCGACAGCCCAAGCCTGTCTCGTCAACGTCAAGCTGGGTGAGAGAGCTGTCAGGCTGGGTGTGTGTGTGTGTGTGTGTGTGTGTGTGTGTGTGTGTGTGTGTGTGTGTGTGTGTTTGTGTGTGTGTGTGTGTGTGTGTTGGTTATGTGAGCATTAAAGGGTGGCAGCAGAGGTGAGTCTGAGGAGAATTGGCAGGCAGATTATAGATGTGGCGTTTGTGTGCTCTGCACTGATGGCGGGCGGCTCGTCCACTCCCAAGGCTGACGACAGCTTGGTCTAACACCTGGGTGCAGCCGTTCCGCAGCTGGTAGAAATTGCGTGTCAATTGTTGTCATTCAGCCAAACTTTTTTCGGTCAACCACCTTTGAAATTTTTTTCCATCAAGTACACCCTGACCAGCACAAAACATTTTTGGTGGAGAAAAAAAGACTTAAATGCTACATTTTAAATTAATAATCACTAAATTCATCCATTATTATAGTGGATATTTATTTTAGGAATTATGCAAAAAATTCTCACATAACCCCTCCAGTACCCCAAAGCACCCCTAGGGTTATGCGTACCCTTATTTACTGGAACACTGATGCAGCGTATTTGAGTCCTGACGTCTCAAAACAAGTTAAAAAAATGTACCGATGTAAATTATTATTTCAAACTGATAATAATTTAAATCAAATTGTTAAATAAGTGGACATAGCCACTGTGACGTCACCCATTGGTTTGTGGACTTTTTTTGGGTGCCAGCATTGACCATATTTGGATGAGAGGGTGGAGCTGGGGAGGAGCGAGGGGTGGGTCTGACTGAGAACTCTGAGGACACCGCCGTGGCAGCGACGTGTCAATCACAATGAAGTTGCACGCCCCTAAAGCATCCCCTGCTTTATCATCAATTTTAAAATAAATGGGACCATATTTGACAAAATGAACATGTGTTGTGTAGGTGTGTGTGTGTGTGTGTGTGCGTGGAGTTTCCTCGTATTTCTGTGTTGTGTGAGTGTATGAGTGTCTGTGTTTCCGGGTTGTGTGAGTGTATGTCTGTGTATGAGTGTGTGTGTTTCTGTGTTGTGTGGGTGTATGAGTGTGTGTGTTTCTGGGTTGTGTGAGTGTATGAGTGTGTGTGTTTCTGGGTTGTGTGAGTGTATGAGTGTGTGTGTTTCTGGGTTGTGTGGGTGTATGAGTGTGTGTGTTTCTGTGTTGTGTGGGTGTATGAGTGTGGTGTTTCTGTGTTGTGTGGGTGTATGAGTGTCTGTGTTTCTGGGTTGTGTGGGTGTATGAGTGTGTGTGTTTCTGTGTTGTGTGGGTGTATGAATGTGTGTGTTTCTGTGGTGTGTGGGTGTATGAGTGTGTGTGTTTCTGTGTTGTGTGGGTGTATGAGTGTCTGTGTTTCTGGGTTGTGTGGGTGTATGAGTGTGTGTGTTTCTGTGTTGTGTGGGTGTATGAATGTGTGTGTTTCTGTGGTGTGTGGGTGTATGAGTGTGTGTGTTTCTGTGTTGTGTGGGTGTATGAGTGTGTGTGTTTCTGGGTTGTGTGAGTGTATGAGTGTGTGTGTTTCTGTGTAGTGTGAGTGTATGAGTGTGTGTGTTTCTGTGTTGTGGGGGTGTATGAGTGTCTGTAAATGTGGGTGTGGCATTCCTGTGGGTACCTGGCTTTCCTCCACACCTGCTGGCAATCATTGTCATTAGCTGTCTGCTTAAAGGCTCCCAGATTCCTGACTGCCAGCACTAGACTGTTATTCGCCACCAGCAGTAGGCCTGGTGTTTCGGCCAACTCTCATTTCCTAAAATGCTACTGTCTTCTTGAGTGTTTATTGGATTGCTTGCAACCACTTGTGTGTTTCCTTTTTGCTCAGAGCTCTTGTGCCATTTTTAACCACACTACTTTTGCCACGCTGCCTCACCCTCAAGACACGCTCCACAAGCCACACTGCACCGCTCCACTTCCTCGCCTGCCAACTCTGGACTCCATCCTAACTCCACACTCCTAATTGTCCAGTTTGTAAATAAACTCACTTTTGCTACCTTACAATGGGTCTGTGTGTCCGTCCACAATTGAAACATAACAAGTAGCCTGCCAATTTTAACAAAAGTGCAGTGTTGCTGTATCCTAACTACTTCCAATAAGGAACTAGTAGCTTCTTTAACTCCAGGTCAAAGTAACTTTCCATGGGAGTATTTACATAAGCACTTTACAGAGCTACATTTCAAATATTAAGGCAGGTTATGAAAATACTGTGTATGACACAATGAATGAAACAAGACCACACAACCAGGGGCAACACAGCATATTGTGACAAGTTATGAACTATAGAGCTCAGCAGGTGACAGGTCAAGCATAGCTCATTGCACAATTTGACAGTATGTATCAGCTAGCATACAGGAAAGCATTAATGTAGTATGTATCAGCTAGCATACAGGAAAGCATTAATGTAGTATGTATCAGCTAGCATAGGGGGAAGCTGTATCAGGGAAGCATTAATGCCAGTAGCTGATATTATTTTGTTTTTTTCTTATCTTGGTCGCCTGGTCTCCTTGTGTAATAATGCTTGTATAAACTCAACCCTGTGATGCACAATCAAGACATTTTTTTCAGGACAACCTGGACTGTGAGTATATGTATGCTGCAGGGATGTCACATGGATATATACATTTTGATCTATAGTCAATAAAAGACTAAACAAAAATGTATAAGTATTCATGATTATGGATTTATTGTGCAAAGACACTGTACCAGGCTGGATTAAAATGTTTCTGGAAGGTCTAGGATCGCACCGAGGACCTCATTGAAATGGTAAATATTTCTTCTTCTAATCATGAAAATACGGAAGTCTTTATACTGTAGGGATCTGGAGATATTGAATATGACATAAAAGGTGTATTTTATTTTCTTGTTTTAAATTTAAGAGTGTACTTTCCTATTCACCAATTCCTCCTGTAATTCCCTTTGCTTCCTTTCCTACGCTCAACCCGTCCTGTCTCTTACTCTTCATTCACTTCAGGGACTGCTTCCCTCCTTTTGGCAGCAGGTAACCCAGTTTAGTAGTCTTGAATCTCCTATGAGTTCTACATTTAAAACACATAGGTTGAACCTTCTTTTGTGTCTTTATATGGTAAAATCTGCTGGAGAAAATCTTTTTCCCCTCAATTTTCTGGGAAGGTTACCTAACTGGCACCTAAATAAAAGACACTGCTTGTATCTTCTGAGGAAAGACTACAAAAAAGTAGTGCAAGGGCATTTCTGTGTTACTGCAAGAACACAAAGAGACTCTGATAATAATAGGCACATTGTGCTGTCATCTTTGTAACACAGTCATCTTCATTTCTCAAGGGCCTTAAGCCAGCGACTCTGTAAAATGTACAACACTCGTACAGCACACAAGCTCTGGCACGTTAGATCAGAGGGCAAACAGGAATTGATTTGGATGCGTCTTTGCTGCCTGAAAATAAAAGACCTTGTAATGAAGCGTGTTTACTGCCAGAGCCCTACGCAAATGTCCCCTAGGAACCATGTAATGTATAGAGAGGGCAGGGGAGGGTGGTGTTTATTGGGACACGCTGCCCACCCATAACAGCTGCTCAAATCTGGCAATGCAGCAGTGTCTCCAAATAGCCTACTTCAGAATCAACTCGCAAAGATAGGACTGTCAGAAGCATCCCAGAGCAAGTGCAGTACAACGCTCTGAAAATCTGTAGAGACATCATCGTGCTAGGGATCGGGGGTGGGGAGAAGAGAAGGCATGGTGATGATGGTGGTGAATGAGGCTTAACACATAGGTTGCTTTCACACCTGAGCTGTTTGGGCCTTTTAAAACGAACCCTGGAGTGTTCAGTTGGATATTCTGGTGGGTTTGGGGCGGTGTGAAAGATCATTCGAACTCTGGTGCGGACCAAACAACCAAACTCTGGTCCGCTTGAAAACGGGGGTCTCTGGTCTCTTCCAAGTGAACTAGAGTTCGGTTCACTTTAGGTGAGAACACGATCCGACCCAAATACAGGAAGTGAACCAAAAACAGTGCATTTAATAGCCTGCAATTTCAACCTTGCACACATTTTACCGACTAATACGGTGCAGTGGTGGCTTAGGGGGTTAAGGGTTAAGGAAGCGAGCTTGGGACCGGGAGGTCGCCAGTCAATCCCCAGACTGGCAGGATAAAATCTGGGTGGGAAAGTGAAAGAGCAGCACTTGTCCCTCCTTCAATACCACCACTGAGGTGTCCTTGAGCAAGGCCCTTAACCCCAACCACTCCAGTGGAGCTGCTCAGTGGCCAGCAGACCAGACTGTGGTTGTACTGGGCAGCTTCCAGGTATGAATGTGGTCTGAATGCGACAGGTCATCGTTACAAATGAGAAATGGTTCTCAATCGATACCTGGATAAATAAAGGTTAAAAAAAAGGGAAAAGGAATATTTGATTTCGGAGGAAAACCTTCAAATCCACAGCCTAATATGACATCTCATCAGGGCCGCCCTCTCCCATCACTCACTGTCTGTCAGCTGATCACATTGTTGGTCTTCTAAAATATTAGAAACACTAAAGCAGAACCAGAAAACCCAAGGCGTTATAAATTTGGTGTTGCTCCATTATTACTGAGACCAGAAGTGTTAGATTCCAAATTAACAAAAACTACAATATAATTGCAGTCCTATCTTTAGTTCCCCTGTGGTAATTTAAACATGTGACAGAATATTCAGAAAGAACTGAATTTACTGAAGTCTTGACTTGTCACACTTTCAATGTCTCGTCACAGATGCACCATTCAGTGGCAGCACACAACAACAGTAAATGCCTAACAATTCTTGGGAGCAGATCACTTTCTGACCACCTGGAATAAATGAATGCTATCCAGCCAGCACCAAGCCAAAAACATCTAGATGGTGACAACAGCCTTGCACACCACTGAGTGTGTTCTTGCCTGCTTGCCCCTCTGATGGAGCTTATGCCTCCGCCTCACACTGTTACTTTATGTCCTTTTACAGTTGAACATATCCTAGAATGCTTTTGTATTTTTTGCCATTGACCAATTATGCAAACTAATGTCACATGGCCTAAATTATGTTTTGAAAAATATCACATGATGTGCATTTATGTTTCTAGTCAAACAACACATTACTATCCATGTGGCATGTCTTAATAAACCTCACTTTGAAGCTGTCCGAAAATAAAAAATGTCTAATGATTCTTAATTACAAAAGTTGTGATCAGTCGGGAATAGGCGTGGTTTTAAATATGAATAGCTATATATGATGTGCGGGCTAAAACACACACACAAGAAGCCAAATTCTCCTTTGAAATAATTAACTATATGTTTACAATCGGGTAGGCAATTGTGTGTGATGGAAAAGTGACATTAGAATGTATCAGAGGACCCCCCCCCCCCCCCCCCCGTCCCCCCCCAAACACACACACACAGTTACAGCACCCCCTCCCAGAAAATAGTTCCAGCATCCCTAACAGTATCATGGCCAATTAGGCTGGCTGATAATGTGACTTAATTAACCGTGCGTTGGTGCTCTAAGGAGCTCTGCTACACTCTGGAGAGCAAAAGGTGCAAAGCAGGACAAAGGAAAGAAAACAGGCATTATTTCCTATTCATTTTTACAAAACCAACCTCCTGTATGTTGCCTACAAATTCATATCATCATAATTGAAACATACATGACTTCTCTAATACACCATGCTGTATTTACTGTACTGAAGAAGAGTTGTGCAAAGTTTTAATTTACATTTACATTTTTTTCCGATGAATTTGCATTGAAGCTCACACTGGTCTTCCCCTTCGCTGTGTGTGAGGGGCAGACCAGTGTGAGCAATGGGCAAAAGTAAGAAATATATTTGTACGTATTCATATCCATCAAATAGATCTTTAACAGTTTGTGATTCAGCTTTGCCCACTGTCACCATGGTTCAGATATTGCATGACTGTGGACACATAGTAGCTATATTAAGTGCTGCGCTTGGTTATGCACAGATGATTCTGAATGGAAAGAACCAGAGAGATATAGGGCCCGAGCTAGCAGCAGACATAGAGAAACCTGCCAGATGTAAAAGGCTGTAGCAGCTAAAGCCTTCTACACCTGGAAGGTAACCCTCTGCCAGGAATCGACATTAGCTCACGAAATAACAAAACTCAAGTCAAACTAATCCCCCTAAGCATTTGCACCGACTGGCATTATCTGAAACCCCACACACTGCATTTATTCAAACTGTTAGCCCAGGTCCCCTGGAGCCTGCTTCCGATCGGTAGATGCACACCCGCGCGGAGCACAGGGTATTGACTGAAATCAATTATAGGCCCATTTACTTAATGAGCTCTGTCAACATCTATGTCGGCATGGCCACCGTGCGCCACGCTTGATCGGCCCAGCTTCTGACGATGGTTGAGTCCAGCGCTGAACCCCTGAGCTGCCATCTATTGTTCGGAAAGCAAATGCATGCATTGGCAACAATGAACAGAACCCCATACTGACAACATTAATTTGAGGAATCAATGCCCATTTGCACTCATGGAACACACCGTTAATGACCATTAACATGCATAACAGGAACCAGAAGATATCTGCAGTGAGCCTCATTAACAAGACCCCCACACCCCCACTGACATAGACTCTTAGGCCCTGGACTATATACCTGCCCATTGCACATTCTGTATATCACGGTAAATTTTCAGTAATATACTGGCAGCAGGTTCACCAGTAAAGTACTGTTTATTTACAGTATACTGGTATTTTACATTAAACATACACTGTTTCTTTCTGTATTATTTGAATTTACAGTAACATACTGGCAACAGTGTAATTCCTACCGTTTCCTTTCCTTTTCTTTTTTTCCCAAGATGCATTGGGAATGTTACAGATTACAGGTATTTACTATCAATACCAGTTAATACATACAGTCTGTAACATTCGCAGATAGTGCTGTAATATTACTATTTTCTCCCAGAATGCATTGCCATTCACAGTATGATCCTGTATAACATTAAAACATGATTTTAGCTGTACATTTACATCAAAAGGTTTACAGTGTATGCACCAACAACCAAGGTAAATTCCTTGTAAGTGCTAGTTAAAGGTGCAGTAGGTAAGACTTATAAAACTAATTTTCTGTCATATTTGCTGAAACTGACCTCATGTTCCAGTAGAACTACTTGAAGCAGGTCATTTAAAAAAAAATCCAGCTCCTCTGGCACCACCTACAGCCTGTAGTGTGATTTGCAAAAATCCACCACTCCCTGTTCAGATGCACCAATCAGGGCCAGGGGGGGGGGGGGGGGGTGTCTAACTGTGTGTCAACCACTGCTCAGGCACATGCATTTCATAGCGTCCTCCCCTCACCCTGAGCTGCAGATAGGTTTCCTCCATGGATGTATTAAGAGAACTACTATACTACTACTCTTCACATGCACTCTATCGTGCACATCTCTCCCTTGTGTGGGGAGGGGCTTAGGAGACCATTTTGGGCTTTAGCGAAATTAGGGGAGGGACTGAGAAGTTGTCGATGTTCAAATGTTTTGGCTAAGTCCTGGATCTTCACAACCCTACCTACAGCACCTTAATAACCCAATAAATCTGTTTCTGATTCTGATATCATTTTCCATTGCTTGGGTCACCCACATGTATTTGGCTTCATTGTAATGTCACCTGAGATCCATAAATGAGTGAAGGACAAATGTCCAGTTTCTCAGGTCCTTGAACTGGCCTTTCTGCTTTGTTTTTCTTCTCTCTTTTTTTACCGGTACCTGATGGCTAATGAAAGCAGATCAAGAGTATGTTGTTCTTCCTAAAAATGTGAGATTTTTATCATTTTTATCAGTAAATTACTTCTAGTGCCACTGAAATGACTGGAAATAAGTACAAAAGCAGGGTAAAGAAAAAAATCAAGAGCAAGGTGTTAAAAAGGTGAGAAAGAGAGAGAAAGAGAGAGACAGAACGGAGGACTGAGTGCTAAATGGTGTGAATAATTGAGTTGGAGGTGGCAACTTAATGAGGTGAGCAAGAGAGTGATCACGAAGAAGGCCAAGACTCCCAGTGTGGCCTTCCCAGCACGACTGGCTAACAATGCCTGGCTCGTACTTATAATGAGAGACTTCACACGCGCACAAGCACTGGAACAAGTGCGACTAACACTGAGAAGGAAAGGCTTTCTCGAATCGCTACTGCTGATGAAGTCACATCGGAGGTACAACTTTCACATTCAAGTAATATGCAAAGGTGCATTCACACATCTATCTGTAAAAGGAAGCAAGGGCGTAGGTTTTGATTAAATGGGGTCAGCCCTGTGTTCCCACATTTCTAAGATTTTTTTTTTCACAGAAAATTAGGCCCTATGTTCAACAGCCCTATGTTGCCACATTTCTAAGATTTTTCTTAATGGAATACGCCACCGTTTGTTGAAATAGGGCTTATCACGGTCTCCTCTAGATGTAGAAGTAGCAGTGCTTCGGCTGGCTACTTCCACCCAATATAGTCCCAAATCAATATATGCCTAGGAAATCGTCTAGTCTTACTTTGCGTTGCTATTTGTACTTGTTGTGAATACGCAGGCCACAAGAAGTAATTAGGTTGTTTTGTTGTTGTTGGCTCACTTACTCACGACATGCTGACGGCAACAAAGGATTCGAAGCTAGCGGCGGCTCCAGCGGACTGAGACAATACATGCACTGAGACAAAAAAGGTGTTTGCCCACCTATCTACATCTAGAGGAGACCGTGATAAGCCCTATTTCAACAAACACTGGTGCATTCCTTTAAGGCAGAATCAACATTGTAAAAACCTTTTTAGACCATTATAAATAAGATCAACACTAACTGTGACCCAGTAAATAGCCAATCACTGGCATGCAGGGCCTCTTTCCAGCTCTGTCATTCACGGTTTCCCTCACTCAGATGAGATGGCATTCAAGTCCATCTCATCTGTAGCAAATGAGCTATAACATGCAATAATATGGATATGGTCCTTTTATACTTCTCAGCAGACTGCACCAAAGATCAGCTGGAGAAAGGAAATGAGGGGGGTTGTGCTATATTCGGTGAAAGTCCAAGTGAAATATCACTCAGGCTGACAAAGACACTTAGTTGACATTAATGGCTAATTGGCTGCTTAGGCTCTGCGGCTACGAATGTTTAAGTCGAGAAACAGCGAGGTCCAGAGAGGCAAACTACAACTGAGAGTTCAGATAATGAGGCGCAGAAATAGAGACATATTCCGTTTAATTAAAACACACGCAGAGGAAAAACAATAACCAGCAGACAGCAACTTGGGCTGTGTGTGTGTGTGTGTGTGCCTGCCTGTGTGTGTGTGTGTGTGTGTGTGTGTGTGTGTGTGTGCCTGTGTGTGTGTGTGTGTGTGTGTGTGTGTGTGTGTGTGTGTGTGTGTGTGTGTGTGTGTGTGTGTGTGTGTGTTGGGGGCAAGAATATATTTTCTTGAACAGTGCATGTCTAAAAAAATAGATACAAAAAAGAGATTTAACCTTGGAAAACTGATGAGAGGGGAAACAAAGTAAAATCAGGGCCCTTTTAAAGAGAAGTTAAAAGTCTTGTCAGGTTCTGTCAGCCTTGTCATCGTCAATTTGTTTGTGAGCAGCTCTCAGCGGAGGTGGCATCCGAGTTCATGACAGGCTTTTGTTTTTGACAAACGAGATCCAAAGACAGACTCTGTTTATCAATGTAGACTGCTGCTTTCCAGATTGTTCTTCATGCTTTGTGACATGAATGTTCTGCAATAAAACATTTTATTGTTCACTTCTCATTTTAACCGACTAACATGACACTTGTATTGATGATGTGTGTGATGATATTGGCTGTGGTTTTTGCAGCTGAAGTTTGGATTTGCCGAAGGCCTCTTGATTGTTGTTCTCCTATCGTGATTATCTAATGGTGACTAGGGTGTGGCCTATATAACACCAGCGTATGTGTCTGACTGTTGATTCTGAAGAAGGCCTGAGGGCCTAAAAGTCATCTAAAAGTCTAATTCTAGGCATTAGCACCTCACAACCCTTGTTGTGTGTTATTTCTCTCTTAGTTTTATAGATGAGGCCCACACAAAAACCTATAAAGGCTACCATACTGATGTCTGTAGACCAGGGGTGTCAAACATACGGCCCGTGGGCCAGGACCGGCCTGCCAAAGGGTCCAGTCAGGCACACTGCATGACTTGTGTGTGAAAAGTGTGAAAATTGCAGAGAAGTAATTCATTCCAATTCCAAATGTACCACTTTAATCTGAGTGTTTTCTTTGAATATTACCTCTCTCTCCCAGGTCCGTAACATTTTTTTTTTCCTACAATGGCCTTAGAACTCTTTTGCCAACATCAAGCTGACAAAAAAACTGTGGCAGAGAAAGTTTCTGATCTTTCTGGAGTGGTTTACTGGTCTGGCCCACTTGGGATCAAATTAGGGGGATGTGGCCCATGAACTAAAATGAGTTTGACACCCCTGCTGTAGACCAAGCAGAATCAGAACTCTCTCTGAAAGTTAACGTAGATAAAGAAACTATTATTTCAGTCTTATTCTAATTAAACAATAGATACTGTATATAATTGACATGAAAGCAATGGACACCATTGCTAATTGCTACAACTTTTGGCTCAATTTTCTCAGGGCATTAAACTCTATATGAGTTGATCGGGTACCTTCAGTGTAAATCTGAACAATCAGGCTTATGCCAGACTAGTGGGGCTCAGATTCTGTGAGTAGGACTGTAAATGTCCATTTGTGCTTTGGCTGATTGCACTGGGAATGTTTGAGAGAAATAAGGATATCAAACTGTAGTATTAGTATTGTAGTATACACCCTAAGTTAGCTTGATTTTCATACCTATCCATTGCGGCCATAGCAATACATGTGCATGGCAATGTGTGGTCAGTGACAATACTGACCACACATTGCCATGCACATGTATTGCTACACATGTATTGCTACACATGTATTGCTATACATGTATTGTATACGCTACACAGCGTTTTGTGTATTGAACAGACTGGTAAATGTTGAACCTAACTGATAAAATAAAGCTGGAATTTTCTATATTTTTCTTATTTGGTAATAAATCCCATTATTTTTCTCCGATTGTTAAATCTTTACACTGCACTAATTCGAAAGTTGTCACTCATACAAATGCACAGAAAGTGATCACAAAAAAATCTACAGTTCCCCTCAACTCTATGGAGCATTTTGCTCAGTGTTTCGATGTCCAACCCACAAACTGCAACATCATACAGTATGTCACATTTGTATTTTTAGCTTGTTTTGCTGCCCCCAAGTGGACAAACAAATTAGCTATTGCAGCTTTTAAAATGGCCAACAGATAGACAATTGGATTTTCTTTTTAAAAAACAAAGCAGGGCACTGTAGTTTAAAACATTTCTCAAACATTGGCATAGAGGATTAATATAAATCAGGCGTTTTTATACAGTACACACAATACTTGCTCGTATTCATTGTTGGTTCAAGGCTGCATGGTTAGCCAGCAGCTGGCTGCTTACTATTCAACACATCCTGTCATATACACAGTACACAGTATACACAAAGTATACACAAAGAATATTACCTGTTGTGAAGACAGCGTCCCAGCACATGCAAGAGAAACAAGCAGAGGAAAGGCCTTAGAAGATTATCACAATTTCTTTTTGCGTTTTAAAGTACAGAAATTATGTCAAAACATGTTCACATTCTGTGGAAATGCTGCCTGCGTTTGAGGTTTGTTCATGTTCGAGACCAGAGAAAGATTGATTTGCACTATAATGTCAGGTAATTGACAACAACATGTTGTGAACAACATTTCTGACACCAGAATAGTTTGGTTCATTTCGGAGATAAGTGACTGAAAAATGATTCTCCAATACACACGACCCGTGAACAAAATGGTAAAATAGGCATAAGGATGAAGTGTGTAATTAGTGCAGTGACAGCCACCGCAATCCAGAAAAAAAGCCGTCGTTTTTCTGATAAAATGTGTGCTTGTAACAGGAGTATCCAAGAGCTTCTGTGCTCTTTAAAGAACAACCGGCATCTTGAATTTCCTACTGAATTTACACTTTTGGGTTTAAGGAAATTATAATTTGAAGATAGTCCATTTATATTGTTTTAAAAGTCACATGATAGAGATAAGGTTGGAAGGTATTGGTGCATTGAGCCATACCCAACAACATGGATATGAAAATAGATGGTAGACATTTATCTGCCTGTATTGAGCAAAAATCTGTTCTCAAATAATGCTTATGAAAGGATTATTTCGTCACTGACAAAGCACAAGAAAAATCAGAAGATAACAGGGACTGACATTTATGTTTTACTGTGAAGAACAGAAATATGGTCCCGGGTGTGTTAACAGCATTGATATTCATTTGGGCGACTTGCGATTTGCTAATACTGGTAACACCTCCGAAAAACCAGCAGCACCCAGTGAGTGTTTACAGCAGGGGGATAGGGGGGATCCGAGTATGGCCGGGAGTGTGCCTATGTTCCCACAGCCCTATGTTTTCACAAGAATGTTTTTTCACTGAAAATTAGGCCACATTTCTACAATCTTTTTCAAAATTAGGCCCTTTGTTCCCACAGTTCCCACAGTTCTAAGATTTATTTTATAAATTAGGCCCTTTGTTCCCACAGTTCCCATATTTCTAAGATTTATAAATTAGGCCCCATGTTCCCACATTTCCTTTTTCATAAATTTGTATCAGATTTTATCCCCCTTTCTCCCAATTTGGTAGCCAATTGACCCAACCTATTACCCAGTAGCAATGGACTACAGATAGAATGTAACCCTAACCCTACCATGGGGCCTAATTTTAAGAAAACTCTTAGAAATTGGGGAACATAGGGCTGTGGGAACATCAGGCCTAATTTTCAGTGAAAAAGAAATCTTAGAATGTGGTAACATAGGGCTGTGGGAACATCAGACATAATTTTCAGTGGAAAAAAAAAATCGTAGAAGTGTGGGAACATAGGGCTGTGGGACCATTAGGCTGTCGGAACCAACCTGATCTCACAGAATTCCGTGAAATGAGCACGAACTGGTAACAGCTCATTACATGATGGTGGCACGGGATTGCAAGAAATTCTGTGATGGGCCCACGGAAGAATTCCGTGAAATAAACACGGATCGCCAAAAATAAATACGGGCTTACGCGAGAAAAACGGGACGGTAGAGTTCAGGAAAAAGGCTGTGGGTGGGCTTATGGTTCCGTGACACGGTTTTAGAAAAAAACAAAAAAAACACAACTGACAAACGCCACACGCAGGACGCGATCTCCGGTCTCCTGGGTTTTACCCATCCATCACCCCAACCAACCTCCTTACGCGGAATTATAGCCTTACATACTACTCACTACTGCAGTCGTGCTTAATGCTACGTCATCTTCTCATTGACTTTTCATTGTCATTGTTTTCCGTGGTGGCCACACGGAATTTTTGCTCATTCCGTGCCACCACCACGTAATGAGCTGTTACCAGTTCATGCTCATTTCACGGAATTCTGTGAGACCAGGCTGGTGGGAACATAGGGCTGACCCCGTTTGGCCAAGGGTAGTGCACGGCTAATTCACCACTGTTGCTTCCTTTTGCCAGCTCTTGTAAAGACAAAGCTAAAGTAAATTGTTAAAACAATAGATTGTTAGAAAGGTTAGAAGTGATGCTGTAGTTTGACACCATTAAATTAACTGAACATTACAAGGTGATCTATATTCACATTTAAACGGATATTCCGACACATTACATTAGCCAAAAAGTGTCCAATCATTCTGTCAACATCCTCAGCTGCACATTGTGTCTAATGCTAATTAGCAGATTTTAACAAGCTTACACCCCAACACTAAGATAGTGGACATGGTAAACATGCTTTATGGGCATATTAACATGCTAATGTTAGCATTTAGGTCAAAGAGTAAAGCAATTCCAGGCCTTTGTGTATGAGCTTGCATGTTTTGACTGGACTGAGTTATGACCGAGATAAGAGCTGCACTTTTTGATGTGAATTGTGTCAATAAGGTTCAAAGTGTTGCACTAAAAATTTAAGGACGTATGTTAAACATGAAATCAGAAACAACTAGAATTACGGCCTTGCGGTTGTATGCCTCCACCAACCAGTCAAGTTGCAGTTAACATTCATGTCTGTCCTGTTTTTTTATTTATTTTTATGGACGTAGAGTCTAACAATTAAACAATTAACAATAATATATCAGATATAACATTCATGAGAATGGGACAACCCAAAAACATCATGCCTCCGTCCATGGTAGTTGCTGGCGCAGAAGCATGAAAAATGTTGCATCATCCATCACAAAAAGAAATTCAAACTCAAATTCACAAAGACAATTCTAAAGAGGGGTATGTTTTAGAAGATAATACTATGTGGCAACTGGAAGATTGGCAGTCCTGCTCCACTATGCCTTTTATAGTTTACATTGCCACTGGCAAGAAAATCTGCTGTATGGTACAAACCAGGAGGATAAATATCTGCACAAACACAAAATGCACCATACGTTTAACCCACAGCGGGGCTTTTTTTGCCTTCTTTTTTCTATCAGAAGTAAATGTTTGCATATGGGCTTTGACAAAAAGAAGTGGTTGACTGGGAGGCGAGGTGATGGGAGACAAGGTGATAGGCAGCCGTCAGCCCATCAGCTCTCTGCTCTCCTGAAATATGGAGGCAATGTGGAAGCCTTTTCACTGACTTCAGATGAGCTTGTCTTTTTCCCTCTCCTCCCTCTCATCAGTGATTATTCGAAGGCTAGCACATGTTTCAATATTAAGAGGACTGGTAGACAAGAGCTGCCTTGTAAAACACATCTTCAAGGATGAGAGAAATGTGGTATTAACAATGCGGTAAATCTTGGCGGACTATGGAGGCTACAATGTTCATTACCAATCAAAATACAAATGTCTTGGACAGAATTAACAACACAATGATTTTGCCAATAGTGGGGCTTAAATGTTTAGTGGGGCTGAAATGAATGCAAGCCAGGGGGCTTGTACTCAGAGAAAGGTAAGAGTCATTCAAATCACACAGTTAATCCATTTAGGACCATGACATGAATGTGCTCAGAAAATGTCATGGCAAACAACATGTATCCTGTAAACTATTAGAATATAAAATAGAGTATTTTTTGTACATAGAGGGCATTTTGACCTGAGGGTGGTCAAAGTAAAAAGTTCATGGAAAGTCTAAAATAGAGAGGGTTCATCCTCTGTGGAGCTAACATATGTTTTGCCAATTCCATTGCAATGTGAAATTATATTTTAATGCACTATTTCTATACTTGACCTGATTTTAGAAGAAAGCTCAAGGTGTCACTAGAACTTGAATGTTGAACATGAATCATCCTCAGGGGATCATGCATATCCAAACTAAATTTTAAGGCAGTCTGGCCATTGTGGACCTTCTGGAGACTGCCTTCACCAGCTGATCATCAGCATCGCCCAACACTTAAAATAGTACATGGTGTGTACAATGTGTAAATTTTCCCAACGAGACCTCTTGTGGTTGTGTGTGCGAGTAATGAAAGCCCTCTGTGAGAAGCAAAGTAAGAAGTAGTGTGATAGTAGTGCTCATGATAGACAATTCTGCGCCTCATGATTCATGTCTAAATATAGTGTGCCCTAAAAGTAGCACGGTGGAAAGTAAGGGTGTGATGGCCAAATGAAGCTTCATGAACTATTTTCTTTATTTTTTGAGCGTACTAGATGGTGCTCTTGGTTTTAAAGAAAAACGCTGAACCTTTGTTGAACAGAGAGCGCCATCTTGTGGGCTCAGAAAATGAATTTGGCCATTTCTAGTGTGTGACAGTAAGATATGCAACAGATTGTAGATGATGTCCTGTAACAGACCTGCGATTAACTTTCATCTTTTTATTGATGGTAAGCAGAAATCGTGGCAATGCTGTTTATTTGCCTAAACTTAACCATAACAATGGTATATTTGAAAATGCTTTTGAGTATGAGCATGTTTACCTTTACCACCTCAACAGCAATACAAAGTGTTTGACTTTGTTACCCGGGACCTCTATTCACATCCCATTACATCCCATAATTCAACATTGGTTTCTTTTAACCAGGGCTATTGTTTTTTTCTATAATCTTATCTAAGTAGATGTAGTTTGTTTAGTTTTGTAATTTAGATATAATAATTTGTTGACCATCTGACAGACTACCCAACTGACCATCATTTCTACCCAGGCCCTTCTGATAATTGCATGGTTAAAAATCCCCAAACATTATTGGAGTGGAACATTGGCCATTGTCAGTAAGAATCCAAAGCCGTATTGAATCAAATGAGCTTAGATAAGGCTTAGATGTAGGGTAGAGAAAGGACGGTGTGATAGTGGTGTTTGGGAAGGGGGGGTTCTACAGCGAGACACAGAGAGAGCTGAGGCAGGCACAGGGAACAGGTAATTAATGGTATTCAGGCCAGTGTAGGTGGGAGATAAGCCCAGTCCCTCTTATTGCACACTTTCCCCAGGCCTTCCTATTACCTGGACCAACATAATGACTTTCTAAGCACCTCAACACCCAGCTTACCTCCCATACAGCATTCGTTCTCTCTTCCTGCCTCTCTCTCTCTCTCTCTCTCTCTCTCTCGGGTGTCAGTGTCAGGGAAATGGATGAGAAACACAAAAAGCAAAATGGCCACCATCATCACTGTGGAGCATTTCAATACTCTGTGGTGGTGCTAATTATCTCTGTGTCATGTTTGTTCCCTCTCATAATGGATCTAATAATTATCTTTAAACGGGGCAATAACAGCAGGGAGCAGCTGGTAAGGGGATGAAAAAAAATCTAGAAGGATTACTTTTTTTCCGGTCAGTTTTCATGTCGGGACTATAAAATAAAATTACGGGAATATTTGTAGAATGATTTTCTCCTGACCAAGTGGAGTGTAGATTCTGCCCTATCAGGATATGTATTTGCTACATGAACACCACTGCTGGATAAGCCTTCTGAAATCCCCAAATAGCATGGAGGACTATGACCTATTAAATCAGCTGAAGTTGACTCTCTGCAGACACACTTGAAGTAGCAGTGAGTCTTTGGTAGGCTGGGAGTGAAAACTCACCAGATGTGACTGGGGAAAAGGTGCACTGCATGCTGAGTGTGTGTTTGTGGTTGTGTGGCCCTGTAGATGCTTAAAGTGTCCTTGGGTTGGGATTTAGATCCAAAAGACTCAAGGATACAGTTTTCTTTGTGTTCGTCATTTTGTTGCAGTGTCTTTAAAAAAAGGGTGGTGTTTGTTTGATAAAAGGATTGTGGGACGATGGCGATTATAATATAGGATTAATAGTGTGTTTGTTCTTGTCTTTGTCTAAATGTATGAAATCTCCATATAATCACCATGTGATTATCAATGTTCTATTATACACAAGCTATCATCCCTTCAGTTTTTTGTATCTTACTTTCAGGGCACACACAAACACTATTTACCCAACTCTCATATTCTGAAATAGTGTTTACACAGCTCCCTCTGAGCACTATTAACACAAAGTGGGTTCCTTCTAACCGTTTCTCTCGCAAATACTTGGGTTGCTCATTTTGTTCTCTACTGGAACACTGTATCCTTCAGTAGAGCACTGAAACCATTAGTATCCTGTGAGCCTTAAACCACCACCACCACTTTGTGCAAGGCATAAATTAAGACAAAACACCATCAACCCATCAACTCTCTGCTCTCCTGAAATATGGAGGCAATGTGGAATCCTTCCACTGACTTCAGATGAGCTTGTCTTTTTCTCTCTCCTCCCTCTCATCAGTGATTATTCGAAGGCTAGCACATGTTTCAATATTAAGTGGACTGGTAGACAAGAGCTGCCTTGTAAAACACATTTTCAAGGATGAGAGAAGTGTGGTATTGACAGTTGGGTAAATGTAAGGACCAGCTGGCGGACCACGGAGGCTACAATGTCCATTACCCATGTCTTGGACAAAATTAACAACATGATGATTTTGCCAATAGTGGGCCTTAAATGTTTTTCCCCTGGCTTACACTCAGAGAAAGGTAAAAGAGTCATTCAAATCACAGAGGTAATCCATTTAGGAGCATGACATGAATTTGCTCAAAAAATGTCATGGCAAACAACATGTATCCTGTAAACTATTAGAATATAAAATAGAGTATTTTTTGTACATAGGTAGCATTTTGACCTGAGGGTGGTCAAAGTAAAAAGTTCATGGAAAGTCTAAAATAGAGAGGGTTCATCCTCTGTGGAGCTAACATATGTTTTGCCAATTCCATTGCAATGTGCAAATTATATTTGAATGCACTATTTCTATACTTGACCTGATTTTGGCACTAGAGGAAAGCTCAAGGTGTCACTAGAACTTGAATATTGAACATGAATCATCCTCAGGGGATTATGCATATCCAAACTAAATTTAAAGGTCTTTCAAAGGCAAACAATCTAAGCCAAATGTAAACTAGAGGTTGTATCTCTGCCAACCAGTCAAGTTGCAGTTTACATCCATATTTGGAGATAATGAAAATAAAACACGGAGGCTCTGTAGTCCGAGCCAGCATGAACCAAGACAACTTTTATTTACTTCTGCATTGTCCATGGCAGCACAGCTTTACTCGTTCCAGTTTTACCTTTCACAATAAAAGTCCAACTTAAATTCACTCCGAGCATTTTGATAAAGAGGCAACTTGACAAAATGCTTAAAGGAACACACCGACTTATTGGGACATTAGCTTATTCACCGTAACCCCGACAGTTAGACAAGTCGATACATACCCTTCTCATCTCCGTGCGTGTTGTAACTCTGTCTGACGGCTCCACCGTTAGCTTAGCCTAGCACAGATCCTGGAGGTAACTGGCTCCAACTAGCCTACTGCTCCGAGTAAGTGACAAAATAACGGCAACGTGTTCCTATTTACATGTTGTGATTTATATAGTCACAGCGTGTACAAATAACAACGTCACTTGAGACACAGCCATCTTCTAACCGTATACAAACTATATTCTCAGAAAGGGAAGCAGTGCTACTTGGGAGGAGTGATACGCTTGCAGCTCTGCTGAGCGCTACTTGGGCAAAGTGATACGCCGCAGCTCTGTTTCCCTTTCTGAGAATATAGTTCCCAGTTTGCATGCACACACAGAAACACACACACACACACACACACACACACACACACACACACACACACACACACACACACACACACACACACACACACACACACACAAACAATTCATGTGTCATGTTGCCAATTGTGCATGTGAACCACCAATGTTCGCACACACATGTATGCATGCACACACAGAAACACATACACACATGTACACACACTCACACACTCTCTCTCTCACACACGCACACACACACACAAACACACACACATGTTGTTAGTTCATGTTGTCATGTTGTCACTTGTGCATGTGAACCACCAATGTTCGCACACATGCATGTATGCACACACAGAAACACACCCACACACACACAAACACACAGACACACACACACACACACACAAATGTACACCCATTCACATGCACACACACATTCACACACACACGCACACAAACAATTCATGTGTCATGTTGCCACTTGTGCATGTGAACCACCAATGTTCACACACACATGTATGTATGCACACACAGAAACACACACACACTCACACACACACAGACACACACACACACACAAATGTACACCCACTCACATGCGCACACACACACACACACACACACACACACACACACACACACACACACATACACATACACACACACACTCTCTCTCTCACACACACACACACACACACACACAGTGTTCATGTTGTCATGTTGCCACTTGTGTATATACAAAATACTTTTTTGTCATTTTTATTGGCATTTATGTTAAAATAAGAGCAGTTAAAACTGTCTGGTTACAGTTTTTTACAATCACTTTGCTAGTAATTTCAGAACCTTGACGTAATTTTTCAAAACTCTAGACACAAAACTCAAAACGATCATCACTTGTAACACAGACTGTCCAATGTTCAAAACATTGTATTGTGCATTCATATCTTTAAATAAATCTTGCACTTGCACAAGCATTGGCTCAAAAACAAATTTATTGTGAAATACCATTGAAACGTTACTTTAGATCACCCACACACAAGCTACCCATAGTTTCACTGACTCATCGTTCGTACAATCATTAAATATTGTAGTACAAAATAGGTGATACATGTTTCATTATGGTACTAGATGTAAATACATCCCTGTAAAAGTACTGCAGTAGTAGAGAGAATACTACAGACATAGTGGAATAATTGAACAAAATCTGAAATGTATTGATGAAAAACAATACAGCACGATCACAACATAGGTTTATTAGAATCAAAGCAAAAAGAATTAGCTAGGAAATAGAAAAGAAAAGACAGTACTGTAAAACATCAAATGCAGTGTTCATCAACTTGCTTGTACTGTAAAAAGCAAAACAAAGAAGTGATTACTGTACTTCTACATATTCATCAACTCTGTCTTGTGGATTTGACCATAGGTTCTCATCTACATCGCAATTAGCCAAACATCTTGGAAAAAACCTTCAGGCATGGCGAAAATATGGTATATATGTATATGTATATGTATGTATATGTTTATATATATATATATACATATATATATATATATATATATATTAGGGCTGTCAAATGATTAAAATTTTTAATCAAATTAATCAGAATTTTCAGTGGATTAATCATGATTAATCACTATTTGCAATTACACCTGAATCCTAACCATTTTTTTTCTGAAATGCATACCAAAAGATACTAGTGCATTAATGTCATAGTTAACTCGCAATTAATCGCACATTTTTATCTATTCTAAATGTCCCTTGATTTCTTTTTGTCCCATTATATTTTCTCATTTTAATTCTCTTATCAGCATGGAAAAGTAGATTGGCTTGCTTTGTGACAATGTTTTTTTTATTGAAAACAACATTGTCATATACGTTATGTTCAATTTCACACTAACATTCACACTTGGAGCTAATAATCTGTCACATAATGTAACGCTGTTACCTCGATTTTCCGTTGCAGGTACAGGTAGTACTGCCTCAAGCGTGGCTCGTCCTACTGTCTATGGGCTCATAGCATCGTCAGCGGCATAGCCGTCGTCATAGCAACTGGTTTCCCGTGACTCATTTCCTGGTTCTCGTTCTCGTTCATAACCAACGTAAAATCAAGGAGAGGGTTTTCCTGCTCCAGGTTTCCCACCGTGGTCAGAAAGAACAGAGGAGACATTTTGTTTCTCTCTCTGACTGTAGAGTCACTACTCGCTCGCTCCGAAGCTAATCGCCGTGACGAGCCTACTAGCTACGCGGCTGGCAAGCTCGTGGCCATAGACAGTTAAAGAAGTGGACTAACAGATCCCGTTGCTCTCTCTATGCGTTAAACGTGCGTTAAAAAAATTATCGGCATTAAAATGGGTTTGCGTTAACGCCGTTAACGCGTTAAACTGACAGCCCTAATATATATATATATATATATATATATATATATATATATATATATATATATATATATATATATATATATATATATATATATATTTAAAGTATATATCTCAATCATCAGTAACGAGTTGGCATAATTGGACAAGCAATTCCAAGGGCCTGCATGCATACAGTGCAGTACTGTCAATACTGTAAATAGTCTCAAAGGTGGTACATGGGACCATAGAAACAGTGTCTGATAAACAGTAGTACATTACAGTAAATGATGATGAAATATTACATCCATAGATAATGTAGTCTGATTGGTTCATGCTCCACACTCATTTGTGACAATGAATCTCGTTATCTTGAAACTTTCATGATCTAAACATGGAATATTGTTTGTCTGTTTCCATACAACTATGCATTAAGAATAATGCAACAGTTACTTATCATTTTGAGTAGTTGTATTGATTGATAGTTAGATCATTGTAATGAATTGAATAGACAGTCATCTGAAATGTAATGTGTGAATTGCTTTTTGAAATAGTAGTACTTATAAGTTGTGTCATATTGAACAGGTGATCTTTGTTAAATGAACAAATGATCTTTGGTTTATGTGTATTGTATCCAAGCAATTGAAAAAAGTGTTAGTTTTGAAAAATGTGTATTTTGATCATTGGTTGTGAGTTTTTGTCTAGAGTTTTGAAAAATTACACCAAGGTTCTGAAATTAGTAGCAAAGTGACTGTAAAAAACTGTAAAACTGTCCGGTCAAATTAGACCGCGAACAGTAAATTAAGGGGGGTAGCAGCGAACAGTGTTTAAAGGTTATTAGGTATCGTGCCTATGTTCCCACATTTCTAAGAATTTTCTTTTTCACTGAAAATTAGGCCCTATGTTCCCATTTTTCCTTTTTCATACATTTGTATCAGATTTTATCCCCCTTTCTCTCAATGTGGTAGCCAATTACACCCAACCTATTATCCTGTAGCAATGGACTACAGATGGAATGTAACCGTAACCCTAACATAGGGAACATAGGGCTGTGGGAACATAGGGCCTAATTTTCAGTGAAAAAACAAAATCTTAGAAATGTGGGAACATAGGGCTGACCCCTCATCATTATATTGTACTTTATTCTATCTGCATCATACCCTTTTTGCATGTACTGTAGCTTACATTTTTTTATGCCCATACTAACACTCAACAAAATGTTTTTACTCTTTACTTGTTTTTTCAACCTTCAGTGCTCCTTTGACACATTTCTCCTGCTTAATTTCACTGTTGCTCAGTTGTCACTTGTTCTGTTCGCATCCTCCTTAAAATAAGAGGAGCTTTTGTTGCTACTTGACACGTGTTTATTGTACAAAAGACTTCAATGAGATGTATCTAAAAATGACAGTGTTTAGTCCCTGTTGTGTTTGTATGTCACACATTCCCTCTCGTGTGCATTTGGTGGTGCCAGCATATGACTGCAGCTCTGGGTTTCGTTCTCACAATGAATGTGCTCCTCTCCCGTGTGATGTGTGTATTTCAGAGATTTGTTTTATGTGTGTGTGTGTGTGTGTGTGTGTGTGTATAGGTGTGTGTAGGTGTGTGTGTGTGGGTGGCTGGCTGAGAGAAAATAGGTCATGGGTGGAACAATAACAATTTAGAGAAGAAAACAATGAATGTGACTGTGACAGTTGAGGGAAAAACATGGCTTTGCCTTTAACAAACTGCACTGAGAAAAATGGACTGATAAAAACAACCAATAAAAGTCTGCTACAGAGGTGGGATGCTGACCCGCTGCAGCAGGCAGAGCTGCTTTATGCCCCCTGAACACAGCTTGATGACTTCACAAGTAATCTTTGCTATTGTAAATATTCAGCCATGCTTTAAATTGATTATTTGTCAACACAAACTGATAAACGATACTTTTTTCAATACTAATTTTACAAAAAAACATTAAAAATGTTGGCACAAATGTTTTTATTTATTTTTGAGCTCATACTACGTGAGCCCCATCTGTGTAACGTAGAGTTTTTCCTGTCTGCCTCTACGATGAGTAATGTTAGATAGCCTATCACAAACATCTTGGTAGAAGCATGCTGCATGTCTATTGGCTCACTGACGTGGCCGCAGCACACAGAGCTCCGAGCAGGGCAGAGCAGCGAAGGTCTTCCGAAATTCGCCAGATGACATGAAAACGACGGGGCGGCTCCGAGCTCCGTGCACTGGCTTCACACTGTTCATCTGCACACACTGCTCACAAAAAGATGACACAGAGCTGGATTAAAAGCAGAATTTAGGGGCGCCCAGGTGGTTTAACCCTGACCCTAACCCTACCACCAATATTTTTATAAATTTTAAACCCCACCTTTATCCCCCAAGAGGGGATAGTATTCATGTGCAGTGATAGATAAAGTGTAAGTTAACACTGAATCAGTATGCTTGTGTATATTGTTCTATTTGTATCGTAATCTTTTGTAGAACCAAAGCTATGGGAGGTTGGTGGTATGTTACACATTTTATGTTACGTTAAATGTGGTACCCTTTTCATTTTATTCTATTGTAATTTGTAGTTTTTTACAGAATTGTCCAGCTGTGTGTCTTGCCAGACCTTACTCCACGGCGCTGCGGAGGAGGGTCTGGCTAGTCCACACAGCATCCTGGGATGGAAGGAAATTGTGCTCAGGGTTATTGGCATTTCTTTAAACTAGTACTGTCAAACGATTAAAATATTTAATCGCGATTAATCACATTAATGTCATAGTTGACTCGCAATTAATCGCACATCTTTCTCTATTCTAAATGTCCTTTTTTGTTCCATTATTGTTTCTCATTTTAATGCTCTTATCAACATGATACAATGATACTTTTAAAACGGTGCCTGAACTGATATATATATATATATATATATATATATATATATATATATATATATATATATATATATATATATATCTGTTCTGTATGTACAAAAATATAAATTAAAAGGAGCAGAAAACGGCGAAAACAACCACTGGATGGGAAAAGGGTATTTTACAATAACATGAATGCACCACAAGGCTCGCGTGGCTGACCCTACAGTCACACATGCTACAAAAGAGTGACACACACTCGCTTGGTGGGCATTCCTGGGCGTGCTTAGCCTACTCCTGGTTGCTTGTCAGCATTTTAACCGAGTTTACTCCAGCTGCTAGCCAACAGTAGGTTAACGTTAGCTGCTGCTAAGTGTAGTGTTGAGTAGCGTCCCGTGCAGCGATGTTTCAGTTCCCTCTAACGTCCGTTTTAGGAGCATCAAAGAGAAGTGCAGGCAATTAAGTGGCACCTAAATAAAGCACCGAAATCCGCGTTGCTATTCGGTCCAGTAGATAATGGTCATTAAAGGTCCCATGGCATGAAAATTTCACTTTATGAGGTTTTTTAACATTAATATGAGTTCCCCCAGCCTGCCTATGGTCCCCAATTGGCTTGAAATGGTGATAGGTGTAAACCGAGCCCTGGGTGTCCTGTTCTGCCTTTGAGAAAATGAAAGCTCAGATGAGCCGATCTGGAATCTTGCTTGTTATGAGGTCATAACAAACGAGGTTACCTCCCCTTTCTCTGCTTTGCCCGCCCAGAGAATTTGGCCAACCCATGAGAGAGAGACATCATGGCTTTCAAACGAGCAAAGTGGCAGTTGGTCAAGTTACATGTTATTTTGTTTCCGGTCTAGCTAGATCCAGTGTGGTGTTGTAGTTTTTCTAACGTTACTAGTTGTTCCAACAGAATGTGTAAAAAAGAAGCTAAAAACACGTTTAAAACCTGCCCTGTTTCAGCCTGTTGGGTGCTAACTCTAGCAGGAGGAGAACACGGTGTAGGCACCGATTGGTTTCATTTTTCTTGCTACTGACAGCACTCCAAATTTACAAACAACAGAGCTACGTGTTGAAATTGACGGCGTTAAAATGGGTTTGCATTAACGCCGTTAATAACGCATTTAACTGACAGCACTACTATAAACCAATCACAATCATCTTGGGCGGCGCTAAGCACCGGACAAAGCGACGGTGCCGCTGCAAAATCGCCTCGGGAAGGAACTTGTTTTGGTGGAACGTGTACTAATTGTTGTAGTCATGTAGTCATTGTAGTCAACTCAGATTGGACAGATAGTCTAGCTAGCTGTCTGGATTTACCCTGCAGAGATCTGAGGAGCAGTTAACCAGAGTCCTCAGAAATCCCCCGGAGTTTAGAACGCCAACACAAAGGAAGCGGAAGGAACCCAAAAGAAGGCCATCCGGCGCAATTTCTGTTTGCACCGGAGTAATCCCGGAAGTGCAATGACGTGGACATAGACTAAGATGTGTGTATCTCCATGGTTCCATACTGACCACACAGCAGACAGCTGCTCCACAGTGATTTCTGAACTCTAACAGTATTATTCCCTCCTCCTGTGTCTTCCTTCCTGACTCTGCCAGCAGTGTGAAGGCACAGCTCTGTCCCAGTTGTCTTATTGGCTCCAAGAAGTGCAACAGCAACTGCACCTCATTGATTCCTTTATTATTGCTCTTCTCATGATGACATTTCCCATTTTGTCAGTTCAGCTTTTTTCCTCCCTCTGATTTCAATTGCTGATTATTCCGCATCAGTCGGCTCTGATTTGATGAGGGAGCCAGCGGAGTTATTGCTTCCCTCATTCGCAGTTATTGCTTTCTGCTCTCCCCCCAGCTGGCCCGGCTCAGGCGGCACACAGAGCGGCAAATAATATCGAAGGAGGAGGCCACCGACATTTTGACACATCAGCAGAAGGCTGTGACTGACAGAGGACAATGCAACCATGCGTTGGATACAATACACACACGCACGCACGCACGCACGCACACACACACACACACACACACACACACACACACACACACACACACACACACACACACACACACACACACACACACACACACACAGAGCATTCAACACATTCTGTACGTTCTCTATATGTCTATGCTGAATAAACTCAAGCATGAGATGCTGCAATTTCAGTCTGTCCTAACTCAGAAAACATCCATATAGGTTGATTATTAAGTCATAATGACCAACTAGCAATTATCACGAGATCAAACAAGGAATTGAGGTGATAAAGTATAGGAGCGCCAAATTCCATGTAAGGAGGCTGATTGGGGTGGTGGACAAACACAGGACTTTAACCCAGGAGACCGGGCTTCATGTCAAATGTGAAAGCAACTCAGTTTTTTTAAATTACGAGTTTTACCCATGACTTTTACGTGACGCAACGACACACGTCCGTGACTTCATGTTACGTCCTCATTTTAGCAGTTTTGCGTGACTCATTTGAAGCCAAGAACGGTCACATAATTCTACTCTACCATGCGACAATAAATAGAATGGTCACGTTGTCTTGGGAGTCTTTGGAAATATGCGTTGCCCAATTTTAATCACATTTGTATATGTAGCTAGCTGTTGAGAAATCACACATTCATTTGGTGTTTGATTTTCATAAAACAAAGTCCATTTTTAAATCACAGATAAATAATTTACGCCAGATCGATAACTTCACTCAAGTAACAGGAAATTGGTAATATGAAAGAAACATACATATTGGAAATCGACGTGTTGCAGATGCAATTAACCACCAGTTTTATATAGAGATGAATCTTTCTATCTTTTATCAGAAACGTTGCAGGTTCCTTTGTTTCAGAAAAGATACAGGTTTGTGCACCTGTGAGGCACTGTGTAACTATGGTTTTGTAAGGTGCTATGAACCAGGCAAAGTTAAGCACATTCTGTAAGGCCCAGATGTGATATATTCAAAAAACATCAACACATACAGTATGCAGTGATGAAGTGCATTCCTGTGCTTTCACACAGTGGATTATGCATAACATCATTATACATGATTATGTTAAGATGAGCTTATGCACACAAATCTGTTTCCCTCTGAAGCTCTATGTTTTTTTAATAAATAAATGTGTGTGTGAAATATATTCTGCCCTCCAACCTGTGAGCAGCTGCAGCACATTCAAGAACAGATGAAGAAAGAGAGACAACAGATGTGACAATGAAGCAAACTCACACATTTCAAGCATCAGAGATGTAACTTTCGGAATGAAAGCTTTTGTTCCCGGAAACAAATAGCTAGATGTTAGCAAATTGCACTTATGCTAGGGGAATCAACTATGTCATGGCAGGTGTATCGCTCGGGACCCAAGGAAGCGCAAAGACCCCAAGTGTTTGGATGAGCGGTTCTAAATAAAACTGCAAGCAGCAATCCCACAGGCCAAACAATCAGCCTGTTCAACACATACTCTCTTCCAGAGAATCATAAAACAGCACTTGGTCAGGTGCCTTTGGTGTTTGTTACTGACGCAAAAAGTTTCCTTTCGTGTCTACCCCTTTGGCGTCATATTTAGACGCACTAGGTCGGGATTCTTGGCGTCACTTTTTGACGCTCTGGAACGGGACGTACGTTTAACTGACATGTGGCACAAGAACGGGACAGTTAGGGTTAGGAAAAGATGGTGGGAGGGGTTACTAAATGTACGTTGCAGTGACACGCGGGACAAAATCGGGACATGAACCCTAGTCTGTTGGGTGAAAGTCCTATGTTGTTTAACCCATCCTAAGATAAGATAGATTTTATTATCCCGAAGGAAATTTGTCTTGGACAAACAAACAATATCTGCTGTTTAAAGAACTCAACTCAACAGACATACAGACACAGACTGCTGCATCACACTGCATGGACATGCTCACGTTGCATGCAGAGACTGCCACTAGCCAACAAAATTGCACACTGCCCGTTGTTCAACACAACATAATGGTCATCATAATGCGTGTAGTAAGGGTAAGCCGCCTTATCAACATAAAATCCTGATGAAAAGAAAATATACATGTGTGTTTAATGTTAAAACAGCATTTCAGGGGTAAAGCTGGCTTGCCATTCAGGGCTTTGATGGACAGGGGGACAAATTAGTTCTCAGAGTGGTTGAGTCTGCACCGAGGAACTCTGAAACATCTGCTTAAAGGGAGAAGCTGGTACTAATTGTGCAGGACATGGGTGGGGTCTGAAATTATCTTCAGGGCCTGCCTGAGGATGGTATTGTCAAAGACAGCCTGGAGTGTGGGATGCTGTCTGACTGATGATTTCCATGGCTCTTTGTGTTAGCCGTGTAATCTGGGTTTTCAGCTGAACACTGAGGTTTTCAAAACCAGACTGTGATGCCGTAACGCAGGATGCTCTCAACTATGGCATGGTAGAAGAGGAGCAAACACTTTCTGGTTGACACCGAAGATTCTCAACCTATGGAGAAAGTGTACCCGCTGTTGGACCCTTGTGCAGACTCCACCAACCAACCTCCTTATGCGGATTTTCCATCTTTCTTACTACTCTGTACCGCTGTCGCTCTTAATTCTACGTCATCTTACAGCGCCGCAGTCGAGCTGCTGCTCTGCCCGGTGCGTTCCATGCAGATGCTGACGGATGATTTATGCGTCGCTATCTGACACAAAGACACCGACCAAGCGTCAGTATTTCACCAGTTGGGAGTGACAACGGGTTAGCCTGTTCCCAACGGGTTAGCCTGTTCCCAACGGGTTAGCCTGTTCCCAACGGGTTAGCCTGTTCCCAACGGGTTAGCCTGTTCCCAACGGGTTAGCCTGTTCCCAACGGGTTAGCCTGTTCCCAACGGGTTAGCCTGTTCCCAACAGGTTAGCCTGTTCCCAACAGGCGCGTTTTGAATGAGCACTGCTACTGAGTTTTTATAGGCTTTGATGCTTTGTACCTCCAACTGCATACAAGTCATTGTTCTATCAAGCATGTGTATGAGACTTGCACTTATTTTAAGACATATTCCATTCTTGGATTTGCTTCCTGGCATAATTATACAGGTGTATAAGTGTTACCATCTTTTCTGTTTACCCTTGACATTTAGAATCAATGAACACTATTCTGATCTAAAACTCCATTGTAGATGCACAGTGCATACCACTGTAGGAAAAACATAGAATACACCAGCAAACCTCACAATGTCTGCACACGTACCTCAAAACCCACAGAGACACAAACATGCTTACACTTAGTTAGCTGCTTTCCGGTTCCAAGTCTGCAGGGTGTAGAACAGACAGGGTAGAGTGTATTGTGTACCAAATCAGTGTAGCCGCATCCCCGCTACATAATCCATTTAGCTTGCTTCCAGCCTGGCTCTGCTGGAATGAGCTGAGACTCAGCAGAGTGAAGCGACAGGCCAGACTACATTGAGTATATAACTCCCAAACTCTGGGCTAAAAATACCTTTTGCAACTTTTGTCTCTCGAACACCACAGCTTTGTTGACACACCTTCCACATTCTTTGATCCCTCAAATTCACATCTCACATCACTTTCCCTTCACATTTAACACTCTGAATGCAACAACTTGCAGTCATAGCACGTGGTAATTTTCCACGCTATAGTTATACCACAGGTTATGTTAGCGAAATATCTCACTACAACGGCAGTAGTGTTGTTTATTACTTTATAGGGTTATAAGTAAATACCATAAAGAATAAAAATAAAACCAGATCTTTTGAAAACGTGTTTGAAAATGCTTGGATAAACCCTGAAATTATTCCTTCAATCTGTTAAATTTTAATTCTGCTTACAAACTTAAAAACAGACTGATATATATATATTTTTTTTGGGTGTGTCTTAGGTCATTTATTATTAGGTGGATTATTTTATCATAACGAATGGAGTTTGGGGACGCTGGGGCAAACGTTTGCTGTAGGTCCTGAATGGCGTCCTATTGGCTGATGCTACCATCCGCCTGGCCTCTCTCATCAGCCCGGATGATAAACGACTCGGCTCCACGCCTCATTTCACATTAGACACGGCAAATCGTCAGTGGGACAGATTAACGGGACGTGGGACGCCGGCACCCTGGGTGTAAACACTGTATTAATCACACTGGGCCTTTCTGTTGGACCCCCCTCCCCCCCTCCGTCTCCTTCCTGTCCATTCACCTCCATCCAAGTACACACACAACATGTACACTAACACCGACATTCACACACAAACATATACAGTGCAATGGTGTGGCTGTCTTTTGCCCCCTCCTGTTATTTCACGCTATGTGAACCTGCCAATTGAAGGCCTGCGCTTTGGGGACAGGGCTGAGGGTGTGTGTGTGTGTGTGTGTGTGTGTGTGTGTGTGTGTCAACAGGGAAAGTAGGGCAGCATCAGGACCTGAGGCCATGGAGGGCGGCCTCAGGGTTACACAGCACACACAGCAGGGAGTCTGAGGAGGAACAAAGTGTGCGTTAAAATGTTTGTGTGTGTGTGTGTGTGTGTGTGTGTTTGTGTGTGCGTGTGCGTGTGCGTGTGTGTCTTTGTTCATGTTTATGTGTTTCTATGTATATTAATAGAGGAAAAACAAAGCATCCCTCTGGGTACTGTCATACTGCAGACACACCTACCTGGAGCTTCCTAGCTTGCTTTCTCTGCCCTCATCTTTTATTAGCAGCGAAAACGGAATAATTGGGATTATTACATTAAAGCTTTTAGTTAGCATGGAGATTTAGGAAGACTTCTGGGCCACTGGAATGATTCACACGTTTCTCATAGTGATGTCGAAATGTAATTATTTATAGTTAAATGCCTGTGATGTAGTTTCTGCTCACAGTTTTGATAAAGAGCGCAAACAGCCATCGCTACTTCACTGGAGCTACCAGGGCAATACAGCAAACTCACCGGCCCAAAGGCTGGATTTAGCATTAAAAGGAAAAATGAATAACATAACATTTGTTCTGACTGGTCTAAAGTCTTGAAATATGGCAAGGACATACTTTGGGCATGTATACATGTGTATAGTACGACGTTAGAATTGTTGAATCACATGAAAAATAACCTTTTTTAGAAATAGTCAGGTAACACTTTACTTGAAGGTATCTACAAAAGAGACCTGACACTGTCAGAACACATGACATGAGTCCATAGATACCAAATATGTGACTGTGCAACACTGCAGTGTAGTCCCATGTGCCCGAAGATTAAATATAGTATGATATATAGTTGTATACAGAGTTGGTTAACTATATCCATTAACTTTGAGTTTAATTCCAATGAATGGCAGACGTTGGCTGGTGTGAGGAATTCATACACTTTCATATAAGTTACCATTAGGTCGTATATACCGGAGCTTTCAGAACAAGACTTTTGCGGTCTTAATTCCAACTTGGGTACGTACAGAGGCTCTGTCTTCTCCACTTTGTGTGATGAGAAAAAGCCTAGATCTGCCAAAGTGGAAGAGCTTTCATTCTCTCCTCTTACCGATCACTATCACTTTTATCTTTATCCCCATACAATAAATATGATTTGTGACTCGCCCTGTATAGTAAGCACTATAATTAAAACAAGAACTGTTAAAATCTTCCCATATAGGTCCCCAGAGATAAATTGTATCAGTCAAATGAAATGGGAGTCATGGCATGAAAATGTATGAGAAGCTCTAATGCAGACAGCAGTCATTTCTAAGAGGGCAGATGCTGCCCACTGTATATTACACCTACACCACCCTGCAGCTGATGCTCTGAGGACAGGGTAGGGGCTGCTAAATCATGCAAATTGTGCTGGGAATGTTGACTGGGCAAAGAAAGAAAAAAATACTGGAATTAACCCTTAACCCTCATGTTGTCTTCGGGTCAAATTTGACCCGTTTTTAAAGTTTCTTATATTAGAAAATATGGGATGTAGAAATAAGCAGCGAAAATGTAAAAAAATTAACAAATAAACTCTGGGAAAAGCAACAAAAACAATAAAAAAAAACGTCAAAAACACCAGGAGAAAACGTCAAAAACGTCTGAAAAAGCCTCCAAAACATAAAAAAACACCCAAAACATTGAAAAAGTGACAAAACATCGGGAAAAAATGGCAAAATGTCAGGTAACGTGATATCAATTTTGAAATAAGTGACGAAAACGATGAAAAAACCCCACACAAAAACATGGATAGGGAGATAGGGACAACAAAAGTGTTTGTTTTCATGGTTGACGGGAAGACACTTAACACTTAAGATGCTATTACTATTGAGAATGTTTGGTGTGGTCAGACACCAACCACTCCCTATTTTCAGATCAGATCATGTTTCTGGGTCTCCCCTTTATCCTTGTAGTCTGCATTACACCAGCTACCCATTCCAAAGAAACACATTCTCTCTCCCAGCGCGCCAAAACGCGATGCTTGGTCAGGTGCCTTTGGCGTTTGTTACTGACACACAGTCTCCTTTAATGTCTAGCCTCTGTGGCGTCACTTTTGACGCTCTGGGTCTGGGACGTACGTTTAACTGTCCCGCTAACAAACGCCAAAGGCACTTTCTGATGCAATGGGAGTTGAGAATGTGTTGTGAGAGCAGGAGATTTCTATACTTAACAGTCTCTTCCTTCTCCTTCTCCTTCACACATACACATCCACATACATACAAAATAATGTATTATCCCTCCTACACTGGAGTCATAATGTTGCGTAAGGTGCTAGGCTGAAGTGCAAATGTGTGTTAAGTTGAGCTAAGAAACAAACAAAAAACTGTCACCCACATTAGTTTGTCTTTATTTCTGGTGAGATTGTTGTAGTCCGGGTATTTACAGTTTCATCATTCCTGATGGATCAGTAATCATGGTGTTGGGCTGTTGGTGTGTGTATAAGTGTATATAATGTGTGGATGTGTGTTGAAGGGGAACTGATGATTGTTCAGCTGTGAAATTCATGCAGTCCCCTTCAGAGCCTCAAGGAGAAACTGTAATTTATTCTCTGAAGCACCACTGCTGCTGAGAGAACACACACACACACACACACACACACACACACACACACACACACACACACACACACTATACAGTATACATAACACACACACAGATCTGACTAGCTGTAAATCCATCATGCTCAATGGAGGAGAGCTTTTCTTTAACCAGGGTCTACATTAATTAGCGGTACAGGGTTCCCCGCCTCTAATCTCCAGAGGCCTCGGGGCTCTATCCCAGGGACCCCTTCTCCCTGCTGCCACCCACCCACAATGCATCTGTCCCAGGCTTATTCCATGCAGCGCCATGCAAAAAGCCCCTACACTGAAACCAAGATGATCGCTGTTTTTTTATTTTTTTATTTTTTTATTAAAGAAAAGTCTCTGCTGCACACATAGAAGACAAACACACGTGCGCACACACGCATGCACGCACACACGTACACACACTCACACAGTGCTTACAACATATTCTGTAATTAATAGAGGCGCTGACCAAAAAAAGAGACAAAAAAGAAAAGAAATAACACTGAATCATGCGTATGTATCCTCATCCCACCCCTACAAAGCGCTGTTACACAACTGACAGTTTGTCCTCTTATGTAACAGCAACAAAAGGGGCGCTCTAAGGTGGGAGGTGGTGGGTGGGCAGGGGGCTATCAGATCAAATATGGACTTATGTAATTGAGTGTGTCCTTTCTCCTGCTAATTGGAGGAAGCTGGTTTAAGAAAAGAAGAGAGAAATGAGCTGTAGGCTAAGGGAGGGGGAGAGGAAGATGCTCATAAGAAGACATTCACATCAGGAGGGGAAAAGCAAGGGGGCACTGCATCCAAAAAATGCGGTGCTCTTCATTAAATTAGAGGGGATTGTAATCAAGTTCTGAGTGAGTGTAAGTAAATAGCGGGTTAGCAGTCCATCAATAGGAAGTGAGGGCAATCTTGATGCTTTCATTTTTCATGACTGAGGATCCACCTGATCCAACACTGGAATCACTGCCTTTTCCACTTCACACAAGATTCATACACACATGTCTAACTCAGATGAATTACATTTACTGATGACTTTTTAACACTCATGTTTAAAGTTTCTACACCAGAAATATGGCTTTCTTTTAACCAAATGTCCCAGAAACAAACATGGATGGTTCCATACGCTAACTGATGATCACTTCTGTCATGGTCTACCCGGGTGAAAATCTGTGATAATCCATGAACATATGTTCCTCTGATCTTAAGGTGCTCATATTATGCTCATTTTCAGGTTCATAATTGTATTTAGAGGTTGTACCAGAATAGGTTTACATGGTTTAATGTACTGCACATTGCTGCAGCTCCTCTTTTCACCCTGTGTGTTGAGCTCTTCGTTTTAGCTACAGAGTGAGGCATCTCACTTCTGTTCCATCTTTGTTGGGAGTCGCACATGCTCAGTAGCTAGGTAAGGACTACTAGCCATTCAGGAGCAGAGTATAAGGGCGTGCAACACTAAGGGCCCTATCTAAGTGCACGGCGTGAAGCGCCTGGCGCAGGTGCGTTTAGGGCGTGTCCAAAGCCACTTTTGCTGGTTTGACAGCAGAAAAATGGGTCCGTGCGCCAGGCGCATGGTTCAAAAGGGTTGTACTTAGTGTCTTCATTAATTTGTTTTGGGCGTAACATGCAATAAACCAATCAGAGAGTCATCTCCCATTCCCTTTAAAAGCCAGGCACGTTTGTACCTTGGTGCATTGCTATTATGATGGTGGATTTGCACCGTTTTGCATGTTTGTGAGCTGCTGAGTGTCCCTGTGTGTGTGTAACAAGCATAGTGTGCGCACACTGTGAACAAGCCTAGGCACATTTTACTAACTTGCTGTTAAAGTAACAATGAAATGCTGCGTTATTGACTTTAGACCAGGTTTTTGTTGGTCAATGGCACGATCACTTCCCGCTGCCTCAAGATAGCAATACGTAAGGGTTAATGCCCGACGAGGTGTCCATTGTCAGGTATATTGGACGACGGCGAGGCGTGAACGGTTGCCTCCGCTGAAGTCCATTAATACCTGACAATGGACACATTGAAGGGCATTAACCCGCTTATACCATGGTCACTTGCCAAATAACATCTTTTTAAAACTTTATTTCACATTTTAATTAGTTTTACAATCGAAATCTAAAGTTTTTACAAACAATAACTCTGTTTCCCTGGTTACGCCTGACGGTTTGACTAATACCTGGAACAATCATTCCCATCCACCAGGTTCTTATGCAATGCAAACGTTGTTTACTCCTCCAGGAAATAGGAAGGACCTTAGATACGAAATTGCCACCCTTAGCAACCGGAGATGTTTATAGTCCACTCAGCTGATAGAATCCTTCAGCTCAGCTACGAGCCAAAAAGCTAACGCTATGCTAGCAAGATCCAAAGTCAATAACATTGTGTACAGTTGGCAATCAGTAAAACTAATTTGACAGTATGTTAAACAACAAGACAAGCTAGCTATCCAGCCATGTCATTGTCCCCGAAACAATATAACGACTTTTACGAACAATTTGATCTGCGATGTGTAACGTTACCGTCGGCCGCAGCGGCGCAGCCTGGAGTAGCGACCTGAACAGTGAACGGGATGTGAGATAACGTTATTCTCTGTGAAACAAAATCAGTCCAGAGGGGCAGTATAACTTACTTCCTGCAGCGTGTGTGTTAGCGCCATCCTGTGGTGATAATAAATATGAAATGACAGATCCACATTTCCTTTTTGATTTAATGTAGCGCATTGATTTAGTTATTGATTTAACGGTAAACAGTCTGTTTCACCGGAACACCTTTACTAGGTGTCCTATATCACTTTTTTATGGACACCCAGCAGCCAATCAGAATCGAGTATTCACCCAGACCGTGGTATAAGATATCAATAATGCATCTGAACACACCTCCCTGTAAGACCAGCACGCCCATGAGCGCAAAGATGGGTGCAGGTGCATTTGCTATTCAAACGACGCGGGCGCTGGACATTGAAATTGACAACTGCATCGGTCTTAAACTAGCAAAGACACTTGCGTCGGGCTTTGTGCACGCTGCGCTGGGTGTACCCTAAGACTTTTACTGGAATGCCTGTTGACATTCTGTTTATCTCAAGGTAAGGTGCGCTATGTGCACTCTAATTTCTGTGTGCATTGCAGTCTGCACGTTGTGCCACCCTTCACCTTATTCACTTCATTGCACAATTTTTTGTTTATTTCTTCTGATGCTCGTTTAACTTTGTATGTTCAAGTTCAGCGCTGGAATGTAACTAAGTACATTTGGTCCAGTACTGTACTTAAATACAAATGTTGAGGTACATGTACTTTTTTTCTGCATTGAGTGCTTTTACTTTTAATACTGTAAGTACATTGTTCTGATGATACTTACATACTTTTACTTAAGTAACATTTTCAATGCAGGGCTTTCACTTGTAACAGAGTATTTTTACAGTGTGGTATTAGTACTTTTACTTAAGTAAAAGATCGAAATACTTCTTCCACCACTGTTCAAGTTGAGAAACACACATTTCAAAATGTTAGTATTTTTATGCATTTTCCTTGATCATCTAGCAAGTAGACTCATGATACCATTACATCACAATCGCGATTGCAGTATTGTAAATCGCAAACACAATATTACTTTTTATCCATATCGTGCAGCCCTAGATTTATTTGCTCTGTCAGATACGTGTGTGCCCCTCCCCCCTCCTGTTCAGACAGATTTACAGCCGGGCCAATCACAACGCTTATCTGACACGGGCGGGTTTTATACGATGACTGAGAACTTGCAGGGCTTTCACTGTTTTGCACTTTTTAGAGATTAGTTTTTAGTTTTTGAACAGTGTGCCACATTTTATTTTTCTTAGTACAAGAGTTCTCAATTTGTGTGTACAACTCAAGAGAAATCTTTGTGCATGAACATTTCAACATTTCAAGTCCCCAATCCAAAACAAAAACCAAAAACAGGCATACCCATTTTGTTGAAGCTGGTAAATGGCAATTTGAAAAAAAGAAGATGAATAAGACCAGCAGCATTACCATTATCTACAAATGTTATGAAATGAACACAGGGTCTACATGTCTCCAGTTATTACACCGAAAAACACATCTGACCTTATTAATCCTATTTTATTTGCCACATTTCATGTTCCCTTTGCTCTACATTCACTCTGTTCCCCTTTGCTTTTGTTTTTCATCCAGTCCTTCTTCTTCTTCTTCCTTTAAATTCACAGTTTTCCTTACATTCTCTGTTTGTGTTTCACACTCTTTTACCATTGCCAAAATAACACATCTAATTATAATGTTAGATCAACATAAATCTGCTAAATAATGTTTTGGGCAGAACTGCAAAAATAAGATATTGTAGTAAACTACGTGTATCCTCCAAAATGATGGAGTCCAGCATGATGATGGGCTGATGTTTACCTAGCACGACAGTCTGTCTAAGGTCTTCTTAAAACTAGTAAATCAGCAGTCTCTGATACAGGAACAAAAAAAGCCCAAACATGTTCTTTTTCTTAAATATGAAAGAGTTGAATGGAAGCCAACAATTCATTTCACAACAAACCTTTAACAACTGCCCATATAATTGTTTTCTGGTCTGATAAGCCAATCATCTGGATGGCAGCGTTTTTGTGTGTGTGTGTTCAGTTAAACTTGCATCAATATGAAACTCCTAGAGGCAAAGCGGCAGTTGGACAGAACGGCCTGCACACCCTGCACACTATTATTGGCTGGGGTTACACAACCACTTGTGACCCAATTACTCTTTGTTACCGCCCAGAAACGTCCCGCACACAGAAAATTAATGAGAAAAGAGAGAATCCAGGCAGAGGGCAGGGTCTCTGCAGACACCGACACCACCGCACACTTCTAGTGTGTCATAGTGATGATTGAGAAAGATTAAGGGTCAACAGTAACACTAGCAGCTCTGTGAGGCTGTTCTACTGTATACCACAATGCTTTGTGCTAAATGCTAACATCAGCATTATAATATGCTCACAATGACAATGTCAACTTGATGATGTTTAGCAGGTATGGTGTCTACGTGATCACCATCTTTTAGCATGCTAGCATGCTAACATTTTCTATTTAGCACTAAACACAAAGTACAACTGTGGCGGATGAGAATGTAATTAGTTTTGCAGGTATGTGATGATAAACCAAAAGGCTGGACAAAGATAAATGTGAACCTGATGATGGTGCTAGATGAAAAGACAAATCAAAGTTATTACAAATCCTCCTTTGAGGACCATGACTGTCTGTACCAAATGTCCTCCCATATTTGTTGAAATATTTTTAGCCTGGGTCGAAGTGCTAGACTGAATGATTGTCATTGCCATTGCTAAAGCTAACCCAAGTGAAGCTAAATAATACTTAGTATTCTATAGCTGTCTACACTAAGGGTGCAAGCCTGCCTCCTCAGAGTGAAGCCTCCTATGGTGCCATTTTGATGCTAATAAACCATCAGCCCCCGTTAGCATCCCATTGACTGCCATTCATTTTGGCGTCACTTTGACAGTGAATAACTGTCTGAAGCGTTTAAAGACTCCATTTGACCATTGTTTATTTCTAAAGAAACACGACAATGTATAAAAGGCTCCATTACCTTGTATCTCACGTTATGGCTCCGTAGCAGACGTTTTAGTAAAAATAGGCTAACGATTGTGTCATAACCACGCGACTTACTGTCGCATAGTAGATGAATTACCGTACAGTACAGGAGAAGCTCGCAGGCAGTTTCGACTTACATTAGCTGTTTACATTAGCTGTTTACTTTTAATTGCTACTATTAACTAGCATTTTAGTTAGCAATAATTAGCCTGTGCCTATGTTATCTCCTTACATACACCTACGCTCTCCGTCTCTGCAAGATTGGGAATGATTGAGATTTCTCTTGGCACAGCTACCAGAAGACTTACAACGTTCAGACATGTTGCTCACGTCACATCTACGGCGGCAAGCTCAGTTTGCAGCTGTGCAGTAACGCTCAGTAATGCTCAACCATCACCGGAAAAGTGCTTCTAATAGACTTCACTGGTCTCCGTCCAGAGCAACGGGATACGTTGGTCCAGTTTATATACTGTCTTTGGTCTACACAGGAGTTGTTTCAGCCATGTCAGAGTCTTCTGTCTCACAGGCGTCTGGCGAAACAGATACGCTTCTATTTTAATCAATACAGCTGTCCAACAGGCTCTGCCATGGCTCACGTTGCACTTGCCCTATGGAAACAATAGCTGCCTAAACATGGGTGACCTACTCTCAATACTGTGCCTGAACGCATCCTGTGTAGACACAGATGAAGCACTGAAGCTGCTGCTGCTGCAAGCATTTGGCACATTTACATGTACATGATATTCCGTTTTTTGCCTTTATTCCAAAAAAGACGATGTTCCGACTTAGCTGTTTACATGGCTGATGAAAATAAATGTGACACTAATACTTCCATTTTCATGCAGCCGTGCAAAATAGGACTTTTTGTTTTGTTTTTCAGCGGTGGAGGACTTGTTGGACCGTGCAAATACAGCGTCCCTCTTTCATTCCTTCAACCAGCTTCTTGAGAAGGTCGGCGTAGCGATGTGTGCGCATACCCAAAAACCTGTTGATATCCAAGTCTCTGATCATGTTTAAAAGTCTTCTTTTCTTTAGGCCATGCATCTTTACTGCAGCCATGCAAACTGTTGGCCGGTTGGTTTGTGTACAGTAACTCTAGCAATGCACAGAGCTGACCGTAAGCCCTAAACTGTCACAAACTGCAGTAAAAACCCAGACTGAGACGCATATTTTGTATGCGCTGTATACATGTCCAAAGAATGCTTCTGGAAACCTGAATAAGACCGGAATATCCCACATCTTAATCAGAAAATGCTATATTCAGAAAAACGCATTATTGTGAATATCCAGACGGAATATGCGGAGTAATAGTGTGCATGTAAACATACTCAGTGACAGTAGGAGAAACAGCAGCCTTCAACCCCTACCGCCTCCCTACCAGCTTTTCCTTTCTCTTCCTTTCTCTCCTTCCTTTGATCCTGACAGACCAGAGTAAACATATACGTAATGGTCATTTCAGGCATTTTCAACAAAACTAATGCTGCAGATTTCCTTGTGACGACAATTGCAATGAAGCCGTTTGGTATTTGACACATCAGCAGTGCACGCTATCTGAGTCACATGGAGAGCTGATTACATTACTCCTTCTCTCCTTCTTCCTCTCTGAGTCTGCCAGAAAAGGTCAGTGGGATAATTAGGGCCGTCTGAGGCCGGCCAGCAAGCTGGCTAGCTCATTCCTCCCCCGGTCTGTCCGGGACATCGGCCGCATCTTCCGGTCAGCCCTGCTCTGTCCTTCAGCCCCTGCCCATCACTCAGGTTGGCTTAGAGTGGATCTGGCCTGGCTGGACTCACAGGAGGGAGAGTAGGTCGGGGGAGGGGGTGGAGATACCGTAAGCAGCCTCAGCATTAAGACATTTTCGTTTTAGCACGGCGCTAACCTAATTAGCCCTGCTACCCCGCCGCACATATCTGCAATCTAATAAGTAATTAGCATCCAGCACTGCTTCTGCTTGGCATGTGGGGGGGGGGGGGGGAGAGAGAGAGAGAGAGAGAGAGAGAGAGAGAGAGAGAGAGAGCCCCTGGCTATTTCTCTGTCTTTTTTTTCCTTTCACCACATCTCTCATTACTCCCTATACCTCTCTCTCTCTCTCTCTCTCTCTGGCTCATCATGTCCCTCGCTCTCTCTCCCTTCAATCTATACACCAAGCCCCCTCTTCCCCCTCTCCCCCCCCCTCTCTCTCTCTACATGTCTCTTACTCTCCTTTTCTCTCCCTTTTGCTCCCAGAAGGAGAACAAGGAAAGCGAAGGCGAGGAGGAGGAGGAGGAGGAGGAGGAGGAGGAGGAGGAGGAGGAGGAGGAGGAGGAGGAGGAGGAGGCAGGCAAGGCTGTGTTCATTTTTCTTTCATGTACCAGAGGGTTCTGGGAAGAAAAAAAGGGGGGCAAAAGTTCCAAGAAACCAGGAGCGGTGGAGAGAATGTAAAAAGAAATGCCTTTCTGTATTGGACACTGAAATTGATCTTGTTTGACTAGGATTTGATGAGCAACAACGGTGTTGGACTGTTCCTTTAAGGTTAGTAGAGACTACTTTAAGTAATTTTAGTCAGTGGAAAGTCCTCACAATTATAGCACAAACACAGCTGTGTGACGAGACTCAATAGGGGTTGAACAAACAAATTCAATTCACATGGATACGGCAAGATGAAAGGATGCAATTTCTGCCTTGCAAAAGTCTACAGCACAGCTGTTTTGTTATGATTCATTTTTTTTTTTCAGATCCACCACAATTACTGACTTAAATGGAGAGCCTGGAAAGGCATCTGGCAGATGAACCTTGCCGTGTCCTTATAATAACACCAGTGGCGCCGCATGTGCACACACATACACACTCTCTTCAGGCTTGTTTTCAATCCATGCAGAGGAAAGAGTAGGCCTATTGTCCCAATTATCACTACCTGCTCTCTGGCCATGGAACTCACAAACACAGCAACACTTAAACCCCACATGCACTTGTACTTTCAGTGCTCAAACAGGATAGGAAGCACAGCGAGGTCTCAGTGGGTTGATATCATGTAGTGGAGCAGGAGAATGATCACAGTAAAGATGAGCCTTGTACAGCCCCACACATCTTGTGCGCTCAGTTTTTTACCACAAGATAGAAATGGCCAGTCACGTAGAGTTCAGCCTGCTCAGATGTTTACTAGTCTCACATTAACCTTCCTCCACAGTGCTGCGGAGGAAGGTCTGGCTAGTCCCTGAAGCATCCCGGGATGGGAGAAATCGTCTTGGGCGGTGCTAAGCTCTGGACGCAGCGATGTTGGCTCTGCAAAATAGCCTCAGGAAGGATCTTGTTTTGGTGGAACAAGTGTACGTTCAAAGGTTGTTTCAGTCATGTAACAGGAAACTCCGATTGGACAGATAGTCTAGCTAGCTGTCTGGATTTACCCTGCAGAGATCTGAGGAGCAGTTAACCAGAGTCCTCACAAATCCACCAGAGTTTAGAACGCCAAGACAAAGGAAGCAGAAGGTAACGGACATCCGGCCAAAGAGGGACATCCAGCGAAATTTCCGACGGAAACGGAGGAATCCCGTAAGTGGAACGTTGTCGATATAGAGTAGATCTTTACTAGAAGAATTAATAAAATTCTGATTTCTAGCAAATTGGGTCTTATTTTCTTCATTTTTGGCAATCATTTCTGTCAGATGCAGATTAGTTGAGATAACATTGTTCAAAACAAAGTAAGTGCTGAGATCTGGGAGCACATTGAAATCGCTACAAAGTCTGACGGGGCAAGAAACACAAGCAGTCATATATGATCACAAAACAGTATAACTTTTAATTATTACAATACTAAGAGTATTGCTTATTTGAATTGAGTATGATGGGTTTGGTGATGGTGATTTTGGGGCTGTTTCATGTTAAACAAAAAAGGATGTTACTCCTTAACCAAAAGGTATATCTCTGTAGGGATCCTTTCCATTATGTTGTCAGCCCCTTAGAATAATAATCTGAGCCTGTCAGCGCAGGGGCGTAGGCAGAAATAGTATTTTGGGTGGGCCAATACAAAAGTGAGTAGGCCATTTCAAAAAGACTAGAAGTAGCAAAAAGGACAAACATACTGCATTACAAAGGCAATAACAGTACTGTCTACACAACATGCTCAGCCAACAAAGCTCAGTCTAAACAGTTTGTACACAACAATATAGACAAAAACCTGTCAGTTTTAACCTATTCAGGCTAAAATATATTTGCACCGCCAGAACCAGCGGCATTTGCTCTGCACTGCACTGTTATAAAATTAACCATTTCATTTCATTTCAAGTGGCAACTAAACATGAACCCAGACAGCAGAGAAGGCGTTTACATACTGCATGACATAGAACAGCCTACATCAGACAGAAATCACACGTCACAATAACAATGCAACAGCATTGTTGCTTCAGGACTACGGTCAGATCATGAGCAGTGAATGCTACCAGCAGTAAAAGAAAATCAAAGAATGAAAACTTCCAGCTAAGCATTGTTTGAATTATGAAAGATATAATGAAAAGTGGCCAGCAAGGCGCCAAATCTTAGACAGCATATCGAGTCCACGGCAGTGACAGGATCACAGAAAATTAAAAACTACATCACCCACAGATAAGTTATCTTCTTATTTAATGTGGGCAAAACACAAACGTGTTTCAGCTAGAAGCCATCATCAGTGTTCACCATTTCTTACTAAATAGAAAGGTTACTAGGTTACTTAATAACACAAGAAGCATGAAAGACGTTTTAGTGAATGTTACCTCTGTGAGGGCCTCCTCTCTCTCTGATTGGCTGTCAGCTCCGCTGGGGAAATGTCTGCACATGCTGCAGGAAAGCTCGTCCTTATTTACACTCTATTCCATCCAAGAAAACTGTCCATTCCACTTTAAAGAGAAGCCATTGTTGTCACGGTAACTTTTAACAGTAGCCTACATTGCTTAACACATCCATGGTGCATTGTCTAAAAAGCCAGCTAGCTAACGTTAGCTGCTGAAGGCAGCCCGGACAGTCTGCCTGTTGTTACCATAGCAACCAACTATGTTCCAGGTGTTTGATCTAATTGTTTGATTGTATGGTTTAAACAGTTTAGTTTTAACCAGAAGAAAATACACATTAAACACACACAAGTTCTGTTATTATTTCTTTTTTTACATACATTTGAATATTTTTCATAACAAAACGTATTTTGATCAAACTTGGCTGGACGGGCCAGTGAGTAAAGTGGGCGGGCCAGTGCCTCCCTGGCCCATTACTGCCTACGTGCCTGCTGTCAGCAGCAAAAATAGCACTTTTAGTGGACGTAAACCGACGGTGAATATTTGTCCTATCGGGTTACATTGCACCAATTTCAAAGATTTTTGATCACATCAGACACTTAGACACCATTGCATGGTAAAATAAAGTCCAGGTTGAAAAATACAGAAATTACACTTTAATGTATATCCCTTCAGAATTTTCACACCTGTTTTTACTGCAGTTGAATAATATAGGCCATGTTTGAACAGAAGAAGAGTAACATGCTCTGCAGTAGGCATTGATGACAGAAATGGACAAAGCTAACACAATCAGTTGTAATAAGCTAAAATTGTCCTTTTATTACGTACAGAGGTACAATCCTGCAAATGCATTGGGTATTATTCACCTTAAATTCATTCAGGCAATGACTTTTTGGAGATAATGAGTTGATATTTAACCGTCATTTATTCTCGCCTCCAGTTTTTTTTTTTTTTTTTTCCAGTAACAGCCATTTGATTTGTATGGCTTTTTCATTGAACTTCAGCATTTATTCAACCAACTCTCCAATGCAATGCTCTGTTTTTTTCTCTTTGATTTGAAATTTGAAACCTTTCCAAGAAACTTTAATTTAGGCTATATCAACAACTTTCTAGATAATTATTAGGAGACAGACAACAAAGGTGTATGACACACATTAGAACACCAGTACTTATTGTTGTGACGTGCGTCACTGCGGGATGATGGGCACTGGCGCTTCAAGATGTGCCATTGTCCTATTTCCTAGTATCAGACGCTCCAGACAAGCAGCAATTTGCTGTCTGGATTGGCGTGTTCCAGGTACTGCAGCACGACTGCTTCTTCTGTCTGTGAGGTATTCAACGAGCTTCAAATGGCAGCCTCTGCATGTTGCCCTAAAGGGACTCAAAATCTAAAGAGTTACCAAAAAAAAAACGGAACTATTTACTGCTAAATTCAGGCCAGCAGTCCTTTGGTTAAATGTGACAGGTGGGACATTTTGTCAGCTGAAAAGACACTGCAAAGGTAGGAATCTGCACATAATGAATGCATCCATCCAATGTCGAACAACTATGGTAAAAGAGTGTTCATGTAATAAGAAAATGGAAAAAGAGCCTCAGAGGGTTTGAAGACGGTGTCACAAAGTGGAGAGGGATCCACGCGAGGAGAGACAGTGGCAGACTGAGTGACGGAGGTGCACAGGGGAAAACAAGGAGGACGTTTGCTCCTTTCACACATGAAGGAAGACTCTGGCTCTCGATATTCAGTCTCTGTGAGTCTCTATGTCTCTCTGAACTCCTGTAAATGGAGCTTTCTAATGGCTCGGCCCCCATGTTCTGTATTTAAGGGCACCCTGGTTACATAAGCAGTGCCTGGGCCTGATTAGGGGCGTCCACTCCACCAGATGGATTGCTTTGCATTTGCTCGGCATATCCATCTGGGAACTTTCCGTTGGAGAACTTTTGGGAAGGGGCAAAAATACTGGTTAGCTGATTGGATAAACCAGCTGTCTATCACCAGCTTTGTTGGTGATAGATGGGCCAAATCAACCAATCAGATCAACGAAGCGTATGACGGAACCAGTTGATATATCAAACTCTTGCCGAAACCAGTCGGGTGAAGAGCAAAAACATCTTTTCCTCCTAGAAAAGCCTTAAGTGCCGTTTTTTGCTCTTCTTTCAATGAAGGAAACCTTTCTAATTCGGATAATACTTGCACGATAGCTACGCTCATCTCATCCGTGGAAGTCGCCATGTTGTTTAGATTGAACAGTTGCTTCTCGTTGCGTCACACCTAAACCCACCACAAAACCAACGCTGATTGGTCAATCGCGAGATCAGGATGGTCTCACGAGGCTAGTCCACTCCGGCCTGCTTACACAATATAGTTCTAGGGCTGGGACGATATGCTTTTGTCCCGGTTTTGATTCTTTCACTATACATGGGATCCGATAGGATTTGTATTGTGATTTTAATTTATCGTGATTCAATAGTGTTGAGTATTGCGATTTCCTTTTGTCGTGGTTGTGTGTATTTCCCTTGTTGGTTTTTTGCTTTTTCTGTATTTCCCCTTCGTCTATGTTCTGTGGTTTTTGTCTAGTGTTGTCAAGTTTCTGTATTTAGTTCTTTTCATGTTCTCTGTTAGTCCCTTCCCATTTCCTGTTTTATTTTGAAAAGTTGTCTGTCTGCCCTTGTGTTGTCTAGTTCTACTTCCTGTGTTTTCCCGCCTGTGTGATTACCTGATGTTTGCCACCTGTTCCCCAGCCCTTGTGTCACCTGCCTCTTGTTTCCTCGTTAGCCAGTTTATTTAGCCCCTGAGTTTCCTTTGTCCTTCGTCCGATCGTTTTGCTCCTGTGTCCCTCTGAGTTTGTGCCTGTTCTTGCCTGTTCTTGCCTGTTCTTGCCTGTTCTTGCCTGTTCTTGCCTGTTCTTGCCTGTCCAGTGAGTTTCCTGTTTTTTGTCCTTTATTCTGGATTTTTATTTTTCCCTGCCCCAGTCTGGATTCCTTGTTTTTGTCTGCTTCCTTTTTTGGATTACTCTGTTTGTTTGCACCCAGCTTTTGTTTTAATAAATCCGTGAGCAGATCCTACCATCACCTGCCTGCCTGCCTCTCTCTCTGCATTTGGGTCCTTTAAATCCCCTACCCGTAACAGAACGATCGGACCAACATGGACCCAGCAGCGGTGAGGTTTGAACCATTGTTTCACCCTTTGGACAATGACGGGGAGCAGTTGCTGGGGATGTTACGCGGGCTCCATGAGAGGAACCCCGCCCTGGCTAAACATATTATGGAGGTTCGCTGGCAGGCGACTGCCAGGGAGTTTGACCTCCCCTGCAATCCCTTTGTTCCCGAGCTGACATGCAACCCTTCTGTTCCCGGGCTGGCATGCGGCTCCCCTGACCCTGGGCTGACGGGCAGCTCTCCCGACCCTGGGCTGACGTGCAGCTCCTTTGACCCTGAGCTGACGTGCAACCCTTCTGTCCCCGAGCCTGAGTTGACCAGTGTCAAACGTGGTCGCAAGAGGGGACGTGGCCGTAACCGGTCCCAACGCCATTCCCAGCTTCATCCTCTGTCCAGCGGACCTGAGCCAGAGTTGTCCAGCGGACTAGAGCCCTTGCTGTCCAGTGACCCCGAGCCTGAGCTGATCTGTGTCCCTGAACCTCCGCTGACGTCCAGCAGTCCAGAGCCTACGCTGACCGTTCTCCCAGAGTCTACGCTGACCGTTCTCCCAGAGTCTACGCTGACCCCGTTCTCCCAGAGTCTACGCTGACCGTTCTCTCAGAGTCTACGCTGACCGTTCTCTCAGAGTCTACGCTGACCGTTCTCTCAGAGTCTACGCTGACCGTTCTCTCAGAGTCTACGCTGACCGTTCTCCCAGAGTCTACGCCGGTCTCCAGCGCCCCAGAGACTTTGTTGGTCAGCGCCCCAGAGACTTTGTTGGTCAGCGCCCCAGAGACTTTGTTGGTCAGCGCCCCAGAGACTTTGTTGGTCAGCGCCCCAGAGACTTTGTTGGTCAGCGCCCCAGAGACTGCCCTGGAGGCTTTTCCGGCCCCAGAGTCCCCTGAGTCCCGGCCGTGCAGCGGCCCCCCAGAGTCCCCTGAGTCCCGGCCGTGCAGCGGCCCCCCAGAGTCCCCTGAGTCCCGGCCGTGCAGCGGCCCCCCAGAGTCCCCTGAGTCCCGGCCGTGCAGCGGCTCCCCAGAGTCCCCTGAGTCCCGGCCGTGCAGCGGCCCCCCAGAGTCCCCTGAGTCCCGGCCGTGCAGCGGCCCCCCAGAGTCCCCTGAGTCCCGGCCGTGCAGCGGCCCCCCAGAGTCCCCTGAGTCCCGGCCGTGCAGCGGCCCCCCAGAGTCCCCTGAGTCCCGGCCGTGCAGCGGCCCCCCAGAGCCCCCTGAGTCCCGGCCGTGCAGCGGCCCCCCAGAGCCCCCTGAGTCCCGGCCGTGCAGCGGCCCCCCAGAGCCCCCTGAGTCCCGGCCGTGCAGCGGCCCCCCAGAGCCCCCTGAGTCCCGGCCGTGCAGCGGCCCCCCAGAGCCCCCTGAGTCCCGGCCGTGCAGCGGCCCCCCAGAGCCCCCTGAGTCCCGGCCGTGTAGCGGCCCCCCAGAGCCCCCTGAGTCCCGGCCGTGTAGCGGCCCCCCAGAGCCCCCTGAGTCCCGGCCGTGTAGCGGCCCCCCAGAGCCCCCTGAGTCCCGGCCGTGTAGCGGCCCCCCAGAGCCCCCTGAGTCCCGGCCGTGTAGCGGCCCCCCAGAGCCCCCTGAGTCCCGGCCGTGTAGCGGCCCCCTGAGTCCCGGCCGTGTAGCGGCCCCCCAGAGCCCCCTGAGTCCCGGCCGTGTAGCGGCCCCCCAGAGCCCCCTGAGTCCCGGCCGTGTAGCGGCCCCCCAGAGCCCCCTGAGTCCCGGCCGTGTAGCGGCCCCCCAGAGCCCCCTGAGTCCCGGCCGTGTAGCGGCCCCCCAGAGCCCCCTGAGTCCCGGCCGTGTAGCGGCCCCCCTCTTTCCCGGCCGTGTAGCGGTCTCCCCCTTCCCCGGCCGGCTAGCGGTTTCCCAGAGCCCCCCGAGTCCCGGTCGGCTAGCGGTCTCCCAGAGCCCCCCGAGTCCCGGTCGGCTAGCGGTCTCCCAGAGCCCCCCGAGTCCCGGCCGTGTAGCGGTCTCCCCCTTCCCCGGCCAGCTAGCGGTCTCCCCCTTCCCCGGCCGGCTAGCGGTCTCCCCCTTCCCCGGCCGGCTAGCGGTTCCCCAGAGCCCCCCGAGTCCCGGCCGTGTAGCGGTCTCCCCCTTCCCCGGCCGTGTAGCGGTCTCCCCCTTCCCCGGCCGTGTAGGGATCTCCCCCTTCCCCGACCGGCTAGCGATCTCCCCCTTCCCCGGCCGGCTAGCGGTCTCCCCCTTCCCCGGCCGGCTAGAGGTCTCCCCCTTCCCCGGCCGGCTAGCGGTTCCCCAAAGCCCCCCGAGTCCCGGCCGGCTAGCGGTCTTCCCCTTCCCCGGCCGGCTTTCGGTCTCCCTCTTCCTCGGCCGGTTAGCGGCCTCCACGTTCCCCGGTCGGTTAGCGGTCTCCCAGACCCCCGGCTAGCTAACCGCTCCCCCGAACTGGTGTCCGGCTTCCCTAACCGGACCATGCCTTTTCCCCCTCGTACCTTGCCGGGCTCCGGCGTCCCGAAACCCAAGCTGTCTGTCCCCATCACCGTGCCCGTCTCCATCCCCGTCACCATGCCCATCTCCGTGCCCATCTCCATCCCCGTCACCGTGCCCGTCTCCATCCCCGTCACCGTGCCCATCTCCGTTCCTGTCACCGTGCCCGTCCCCGTCCCTGTAACCGTGCCCGTCTTTGTCTATGTCACCGTGCCCGTCCTTGTCTATATCAAAGTGCCCGTCTTTGTTCCCGTCACCATGCCCGTCTCTGTCCCCCTCACGGTCCGCGTCCCTGTTACCTTCCCTCCCCCTAAGTCCGAATCGGTCCCTTCTATGTTTGTCCCGTCTGCGTCAGTCCCATCCGCGTCTGTTCTGTCTGAATCTGTCTTGTCTGTGTCTGCATGTGTCCAGTCTGCGTCTGTCTCGTCCAAGTCTGTTCAGTCCCGTGTGTCCTCACTCCCCAGTTCCCAGTCCCTGAGTCCTGAGTGCTCTTCGTTCCCTGTGCCCCAGCGCCCTATGCTCCCTGTGCCCCAGCGCCCTATGCTCCCTGTGCCCCAGCGCCCTATGCTCCCTGTGCCCCAGCGCCCTATGCTCCCTGTGCCCCAGCGCCCTTTGCTCCCTGTGCCCCAGCGCCCTTTGCTCCCTGTGCCCCAGCGCCCTTTGCTCCCTGTGCCCCAGCGCCCTTTGCTCCCTGTGCCCCAGCGCCCTTTGCTCCCAGTGCCCCAGCGCCCTTCGCTCCCTGTGCCCCAGCGACCTTCGCTCCCTGTGCCCCAGCGCCCTTCGTTTCCTGTGACCCATGTGTCCTCTGTCCCCTGTTCCCCAGTGCCCGGAGTCCCAGTGCCCTCTGTCCCCTGTGCCCCAGTGCCCTCTGTCCCCTGTGCCCCAGTGCCCTCTGTCCCCTGTGCCCCAGTGCCCTCTATCCCCTGTGTCCCTGTGTCCCTAGTGCTCTCTGTCCCCTTTGTCCCTAGTGCCCCGTGTTCCCTGTGTCCCTAGTGCCCTGTGTCCCCAGTGCCCCGTGTTCCCTGTGTCCCTAGTGCTCTCTGTCCCCTTTTTCCCCAGTGCCCTGTGTCCCTAGTGCCCTCTGTTCCTAGTGCCCTCTGTTCCCTCTGTTCCTAGTGCCCTCTGTTCCCTGTGTCCCTAGTGCCCCGTGTCCCCTGTGTCCCTAGTGCCCCGTGTCCCCTTTGTCCCTAGTGCCCCGTGTCCCCTTTGTCCCCAGTGCCCTGTGTCCCTAGTGCCCTCTGTTCCCTGTGTCCCTAGTGCCCCGTGTTCCCTGTGTCCCCAGTGCCCTGTGTCCCCAGTGCTCCGTGTTCCCTGTGTCCCCAGTGCCTTGTGCCCCTAGGGCTCTCTGTTCCCTATGCCCCAGTCGCCCTTTTTCCTCCTCCGGACTCTCGCCCTCCTTGGGTAGTTTTCTGTTTGTTTCTTTTTCTTTAGGGACGTCTGGAATCCGTCCCTTGAGGAGGGGGTTCTGTCGTGGTTGTGTGTATTTCCCTTGTTGGTTTTTTGCTTTTTCTGTATTTCCCCTTCGTCTATGTTCTGTGGTTTTTGTCTAGTGTTGTCAAGTTTCTGTATTTAGTTCTTTTCATGTTCTCTGTTAGTCCCTTCCCATTTCCTGTTTTATTTTGAAAAGTTGTCTGTCTGCCCTTGTGTTGTCTAGTTCTACTTCCTGTGTTTTCCCGCCTGTGTGATTACCTGATGTTTGCCACCTGTTCCCCAGCCCTTGTGTCACCTGCCTCTTGTTTCCTCGTTAGCCAGTTTATTTAGCCCCTGAGTTTCCTTTGTCCTTCGTCCGATCGTTTTGCTCCTGTGTCCCTCTGAGTTTGTGCCTGTTCTTGCCTGTTCTTGCCTGTTCTTGCCTGTCCAGTGAGTTTCCTGTTTTTTGTCCTTTATTTCTGGATTTTTATTTTTCCCTGCCCCAGTCTGGATTCCTTGTTTTTGTCTGCTTCCTTTTTTGGATTACTGTTTGTTTGCACCCAGCTTTTGTTTTAATAAATCCGTGAGCAGATCCTACCATCACCTGCCTGCCTGCCTCTCTCTCTGCATTTGGGTCCTTTAAATCCCCTACCCGTAACACCTTTCCTTCTTTAAACAAAACAAAAGTTGAGTAATACACTTCTATAAATAATATCTCATGAGACATTTCTAAAAACTAATTGTTTTCTAAGAAGAATGCACATCACATGTCAGTCATACATTTATTTCATTTGCAAAGAAGAAACATAATAATATATGATGTACATGCTGTTGGTGGTACCGTATAAACAGAAAAAAGATATGTATAAAAAATGTATTCTAGGGAAATTAATCAATATTAAAAAAAAAATTGTCACAACAAAATCACGATACATACGTGAATTGATCCCCCCCCCCTACATAGTTCCAAGAGCCTCACACACACACACGAGTTAGCCAAGCGGCCAACCAACTTCTCAACTCAGTCAGACATCCACAGCACATTAAAGCAACGTCCTTTAATTCAACCCCGTCCTCGCAGCAACGTCTCATAAATCAACCATCACCAGCATGGCCCACCTCGCATTTTTACAGCATTTTAAATCAATTCTTCAGCAGTTTCCCTGCCACTTTCTGTGATGTAAAATCTGTCGACAAAGTGCGTTACTCATATTCAAAGTGCCTAAAGAGACAGGGTGCTGTGATCAGAGATCCAGGCCTCCTGTCTGTCTGTCTGTCTGTCTGCCGTGGCCCTGAGCCCCTTGTCCCCATGAATCCACTTCCCTGTCAGGCCCTGCGGCTCATCATTGTCCAACTTCAGGGAGATCTTACTTTTTTCACCCTTCGCTGCTACAAAAAGGCTTCAAAAGCGCACGCCACAGCCATTGTTCCTGCTGACTAGCTCTGCTCTGATCAAATGTTTGGGCTATGGGTTGAATCGTGTGCAAGAGCGAAAAGAAGAAGAAGAACAAAAAACGAGTTATGCAAACTCGGCTGGCGGCGAAACTTGACATGACTGTTGAGGCTGATGTTTAGAGGACATGAAAAGCATTCAGCTGAAGTACCATAGTAGTTTAATATCAGAGAATGGATGAAAGCAGAATGGCGTTCAAGTCTTGAAGAATGAGCTATTTTCTGTGACAAAAACACAGCAGACGTGACATCACACTCTTAACAAGTCAAACATTTGGAAGCGGCTGCTGAATTGAAAGCCTCCATTCGGTAAAAAAACAACACCAAAAAAAAGAAGATCATGAAAAGAAGTTGTCTCGCATCAGATGATTACAAATGCAGTCGTACAGTTGCCCCGGAAAAAAGCACATCACACAGCATCAGAGCGTCACAGGACAGCGATACCAACCCAATTTATGCTCTGGAAAGCAATGTTGTCAAGCAGCACTATCTCTCACAGTCAGCTGTGACAAGCCGTCATCTGCGATACACAAACTGCTACTTTTCGGGACTGGGAAGGATATCAAGCCAGTCAGTTTGTCTAGCCAGGGAGGGGTACCTGCTGCAGGGGGATCGGCTGGAAAAAGGACAGCCGGCCTCATTTTTGAGATATATTCTCATATGATGAATATATACAGTATATAGGAGATCAAACAGGCTGTTCCTAATGGACAATGGACAGCTACAAAAAGTTAAGCACTGTAATTCGTATGTATTCCACATATTTTTTGTGCTGTATGCATCACAATGACCGCTGCTGTATAGCGACACTGTGGACCGTGTAGGGAGGAGGGTTGGCGTGGAAGGGTCGGTTATAAAACACAGCGCTTTCGAGCCGGGGAGCAGCGTTGGCGTGTTTGTTCCCCCGGGAGTGTTTTAATCCAAACCACCATCTTTTTCCTAAACTTAACTCATCCTTTTGGTGCCTAAACTTAATTGTCGCCGCCCCATGACTGTACCCGGCTCACAGTCCAACCCGTTCTCACTCCGATCTCGTGGAATACGGACTCTTGGTCAGTGGCTGTCAGCGCCACGTACAACGCAAGGTCCCTTCAGTGTTGGGGTGGTGGATGGGTCAAACAACACTCAACTTTCACCCAGGAGACCGGGGTTCATGTCCCGCGTGTCACTTTTTCATAAACCCAACTGTCGCTTTCTTCTTTTCATAAACCCAACTGTCCCGTTCTTTTTTTCCTAAACCCAACTGTCCCGTTCTTTTTTTCCTAAACCCAACTGTCCCGTTCTTGTCCCGCATGTCATGTAAACATACCTTTTATAAGCCCACCTAACTGCATCCAAAGTGACGCCAATAGTCCTGACCAAGCGCGTTTAGATATGACACTAAAGGACACTTTCAGCGTCAATAACAACGCCAAAGGCACCTAACCAAGCGTCACGTATTGGCGGCTAAACACAACTACCATCTGCCGCTGATACAACGGAGCTCTGTATCCGGCACCACATGACCAGCCTGCGGTCGCCTAGTTTCGTAGGATATCATACGAATTGGTGTGCAGACATCTTCATACCATATCGTTGGACCAGTTCTTGGCAATGTGTTGGATCATATGACCTAATATTACAATTATTAGATTGCCGTAGATTAGAAGCTAATGTTGCTTTGCATCTTTGCAGCATAATTAAGTTAATGTCTTCTATTTTTTTATTGTTATTCACTGTATTCATTAAACTGGCTGAACACACATGAGACCATGTCTATCAGAGTGAGAGAGACAATACACTTTTGTGGTCTGAATCAGTATTTATTTTGAAATACGTCCTATAGTAATACGTCCCGTAGTAATCTATCAGAATCATCAGACTTTATTAATACCCTCAGGGAAATTGTTTAGTTGCAGTCAGAGCATGTGAGCGGAGTGGAGCGGGAGCGGGTGGGGAGTGCGAGCTGGCGGGTCTTAGAGCGCAGAGCGGCATTTTTAAAAGGACGGAGCGTCGCTCTATTTCTCGCTCCAATTTCGCTCCGCTCACACCACGAGTCTGAAGCATGCTCAGTCAAGCCTGACCCAGAATCCATCTGTCTTGCACTGTCATCAACAGATCAAGTTCGTTTTGTCATTCAAGTACGCCTAATAGTTTGTTTTATTTTATTTGTGTCGTCCGTAAAATGTTGTTGTTGCTCATTAGTTCTTTAGGAGGTAAGGCTGTGGTCTAAGCTAAAAGTGATATACATGTAGATTTTTTCTTTTTTTGGAGCGAGCGGGGGGCGATTTGAGTGGAGCTTCAGTGAGTAATGAGCGGAGATTCTCACCGCTCCACTCCGCTCCACTCCGCTCATATGCTCTGGTTGCAGTTGATCACAGTCAAATTTAATGTAAAATAAAATTGAGAAAAGAGCAAGTCAATAAGTATATAAAGTAACATAGCTAGAGTAAGAAATACAAATGTTAAGTAGAAGTAAAGTGAGATTAGGTTAAAATGATTGTTTGAAACAGATTGTACAAATTCTATTGTAGTGCAGTGTCAACATAAAGAGTACAGTGTCAACATAAATACAGTACAAATATCTAGCGTGTATTCTCAGCAGAGCACAGTGGAGAGCTGCTTCTGGGAGGCGCTGCGTCACGGCTGGTTATTTCACAAGCATTGTCATGAGTGGCTGCGATTGCACCTCATGGAATTTAAGGATTATGCTCACATCATCATATTTCAGTACGGCCCAACAACCCCGCCTCCTCTTCAACATTACACCAGCAGCAGCTGGAGCTCGGAAGTGGAATGCACACTATGTTGCCCCACATTACATATATCCTTTATGAAAGTATTACATTATTCTGGGCTGCCTTGTTGGTCTCATATTGCTGAACTAAAACTTCTACTTTATACAATAACTACTATTCTCACTACTACAGGTACAGGTCCTGTTCCTACTGCCATTAACACTGATACTACTACTGTTAGCCGTACAACAAGTGTCACACAAACATTAACCCTCTGAGGACGAAAGATGCACCGGAGCATCTAAATGATGTTTGACAGAACTCCTACTCAAAAAGCGATATTACAAAATTTCATTTCAGACATTTATTTACTATTTTAATCATATATAACCTACGACTTTGGTAAACTCATTTCAAGCACTGAAACAATTTGTACAACACATCATAAGTTAAGGTGTGTTTTCAAAAGAGATTTGAGGAATTTCAAAAAGTTCATCAACGTTTCAGCTTTGGCTCCAAATGATCTCTTTACATGTTGCTCTAGAAAAAAATGTGGCGTCACAATACGGAAAGCTGAGTTTGTTTTGAACATTTTGATGTGAAACACATGGGGATTAGTTATATGCAAGTAAATTTAAGAAAATATGTGAAAATGCCCTTAGACCTCAGAGGGGTAAATACGTGTGATTTTTTCCCTGATTGTGGCTCCCAACAGTGTGTCCCAACACATGACCTGATTGGTCCTCAGAGCAAGGCTCCAGTAACTGCTCTCTTGTGTTGCAGGTGCTGCTTTACATTGCAAAGTTTTCCATCTGGTGGAATCCTGCAAGGCGGTGGGACCACATAAAGCAACAGCAGTGACTTGCAGTGAATAATTCAGTGCAATACACGCAGCTCAGCATGCAGTGCAAGCTGTCACAGTAAACCCACAAACAACTCACAGGGGCTTGACTGGACATCAGACAAATTGCTAAATCTACAGTATTAGGTTCAAAATTCAGTTTTTTATACGTTGTTTGGAATTCGAAGCAGGTTACCAACATCATGGTGCACATGCAGTCCACATAGCATGTCCAACATGAAGAAGCTTTAGAAATGGGAGTAGTGGCTGGCTGTAAGACCTCCATAGTGATGGAGTGAGGGTGATGGATAATGGTAATAGAGTCAATGGTCAATAGAAAGACACTTGTGTTTGTGAGGATTCTAACTGATGCAATCAGTCCGCGTTTCTCCACTTCACAGCCCTGGACGGTACAAACAGTGTAGAAAGTATGCAATATGAATTTGCCATACAGTATGAATTTGGACTAAACTGTGCAATGCTGTAGAGCCCTTATTTAGGTTGAGTCGGGAAGGACTAAGCCAGTGGCGTACCAGAGCGAAGTATGTGTACTCCTGAAAACCACAGCAGGCTGCTACAGTATAACCACACAGACCTCTACACACATCAGACTACTCGGTTCTAACTCAACATTTCTCCGTTCTCGGCTGTTTACACTGTATAAAATAAGGCTACAGTAGCAGCTAGCAGGTTAGCTCATAGCTTTATCCCAACAGAACATATGTAGCAGTTTACCATCAGATTAGACTCATTACTGCTAGGATTCTGAAAAAATCTAATTGTGAACATGGGCCAGAACATTTTAGAAAACATTAACCTTATGCACTGCATGTGCAATTTTAACTCCTGCTGTAACTGTAATCTAATCCGAATTCTAACCCTAACTTTATATCCAAGGCCCATCTGACCACTGGAGAAGATAAGTGAAGATGTCTTCACTCACTAGTCACTGGTCCTCACAGAGACAGACATATACCAACACAAACACACATCACACACCATGATCACTGCTCCGTTGGTGAGGTTATGAACCCATCTACTCCGAATCTAGCAGAGAGAGAGAGAGAGAGAGAGAGAGAGAGAGAGAGAGAGAGAGAGAGAGAGAGAGAGAGAGAGAGAGAGAGAGAGAGAGAGAGAGAGAGAGATAGATAGATAGATAGATAGATAGATAGATAGATATGTGTTGGTTCAACCCGTTCTCACTCCGAACTCGTAAAATGACGCTTGGTCAGTGGCTGTCAGCAAAAATCACCCTTCAGCGTCTGTATGAAATGGTCCGGGCAGAGCAGCAGCTACACGCCGCTGTAAGATGGCATAGTATTAAGAGCGACAATGGTAGTGAGTAGTGTGAAAGGCCGAAAATGTGTGTAGGGAGGTTGGTTGGGGGGGTGGATGGGTCAATCACACATGACTTTCACCCAGGAGACCGGGGATCGTGTCCCGCATGTTCCTAAACCCAACTGTCCTGTTGTTGTCCCACGTGTCACGGAAACATGCCTCTTATAAGCACACCCACCATCTTTTCCTTAACCTAACTGCGTCCAAAGTAAAACAAATAGTCCCAACCCAGTGCGTTTAGATTTGACGCTAATGGAGACTTTTAGCGTCAATAACAACGCCAAAGGCACCTGACCAAGCGTCTGTATTTTACATGATGGGAGTGAAAATGTGTTGGGTGGTTTGATGGGAGTGGGAGCCCCAGTGTTGCAATGGAGGGTATACGCAGTTAAACGTGGCAGTATAAAGTATACCCACCTATCAGCCAAAAAGCCATTGGAATGTACAGGAAAGTATACCCACTACTAGGCCTGCACGATAAATCGTTATAAAATCACAATCTCGATTCACCCCTGTTCGCGATTTAATTTTTAAATGACTTTGATTTTTTATTTTTTTTGGTACCGCCAATTTGTTTTGTTCATGTGTGCAATAAACATTACACAATTGTGGCAGAGAATCATGATATCAATTCTAAACTAATATTCATATTCAGATTCATATTTTTCCCTGAATCGTGCAGGCCTACCCACTACTTCCTCTGTAACCTGCCCATCTACCTTAGTCCAAAATCCTTGGTCAAATACAATTAAAGAAACCCTAATGAGAGATAAAAATGAAGCAATTAATAGACCACCAAATAAAGGTTTATGACCCGTTTTCCAAGTTTTTAATAACAGAAATATGGGTTTCTTTCAACCAAATTGCCCCAAAATAACATGGATGTATGGATGTACGTTGTATGGAAGCCATACATTTAAACAAATGATTACTTCCATTGAATTGTGAGTGTTTTATTACATTTCTTATAGCAATAATTTAAATGGTTTCAAAACCTGAAACTAAACTTTGACTTTCTGTGATCCACTCAACATCCTCTGATCTTTACTATTCGTCCAAGTAATCCATAAATTCTGCTTTTTTTAACTAAAGAAATTTGGTGTAACGTTATATAAAATAGGTTATTGACCATGAATTCATAAAATGTTGACCCTGATAGACGACATGTTCTTGGTCAACGGGAAGACAACACATGGGTTAACCATCTTAACACCAAGAAATTACCCAAAAAGACTAATTTAGACCATAAAAAGACCATCTTGTTTGGACCCAGTTTTCCATGCAGCACCAGTTTAGGCTACATGTTACAGAATACATGTTTAAGATCATTTAAGAACAGTGGTGAGCGTTAAATGATGTGTTTAGAAGAAAGACCAGTTTAGAGCATCATAGTTAAGCAGCAAAACCATGTCAGGCATAACAAATAACTCGTATTTTCACCAGTTAGTCGCCAGAGTGAAAATATTATACCTGTTCTCATGGGGCTCCACTGGCATGCTGATCTGGGGACAAATTGGCTGCCACCTGTGGAAGGCTTTTAAGCTGTTTAAGAAATGCAGTGAGTGCAGCCTGGAGTGTGCCCCTACCTTAAGCCTGGGCTGGCTGTATGAATGAATTACAATAATCCAAGCATTTCACTATTCCAAGCAACCTGGATATCTGGAGGCTTCAGATTAGCGAGGTGCAACTGTATTTTTAATGCTGTAAAAACTCCAGATAGTGCAGTTTGGATTGCAGCCCAGATGTGGCACGCATAATTACAACGGGCATGGCGGGGGGGGGGGGGGGTCACAGCAGTTCACCGCAATAATTACAACAAAACAAACAGTAACAAAAAACTCGCAATAGCTAATAATGATAATGAGAGCAAATAAGTTGATGAGGTTGACTTTATTTACGACTTGTGTGAATTCTTTATAGCGTATGAGATTCATGACTGCATGCCAACTTGGCAGCTCAGTGGTCAATTAAGCTTGCACACACTTGAGCTGCATCTTTCTCCTCCAGTTTACCCAAGCACAGACATACACAGTGAGTGCATACGCAAACAGACTGAAGGGTTTATGGAAGATACATTAACACACACTACAGGAGGACGGTGTGGAGAGCCACTGGGATTTGTGCTACTGAGAGGCGGCTGGAGGAACAATGGCCGCAGGGGCGGGGCTGCATCACGTAAAAAGAAGAAATCATTCAGTGTCTGCTGAGACACATGTGACCTTTTCCTGTTGTAAGGGAGGAGCTGCGAGCAAGTCTTCCTCCTTAGTCGGCAATGATAAGCACAAGGAAAACGTATGTTTTTTTTTTTTGTGTTGTGCTGGGTTATACAGTATAGTGTATAATTAGTTTCTGTAACTTTCATCTTCGTATTAATAAATTGTCACAAACCTGTCTTTGGGAATTCCAGGATCACCTGAACCGGCTCTCACCTGTTCCTCATCAGCAACCTACACACCTGGTCCTGATCATCATCACAACACTATTTAATCTGTGACCCGACATCCAGCTTCCTGCCGGATCATTAGCCATACTCGTATGTTGTGCTTGCGTGTCAGCCTAAATTGTTTTTCATGTAAAAGGGTAGGTGTAATAAGCTTAGGCTTCAGCTTACGGCTTTTCAGTCCTGTTTGTTTCTAAATTTTTAATATTTTTTTAAAAAAAAAGGTCACTGTTCACAGAGCGAGAAAGTTTACCGCCAATGACTGGTTGCAAGCATTTGAGGAATCCCATTTTCAAGGGTCGGTGTTGGGATTCCTTTCTTCTATGCGTGGAATGAGACGCTAGAGGCAAAGTTCACCACAGAAATCCATCATGTTCTGTTTAACCCTTGTGTTGTCTTCCTGTCGAGCATTTTCTGACATTTTTGGAGCTTTTTTTTTAAACATCTGTCAATTTCTTCAACACTTTTCTTCTTTAAATTCATGTTTAATAAATTTATATGACATTATACTCTAATTTTTTAGTTAAAAAAAGCAGAAATTCTGAATTATTTTGACAAATAGTTAAGATCAGAGGATTTTGAGTGAATCACAGTTGGTTATCTGTCAGGACACCCCGTTTTGAAACCATTTAAAAAATAATTAAAATGCTATGAAATTTAATAAAACAGCCAAAATTCAATGAAAGTAATCATTAGGCTCGTTCGAGATGAGCCAGGTCTGCGCAGAATCGATCACCGGCGATCTCCACCCAATGCATGCCGGTTAGATTTGTGTCCGACTTGATCCCGACTCGCTCTGACGTCATGCACACGTGGGTCAACGATGACCTCATGAGATCAAGGCGGCCACAGGTTTGAGACGCAGGCAGCACAGTTGCTTTACACCGACTGCAAGACCCAGGTGGACCCAGGGCATGCTGGGAAACGCCGGCCTCTCAGCTGCTGATCTAACAGCTGATTGGTTCGGGATCGACTCAAAATGATGACGTTTTATATAAACTTTTTATTGATTTTGAACTGGAAGGATTTTAACTGCTATTTGTCTGATTTAAAGACGTATTCTGTACAAACCACATGTTGTGTGGCTGATAGTGACGTTTAGAAGACAGAGACTAAATCTGTTCAGATTACGGATCATCTACAGTGTGTTAATTAAAATCAGCAACAGATCGCATGTAGAGCATTTAGACAGCTACTCTGTCATAATAAAAACAACTGGAGACTGTGTACAAGCTGCTATACTGTATGGGTCTGATAACATTTTATGGAATCGGACCACAGTGTTTCTGCCACTTCCTGTTCAGCCTGAATGCTGCTGGAAACTGTCCGACTTGAGAGCAGATTTTTGTCACTGCCCCACGGCTGCTGCCGCCTGCTCTCGTCCACTTTACAGGCGAGGCGCAGGTCATCTCGAACAAGCCTATTAACGTTACCTGTGAAGAACGTTGTGGTTCCGTACATCCATGCATCCGTGTTATTTTTGGGCAAATTCTGTTGAAAGAAACCCATTTTTCTGATATAAATTGTTTTTTGAAAAAAAGGGTCAAATTGTACCCGATGACAACACAAGGGTTAAGGACCCAGTTTCACCTCCTTATGTTCTCAAGGCGACAGTGCTGTGGTGTGTACTCAGGGAAATAGGAAACCCATGCCATCTAGGGAAAGAAGTTGTCAAGTTAGTATTTAATTTTTTTTTGTTACATTTTATTTTATGTTTTCCAATATCTCATATTTACCCGACTGGTTTAAAACCATGTATCTTCATATTAATGTCATCACACAAAGGCAGATCTAATAAAGAACTTCTTTCAAGTTTCTTTTATTTCAAGTTCAGGCAAGTTTAATCTAACCAAGAAGTAATTAGTGTTATTGTGCAGCAGACAAAGAGAAACTTCCTGTGTTGGAAGCAGATTTTCTGTGTGCTCTGTAAATCCCTGACACATCAATATGTCTGTAGTTTACACAATATATAGCCTGTTAGTTCCATTTTTTAGGTCAAGCAGACTAATTTGCCTCTCAGGGAGACCAACCAACAATTTCTCCACTGCTTACAGCAACCACAATAAGATGCTTTCCACTGAGACAAAAATCTCAGTCTTCAAGAATTGATTGCTCCCAGCCTGAAATAATTTTACAGTGAATAATAGTTGTGATACATTCAGCTGGAATAACTGCATCTCAAAGCCTCCTCAGTGTTGGGGGGGGTTGTGTACTACTTGATGGTGACCTTTTTAGTGTCTTTATTTTGCATTATAGTCAAATCTGAATCTGCTGCATGAAAGAAAATATCATTTAGTTTTCCCAAAATGAATATAGGTAAATCACACTACAGGCATAAGGGGTACTCCGGTAGTTTAATGTTGTACTCCCATGAAGTTGGGAGATTTGTTAAAAGACAGACTTTAAAAAGCAACAGATATTCTGACGTGTAGTCCCTAGCATGGATTATTCTCCAAAACCCCTGGACACTTGATGACATCATCAGGGTTATTTTCTCAGATTTCTTTTCACAGGCTAAGTAGTTCTCCTCATGACGAGTAAACTAATCCTATTGTGTAAGTTAGTGTTTACCCCTTTAAAGCTGTTGATGCTGCATGCTTAAAACGAAGCCTTGTGAGGGGAGTCCCCATGTCTTAAAGGAAGGGTTGGTAACTATTTCCAATATACACTTTTTTATATGCTACACCCTGTAACGCCCTGCAGTGCCCTGCTACGCCATGAACTACTACAACTACTATTTCTAGTCATAGTTTCATTATCTTTATTGTGACTATTATTGCCACTGTTCATCACACCCCCAACCGTCACCGTCAGACACCACCTACCAAGAGCCTGGGTCTGTCCGAGGTTTCTCCCTAAAAGGGAGTTTCTCCTCACCACTGTCGCACTAAATGCTTGATCTTGGGGGATTTACTGGATTTGTTGGGTCTTTGTAAATTATAGAGTGTGGTCTAGACCTACTCTATCTGTAAAGTGTCTTGAGATAACTCCTGTTATGATTTGATACTATAATACCTATACGAGCCTGAGAATGTGTGTCGTCATTGCTGCGTTGCTAACAGTAATCATGTTTGTTTCAAACCTTTGGTATGATAACATTAGGTGTTTGCTTACCGCTAAATGAGACATGAGATCAAATGACGGTTCTTTCTCCGCTCTGCTCTGAAGCAGCGGTGCTCGTGCACGTCGGTGTGGGCGGAGCTTCAAGTGCAGGGGGGGGGGGGCGTTAGATGGAGCCACGAGGACATGCTGCTTTCAAATCTCGCTACATTACCAAACTAAAACTTTAAACTTAAAAATTGGTGCTTATTTGATATGCTGTTGATATTATCGGATTGTATTCATTTTATTTCTCTCTCCGTACATGTACCAGAGCTGAGGTTATAGCAGTATTCTTCACCTGTTAAAGTACAGCCAAACTAGCTTATACACACACATACCTGATCTGTTGTTACCTTATATCAATGAATATATATTATAACCTGTTAACAAACTGTTTCATACATGCCTAAGGCCAGTCTTGTTTTTGCCATAGTTTTATTTAACCAAGCTGGGAATAAATCCATAGATTATGAAGATGCAGGCAATGTTTTGACTAAGCTGCTTACTGATCAAAATAAATCATGCCAGATAAAAAAATCTAAATCCAGATGATTGAAACCGTGGCTGCAAAATGCCAGTGATGCAAAAGTGAAGGATATAGATTTTGTAGCAATAGAATTATTATCTTTATCATGTCCTCTGTCCAACAACAGAAAAACTACACACACACACACACACACACACACACACACACACACACACACACACACACACACACACACACACACACACACACACACACACACTAAAAAGGTATTGGCTCTCCAGGCTGTAAGATAGTGCTCTTGATGAGGCCCATGTGGTAAAAAGAGAAAGCGTAGAATAGGATACGGTCCACCGGCTGACACTCCCTGCAGGAACAAAGCCTCTGACCTCGCAGCCCCGTTTGAAGAATGAGAGTCAATGGCTTGTTAGTGTGATCCAGCTGGAAGAGTGGTTCAGGCTTCCACTGTTACGAGCTATTAAGGTGTCTCCTATCTTCACACACAGTACAACGCATGTCTCCTAGAAATGACATTTCTTTTTTACATCTAGTACTTGAAATGATAAGCACATTTTCAGATTACAAATTAGTACAAAATGTAAACAATGCAAAGGTTGTGTCATTTTTACCCGTTTTTAAGATTTTTTCAAACTTGTTTTTCCTTCCAACAAAATGAACCAAAACGCTGAAAACGAGGCAGATTTGGGGCAGACGATGAGAATAAATATGAAACAAAATTCAAACCGTACCCTCCAAAATAAAGAAATCAGTATTGAATTGAAATCAAACACTATCACTAAGCATGATTACAATATATACTAGTCAATTTCATTGATTAGTAAATGTTTTTGCCTAACACAATTTTGAAGAAATTGCTACACGGAATATATTCACTAGCAAATTTGTTTCCAGATCATAATGTTATTTTAAATTTTTTTTCCAAAACGTGCAGAGAGTTAACACCAGAGACATTGATTGACTTCATTTGTCTAGGAAAAAACACAATTTCGTTTTAATATTGAAAAAGTAAACATATCCCTGGTGACTTCTCACCAATGAATGTGAATATTCAACTCGATTTCTCCTGATCTTAAACCAGGTGCATTGAACTGCTGAAATGTAACCATAAAAATGTTTATCACGATTTCAAAATAAATGAAATCACACACATATGTACATATGTAATATGTCTTGAATAATAGAAACGCATAATCCTGGCATCAATGTTTCTTTCAAAATGTTTTGAGTTGTATATAATCCAACAAATTCTCATGAATGGATCTGTATGATATTGTATCCATCCATCTTCGTCCGCTTATCCGGTGTCGGGTTACGGGGGGAGCAGCTCCAGCAGGGGACCCCAAACTTCCCTTTTCCGAGCCATATTAACCAGCTCTGACTGGGGGATCCCGAGGCGTTCCCAGGCCAGGTTGGAGATGTAATCCCTCCACCTAGTCCTGGGTCTTCCCCGAGGTCTCCTCCCAGCTGGACGTGCCTGGAACACCTCCCTAGGGAGGCGCCCAGGGGGCATCCTTACCAGATGCCCAAACCACCTCAACCGGCTCCTTTCGACGAAAATGTATGCACAACAAAATGTATGATGTCCTACGAAATTATGAGACCGCCAGCTGGTCATGTGACACTGGCATGCTATGAGCTCCATGACGTAGAGCGGCAGTTGCTAGTTGTTTAAGTTGCTACAGAGCTTCGTGACGCAGGCTACTGACCTCCATCACAACTCTGTTGTATCAGCAGCAGTTAGTAGATGTGTGCTCAATGGTGTTTTAAGCCCCCAACGTCGACTTCAAGGCAGCGCTGCGACCGTCGACTTCAAGGCACCTAACCCTAACCTTAAACCTAACCACTGCCTAATCCTGGCAACACTGCCTGGAAGACGACGTTGGGGGCTTGAAACACCCAACACCTAGATGTGTTCAGCTGAAAACAGGTGACTTTGAGCAGGGTTCAGAGCACCGCGAGCTGCCACTCTTTTCGGTGGACATTACGGTTACATTTTGTCCACAAAATATGAGCGTTTTTCCACGACGAAAGGTAAGATTGGGCGCCGAAACAACTAGTTAAGATTAGGAAAAAGATTGTGGTTTGGATTAAAACACTACCAAAGAACAAGCATTTCCGGGGGGAAAGGCTACAGTTTTCCCCGGGAAGTGATCTCCGCTCCCTGGCTTGAAAGTCCTGAAAGGAGTTAATGTGCTTACTATATAGGTACCTGTCTAATGTATATGAGAGCATGTTCTGTGTTGCATGAGAGTATGTGTTGAGAGATGCTTATTTTCCGTGTTTTGTGTTGTCTTTGTAAAGCTGCGGAACGGACCGAGTCCAAAACTAATTTCCCTTCGGGAACAATAAAGTATATTATCTTATCAATGCCCACCCATTCACCCTGACCTCCTCCCTCAATCAAAACTCGCTGTTTTCTATAATCATCATCTTGTAACTGAAAGATCTGTCACTATTATAGCTTTTTAAGTCATTAAAAACTAATGTTCTATTATGTCATTTAGTCACATATTATATTATGTCACATATATATATATATTATATTAAGATGATTTAGTTAACTAGGAGAAACAAATTTATGATAATGGCTTACTAAATAACATCTGCAAGACAGTGAAATATGGTTGTAAGTTATATTTATTATTATTATTATTATTATTAAGTCATAATTATGAGATCCATGTAATAAGTCTAACATACTTGTGAAAGTTCTCACTCCTCACTTTGTGATAGGAAAGGATGTCCATACCCATCCGTCTTTGCTTGCAGTGGGGAACAAGTTATAAGACATTAGAAGTGAATTACAACACATGAGAGTAATCACGGCTGCTGAAACGCTTCCAGAACAAATAACATCAAGATGAGATGAGGTTGCATAGGCAGAAATATCTGCACAGACACTTAGACTAATTTAGATTTACAGCACTGCATTATGAACGCTCCCGAGTCCAAATGGGTACATGGTTACAGTAAATGTTTATGTGGGTCTTAAAGTGTTCTGTTAAGACCACTCACGATCAATAAAATCCATATGGTGTGGCTTGTAAAAGACAAACACTGGCACCTAATGGCTTGGCGAAAACCTCCGGAGTTAATATGCATAATTGACCCGCTGCTGAAATCGAAAAGGTACAAAAAGTGTTGCACGCACACAAAGGAAGCAACCTTTCAAGCTGTAAAGAACAACTTTTACCTCGAGTAAACTGTTGGCCATTCAGACTGTTTGCTAAAGGGGATGTCTTGAAAGACCTATGGAGTTTCTACTTACTGTAATATGTGTATTTTGGTCGATCATTGTCTGAGTTCTGACCTTTTTCACAATACTTACTAGAGGAAACAAACTACATAGCGCGCAGCCAGTTTTGCAAAATTGAATATCGATAGCCAAGGCTGTATTTCAACACCCAAAATCGTCATCAAAAAGTTTATTTTTACAGGCTGTAAAGTGTCTGTAATAGATTGTGATGTGGCTGTAGTATTCAGCAGCTTCATGTTCTTGTGTTTGCCCTGGAGACAGAGTTCACACTGTTCCAGCCTACTATCTCTGCTTAAAGTGCTCATATTGGCCCTCATTTATGAAACGTGCGTACGACGGGCGTACACTGATTCCTCGGCATTTATCAATTTGAACGTGAGCGTAGGCTGCGATCAAATCTCACGTCTGGTCTGAACTCGTGTACGCAAGTTTTCAAGTCAGTGTGGCCTTGCGGTACGGCATATAATCAGTTTAAAAGGAGAAGTCATCAGTTGATCACTTATCAGCAATGGCAGATCTGGCTCTTTTAGAAGACCACGGGCCACGGTGGAGCGCTCCATTGGATTGATTAACAGGATGTTATTCAATGCTTTTAAAAGGTATAGTGTTATGTTTGGCAATGATATTCAATACAGAAAACATGACGAGGCACATTTTTATTTATTCTTCAGGTTTTCATTTCTTTTTTAAAGGTTAATGATCACAAGTGAACGATTTATTTCTGCCATTGACCGACTTATTTCGGCTTGTTTTTCCAGCACCTGTGCTGTCAGGAGACAAGCTCGGGGTGGTGGTCCAGCACGGGGGGGCTCATGGTTGCCTGGCTCTGACTCATGAAAAAAACACGAGTAAAATAAAAGACACTGCATAATGCGACACCATGTAGGCCTAAGAGATTTAATTGATATTAAATGAACTTCAGCTGGAGTCCGATTTACTACGGCATCTGTTGACCGCATCTCTTTTCATTCCGCATTCTTTCTACAGCCTTTAATACCAGTTTGCAGGCTGCCAAATACCACACACGTTAGTGCAAATTAACCTGAGATATCAGGGTTTCAGTCTCCACCTCTGAAAAGTGCCGCTTCTTAGCCGGATTACGTCTCGCCATGTCGTAAATTGTAGGGGCGAGGCCTCAAAACCGAGAATATATTGGGGCGTGACATTTAAATTACCATCATTTCCAGCCGCTGTATTTATCAATGTACGACCATTCTTACGCTCTGATTGGTGTGATACGAACGTTTCATGAATCACACGTGAAGCCTGTCGTAAGATATCTGCGCTCATATCTGCGCTGGTTTCTACGATAGGTTGATAAATGAGGGCCATTGTGTTTTTTGGCTTTTTCACTTTTTTCCCTTTCATTTCCTTTATTGTGTTATAGGTTTACAAAGTGAAAAATATAGGTTTACTAGGACTTACCATCTCCAACAGAAAACACTGTTCACAAACTGCTCCAAACAGCTCTGTTGTAGTCCAGCCTTTACTTCAGAGACAAAAATGTGGTCACTTTGGAACACACGTTATAATGCTCGCCTAGCTGCTAGCATGACACGCCCTCATACTCTGCTTCTGACTGGCTAGTATCTAGGTACTGTGCATGTGCGACTCCCAACAAAGATGGAACAGAAGTGAGATGCCTCACTCTGTAGCTAAAACAGAGAGCTCAACACACAGGGTGAAAAGAGGAGCTACAGCAATGTGTAGTACAACAAAAATATGGTGTTTTTTCAAAATTAAACCATGTAAACCTATTCTGATACAACCTTTAAATACAATTATGAACCTGAAAATGAGCTTAATATGAGCACTTTAAAAGTAGAACTGGAGATTTTTCAGCCCTGTTGAAGGCTAAATGCAATCCAAGCCCTGAGGGTGTTTTATCAAAGGAACTGTAATATCAAAGCAATATTTGTGAACAGCTGCAGTGATTTTGCAGGTATCCTCAGTGGCCATGATTTTCAGCTTCATTGCTCAGATCTATATCCAGGGGCACGGCACAGGAACCTGGGAGCTCTGGGAGTTCTCTGCCTCAGGGCAGCACGTGCATGCATTGGAGGGTATCACCTTCAAGGTCAAAGTTCATTCCCCTTGCTAATAGGGTAATCAAAATATAAAAAAGATCAGCTTACTATTCAATACAAAAACAAAAAAAACATGACAGTAGTGGGTTTCCTCGTTATTCCTCTTTTGGCATGAAATGTACACAATGTGTTTAACGATATTCTCATTGTATAATACAACTGACAAACTGTGTAAACAGATTTTAATGTCTTCAGAAATAACACACTTTGTGTCACGTCCCGCGTCAGCAATTAGGGTTATTAGGTTATTTGTCACTCCCTGTTTTATTATTTATTTTGAAACTTGTCTCGTTTCAGGTCACTTCACGTTTGGTCTTTAGCTGTGATTGAAACCGTTCCCTCATTCACTCACTCACTATTCTCTACACAGTGTTTATTAAATAGTGAACTATATAGGGAACGACCAAACCAGATTTCGGACACTACACTGAAAACATTGTTGCGTCAGTAGATGCGCCCATATATTTTACATCAACATTTTGTACAAAATGAGGCACAACGCTTAATGAAATACCAAAGAGAAATACAGTATACTACATAAGCAAAGGTATTGATTATCAGAATTTAAATTCTGAATATATCAGCCCTGTCTGGCGTCACTGGGCCCTGGCTGTAAAATAGAACACTATCCTATCCTACCCTGTCCTATGTCTTTCCTTTTGTGTTGCAGCTAGCCAATCACTGCCCACTGTGACAGGGGCGCCGCCAGGAATTTTGGGTCCCATGACAAAAAATCATATTGGGCCCCCTCTGCGCAGCTGTGGTCACCACATCTCTAGGACCTAACTGTCCCATCAAAAGCTTTACATAACTCTAATTAAAGGCTTGCAACTGTCTTGCTTCTTGTAGTTCAATACTAGTACTAGCACAATATTTACTGCTGGTGATTTGTACATGCATGCGAGTCTAGTATGCAGTTCACTATTTGATGGAAGATTAAAAGCAACCATAACAAATGTGCTGAAGGCCATCTTTTACAGTCTCATTGTATTTTTATTGTAAAATTTGACCAATAAATAACACTAACACATTGACCCAAATTACCTACAGTTCTGTATCACCACCACTTGATTACATACATTAGATACGATAGATTTTTTTATTTTTTTTTGTGTGTGTGTGTGTGTGTGTGTCTGTATGTGTGTGTGTGTGCAAGCTTCTCAAATAAATTGCCCTTCATGATGGGAATAATAAAGTATTTATCTGTAGATGGCATTCCATAATTCAATCTAAATGAACATATCAAACTGGATTATTTTAATATTGTCTGTATCTTACATGCAGGCTCAGTTAAGCTACTCACTGTTTCAAACTGTCCAGCATCAGTACAGACAGTAGGTTGTTGTTTTTTATTTTATTTCATAATGATCATTATGTGAGATAATTGTTATTAATGTATTTGAATTTCTGTCATTAATAAATATTTCATTTTCTTTTTTGTAATAGTAAGAAGAACAAGAGAGGCAGAGAAACCCCCACAGACTCCCTGCAATGATGCTAACTGGCATGTCATTGAACCCAATGTTGCTCACCTTCTTCAATGGGACAGGGAGGGGCACAGTTAGGGGGAGACGGGGGTGCTGCTGACTCATCTGTTAAGTCTGCTAAAAGGGGCAGGGACAATGATTTAATATGAATATCTTGCTAAACGTTTCCCTGCACTGATTAAATGGTGATTAAATGTAGGCTAACACTAGTCTGTAGCTAGCTAGCTTATTGCACTATGGACATGAAGCCAACAGGTTAATACCACTCACAGACTACAGGCTACCCACCTTTCTTGGTGAAAAACTGGGTTACAGTTTGACACCCTTTCCTTTGTCTTTCCTCTTTCTCTTTTCTCTCTTTCCTTTTATGAAAACCAGATTTTGATTTAACGTTACTTGGAAACATTGTGGTCACTGTAGTTCTGGCGCATCTACTGACTGCAACTAAACAAACACCGTGAGTGCGCTAAGGCAGGACCAAACCATTTCTTGCAGATACAGGGGGGTGGTCGGTCAATATGGATGTTTACTTTTTGGTCAATTGGGATATTTAACATTTACTGCCAAAAACAAGTAAAAACAAAGAGATCATTCATTTTATTATTATATTTGAAAAATATATAGTGAATGATGATGGTTTCACAATTTTATATTAGTTTTTACCTATTTTTTTGGGGCCCCTGTCAGTCATGGGCCCTTGGAATTGTCCTAACTCCCCCCCCCCCCACACACACATACCCTGCACTGTGACACCGAACACAGCATCGTTTTGAAACTTAGGTGGAATCCAGTGAGGCCAGAAAGCTTTTACTTGTGGTTTGCAGTGCGTTTCAGCCACATGTCTGCATGTAATGTAAGAAGATGTGCAGAGGGTTGCAGTCATGCCACAAATAGCCATTTCTCTCTCTCCACCCAGAACAACCACCTGCCTAAACTCCGTGGCCAGTCAGGGAAGATGAAGCAAAGAGAGAAAGTGAAGAAAAGGACTGTCACAACACTCCATGCCAGATTGCAGTGCGATCGGCTCACATTTTAATTGTCTAATCACACAAGCTACTGTTCGTGACAATGACTTCTCCTAAAACAGGCAAGGTGTGAATCACAACCTATCTTCAAAGTGTGAAAGCAAGCTAATATCAGCTGATTGCCTCCCCTGGCAGGCAGACAGACAGGCAGAGGAAGAAAGGTGGCAGCGACATGCCAGAATGAACAAAGGACGCGGGGGTGGGGGGGAAGAAAGAGGGGAGGAAAAAAGGAAACAGTGGACTTCCAGTCCAGGAAATCCAGTCAAGCCTGACTCCCCTTGGTCTCCAGTTACTATTTACAGCGATATCGTTCCCGCTACACTCCAAGCTCAAGTCCATGAATATTGCAACAGCCAGCAGTTTACTGTAATGCAGAAGACTTCTCTCTCTCTGCCCCGGAATCGACGGGGGTCGCAGCGATACTTTAATGGGGTGAAAGGAAAAGGGAGCGAATGGTTAGCGGTTTCCTCGATGACCCCCGCCGTGTGCACCGCACACAGTGAAATACACTTGCAAAAAGTAAAGGAAAGGAAACAGAACAAGAAGACAGAATACCTCGCAGCAAGAGAGGAGATGAATCGTGAATAAAAGCATCCACAGAACAGTCACCACCCAGGGACGTCCTCGAGCAAGTCCACCGCTGCTGGCTAACACCTTAACCTTTCATCATCTCAACAGTCCGGCACAAAGGGTGTGCTGTTAAGCCTCCACATGCAGGGAACCAGCTTGTGTGAAAGTTTTGTTAAGAGGAGAAGGGCAAAGACAGAATCAAGGGTCCTAAGTCTTTCCATAGAATGTCTTTTATTTTACCCTTCTGAAGAGTTATCATCCAGGGCATTAAAAGGTTCCCAGTAAGTGTTTCCTCTTGACACAGGCCGACTCATGACGCCGCTGAGAGCAACTTACGTGAGACATTTGCATAGTATGCATAACGGATGTGCACAACAACACAGAGATGTATGTAAGGTGCTGTACAGCAAATGTGGAATCTCAAATGTGGAATACTGCTGCAGTGTCATGGATTTCAGGTTGGCTTGCTCATAACAAAAATAAAGAAAATATGATTGCGACCAATGAAGATCTCGGGTTTTACTGTGAACAAATGAACAGGTGCATTGGCGAAACAAGAGGTTATTCTTCATATTCCCATTTTGACCTATTTAAAGGTTGCCATCTTTTTCCAATGCTCTCTTTTTGCAGCAATGGAGAGTTTAGTCTCACATTTCTCCACAGTGGCCATACTCACATTATGATAAGATAAATGCTAAGGTAAAAGTCCGGGTGGACCTGTTCTGCTGTGGATGGCAATGCACTTTACAAGAGCTCACAGAGTCAATATTGTGCAAGGTTATACTTTATGGTGCAAATAACTAAAGGTACACATACTGGATTATTGTAGCTTTTATCAAATAAATACCACCAAAATCCAATTAAAGTCTGTGCAATATGAATGCATCTTAGTCTAGTTCATGGGGACAGTTGCAAGGACGTCTGTGTTTGTTCTCTTAGTTAGTGAGGTCACATTCGCTCCTCTAAGCAGAACATTTGATGGGCACATTTCGGCCCCGAAACATCGTCAGAATAAATAGAGAAATGCATATGCAGCCAGAGTGTGTGCCACTTTATTTCTTACTTTCAAGTCTACTTACAGTGATCAGCACCTCCTGACAGCCCTTTCTGTGCATTATGTTTCTATTTTATATTAGATTTGATTGGCATCTACTAAGAGTTGTGATATCCTACGATGCTACATGACATGACGTGTGTTGGGCTAGCCCCTAACCTTTCTCACTGGTTTAGAAGCTGGCATTAGTACTAAAATCCACGTTACTGTTCACTTGGTGCTCTTAGAAAGTTAGCATCCATCTTTGCGTTTACCGGTTTCTCCTTAATATGCCAGTTAGGAGCTCTGACACTTAAACATGCTTTGTAAATACATCCTCAAAGTCATGAGAAGGCTGAGGAAGAAGAAGACAGCAACTATTGAGGATTCAAATGTGCTGATTGACCAAATGTTCGCCACTGGGTAAGAAAAGGGGAAAATGGAGAAAGCCTCTGAGTGGTCTCTCCCTTTGTAGATGGAAGTTAAAATGTGTTAGCTAATTCTAGGAGATTAAATAGAGATTTACCCGAGGACAACAGGAGGGTTAATGCACGGACAGATTAGGCTACATGCAGATGAACGGCACAACACTGTATGTGTGTGTGTGTGTGTGTGTGTGTGTGTGTGTGTGTGTGTGTGTGTGTGTGTGTGTGTGTGTGTGTGTGTGTGTGTGTGTGTGTGTCAGACGATCATAAGTCCCAGCGGAAGACTGAAGGAGAAATGGCAGAGCGCACAGGTAAAGGGAAGCTGTTGATTATTTGTAGGAATTTGATAGAATGCGTGGCTCTTCGTCATCCATGTAAATCTCTAACGTGACGCGGCTGGACACACATCGGCTTCTGCAGCAGCGCCACTGGCCACAGCAGCAGTGATGTGAGGTAGTGAAACGGTTCAGAGGAATCTAATCTAAATATTGAAATATTGGTAACAAACTATTGGTCACACTTTTCTACTCACAATAATAATTACTATATATGAAATAAAAGTCCATCGCAAGTTGTATTCAGTGCACGCTTTTAACCAGTGCACTCAAATCGTGCACTTTTATTTCCGTGCACCAATGCAAATCGGTGGATCTTCCCATCTCTAATTTATATCATATTTAATATGGCTTTCATATTGTTTATGATAAACTATCAGTGTGTTTTCTTGCCAGATTCGCATACGAGAAAAGTACACGAGACACCGAAACAATCATGGTCTGGTCTGTTTAACAAAGAAACGTTCATTACACATAGTCGGGGACCCAAAGTCTCAAAAGCTCAATAAAATGGGTTGAACCTGACATGGTCTGCCATACTTTTTATTTGTGTTTTTTCTGTTAACTTTGACCCTAAGAACCAATAATTGGAGGGTCTGCTCTGCCGGAAATATCGCGAAAAAAAATTGTGGCCACTTTAGTGTATGCACCCTTTATTTTTTATCAGAAAAATGTGAAAAATGTTTTTTTTCCTCAAAACCTCAGTGGGTTGGGTAGGCTGTCAAAAAATGCATTCCAGATACACAGAACACATGTGCTGACAACATCTACTGAAAAAATAACTCTTAAAACACATTTCTACATGATTTTACATCAATTTAATGCAAAAAAAATAGGCGTTTTCTCACTTTTTTCCAATATTTTCATCTTTACTTCATTGGCAATCAACTTTTCCCCAAAGTTATGACATCAGTCAATATGCATTTCTTTTCACCAAACAGTATACTCATTCCACAGGAAAAATTATAAAAATCCAACCAAAATCAATGGATCTGTGATGATTTCACTACTAGTTGGCGATCAACAGGCTCAGAACCTCAATAGAATTTTAGGCTACTCTCAAAATTTCAAAAGACATACTGGATATTTAACATGGTTGTTAATGTCCACATTATTAAACATCATGGCCTAGGCATCTTTTTAATTTCAACATAACCCTGTTCTCCCAATGGAAATGTGTCACACAAGAAATATAATACAGCAAAATGACTTTCATTATTTTATTGCCTCAGATGACAACTATTACAACTTTAACGGAACAAAATAATTTAACATAACTTAATTAACTAGGTGCAGGACCCTGTGAGGTGGGATAATCAGGAGGGTGGCACACTGTATATACTGCTCTGGGGACAGACCTTCATCCTCACCACCTGAGGAGACAGCAAACAAGACCGGCAGGGTCGGTTATACAGCAGGACGATAAAAAATGCAAAAATATGCACCCCCCCCCCCCCCCCCTCTCTCTAACATACACACACACGCACACACACACACACACACACACACACACACACACACACACACACACACACACACACACACACACACACACACACACACACACACACACACAGCGCCTACTTATGTGTCCCTGTCTTCAAGTGCAAGTTCAATCCTTGAACATCTATTGGGGTCCCCGGTGCAGAGACATCCAATACCACACTTCACATTGGCTCTTGCACAGGAACATCCTCGGGCACACATGCTTTTCTTGCAGCGGCAATATTTGCTGTGTTTGAGTTCAGAAGGTTTTGCCTCTTTCAGCATCATAGTTGCCACCAATTTGCCATTGACAAGTTGTCTCCCAAAATCAGTGGCAGCTGGGTAGGTTGGCTGAACCATGTGTGCCCGCTTACACACCGCCAACTGATGCAGGGCTCGGCGAAGGTGTAATAGGAAGGCATCTTCAGTTGGTGGAAGGCAACGCATGTCTCCTTTGATGCTCACAAAGAGATGGGCTCGCAGTGCATCTAAAGTACCACCAAAGTCACTCCTATCATAAAGTGACACTATGTATCGCCGTGCTGCTGTTATAACCTCTTCCTGAACATCCAGGCTTTCCTCAGGGTCACCGTACCTGCACAGTGGCAGAAGGTCTGTCAGGTGTTTAATAGCAGTTGTGTAGGCCCGCCTTTTTCCTCTTCTGTACATATAGCTCACTGTGTCACATCCGGTAAGTATGTAGGTGCTGAGGAGAAGGGATGTAAGATCTGAAGCTGCAACGTCATACTTCCCTGCCAGAGCTTCTGTGATGGCATGAACAGGTAGGAAGATATCCATCGTCTTCACCCACAGCTCTTGCAGCCCATCCATGTGTGTGATGTAGTACATGCACATCATGATCACATCTGTGTCTGTCGCAACCACTACAACTCGTTTGTGGTGCAGACTTTGTACTGAGTATGCAATGTGAGCAAACATCCTGGTATCTGCCTCCTCATGTTTCTCACAGGAAAGTTCTGGAAGCTCAACCTGACAATCCGCTGACAAGAGGACAGTGCGACCGGGCTCCCAAAAGATTCCACCAAGAATAAGTGTGCATCCTGCAGGAAGTGACTTGTTCTGAGCTGCCCATGCTTCCCCCATGTAGTTCAACAGATTAGCTTTATTCAGTGGATTGTGAATGAAGCCTTTCCATTCAGGTATGGGGAGAGTGTCATGTGGCTTGTACTCCTTCATTTTGCTGGGGCAGGCCTTCATCCTCTTCTCTCGTTCCTCACCTTTCAGACTTTCCGCAGGGGAGACATCATATCGATCACCAACAAAGTGGATGCAGTCACACTTGTCTGGGAGGATTCGAAGGAGCTGCCTCAGGTACTTTCCTTGCAGTTCATGGAAGGTGCTGCTCCCAAGATGTTGGTAACGTTGAATAAATGCCATGGCATCTACTACCATTACAACAGGCTTGTCAGATGGTGGTAGTTTGTCCACTTCCCCCCATGAGCTGCCAAGAGCTGTCTTGATTGCAGCCAGGTAGTCCACCTTGTTTCCTTTACGCATTGCGTAACTTTGGTCAAGTTACGGATCTGGCTCAAACAGGGAGGCTGGGCAACTTGTCCATTCATGGCCAAACACTTCCACCTTCCTGTCTTCCTCTAAGTCCTGAACAAAGTACAGGTTCCGCACAACTGCACTCTCCTCCTCATAGACCTTTTTGGCTTTGAATGCCATGGACATTGACTTCTTTGGCTTTGCTGCGAAGGTTGAAAGTTTAATTTGGGCTACTTTCTCACTGTCTGTTCTTCTTGCTGAAGCCAGTGCCTCCAGTCCTTTTTCACGAGCACAGATCAAGTCAGCAGATGTGGCTTTGTGGCCTGTTGAAATGTTGATCAGCTCCTGTTCTTCACATGTGAAAGGATTGATCATCTGGTTGTTGATTACATCTGTTATTTTCCTTACACCTTCTGCCTCTTTTGCACCTTGGCTGTCCTTGTCCTTGTGGTGTTTGGTGTCATCCGCATCCAGGTGTGCCATAGCCTTTGTCTGCTCTGACACAGCTGTCAGAACTGGAAGAGCTTTCAAGTATTTCTCCATGGCCGCTGGCTGCTGACTGATGCCAGTGAAGAGTTTTGTCTTGGCATCACGGTTGTAGGTTTTTTCAAGTGCCATGTCTGTCCAGACACCATTGAACCGTCCTTCTGTTTGACGTACAGTGAACTTACCATCCTTGAATTCTCTATAGATGTTTGGAGCCAGTGTAGGCAAGCTTCTCATAGCTTCTAGGTAGTGGGGCAGGCAGGACACATACTTGTAGTGGCCAGCAGCTACAAGGTATGGTAACATCTTTTCCACTTCAGCCAGGTGTTCCTCCCACAGACCTGCACGCTCAGCATGGATGAACCGTCTAAGAATCATCACCATATCCATGTACATAAGCCATAGCTTTGTGGTAGGTAGGGTATGTGCTTCATCAAACTCTGCCATCAAACATGACAGCTTTTTCAGTTGGTCAGTTACATCAGCACACGCAGAAGTTGCCTTCTCTACATCCTCTTCTGACAGGGCATCTAGGAGTAGCTGGACATTGTTGCTAAGCACACACATGTACTCGAGGTCTTTCTCTTCATCGACCAACCATCTGGCAAATGCTTCCCAGTGAAGGGCAAACATGGCTGCATACATCATAGAGTGGGCGTGCAGCATTGCATAGTAGTCTTTCCCACTGATGATTTTGTTTGCTGTTCCACGGAGACAGACATCAGCTTCGACCATGATGTCTTCAATTCCAGTTGACTGCATCAAATGCCCAATGGCTCCAAGGAAATTCTGAGCAATATGGAAGCCACCCATGCGCAAGATAAGTTTGGCATACTTCTCTTTGTTCTTCTTTTGCAGACTCAGAACCACCTCATAGATTGCTTGGTCACATGTGATGATGGCATACTCTTGACCATGTTTTTTCGACACATCCATGCAGTACTGAACAGACTGTTCAACCACATCTGGGTTTGTTGGTGACTTGGGGAAGAAGGGACCATAGCTGATCACAGTTGCAGGGGTGGTATCTGGGATGAGAAATGCTTGGAATGAACTCCATGTTGGAGCAGCGCAACTTGGTTTCAGGTCCTCCATTAGTACAGTAGGGCAGCTATGCACCAAATGCCAGAGGATGCTCAGGTGGTCAAGAGGTTCTGTTAGACACACTGGAAGCTTAGGCTCTGTTTCAACTCCAACCAGGGAGCGACTCTTTTGACGATCTTTTAGACTGAGGTGGCTTTTCTTGGTTTGAAAAGGCTGAGAAGATTCCAGGGCTAGTTGGCGGGTTTTCAGTAGAGGTAAAGTAACCGTTGGTGTGGGGTCTTCATCTGGATTCTTGTACTGGAATATGACATGTGTTGTGCCATGCAGTGTTCGTCCATCCTTTGTGTATTCTTGGAAGTCAAGGTTATCAAATGCAAACTGTGTGAATCGTCCAACCTTCAGGTTCGTTGGTATGAAGGCACCCTCCCTAGCTGTCTGCTCTTCAACTGCCATTGCCATTGTTGTAATATATCTCTGTGCTTCATTGTAGCTGATGCTGTTCCCAAATCTATTTAGGAGTGACACAGTTGACTTGCTTCTGGTTTCCTTAAGGATGTGCAAAGCTGTCCCAACATGTTTTGGTGTTGGGATCTTGGCAACTGCTTGGCAGACATCCTGGGCAAGGTTGAGAACTTGTTCTTGCTGCTTAGGACTGACTTTCACCCGGCCGTTTTCACCTAACTCTGGAGATGCATCTGTTATCATCCATGCCAGATGGTTATACAGGTTAGAGCTCACTCTTCGGGATGCCTCAAGGTATGATATCTCTAGTTGCAGTGATGGGTCTTCAGTAAAACTTCCAGGCATCTGGTGACTTCCACTGGCTTGAGCCATTCTTGCTTCTCTTGCTTCCTTCAGGGCCTGCTTACGCTGGTCCTGGAGCTCCTTCCGTATTCTTTTTGCAGTGTTGTAGGAAGAGACTGTGGTGTCATCTGGTGTCAACTCATTATCACTTTCTTCTTCATACTCTGCCTCTTCAGTTTTCTCCTTAAGTTCCTTCAACTTTGAGAGCATGCAGCCAACATTCATTTCTGCTGAGCAAATCAGGCTAGAAGATCCTTTCTGTGGCACAACCATTATTTTACAATTGCCACCTACTTCATAGTGCCTTCTAAGGCGGGCAATCAAGGACTGAGATCTGTATGACGCAACATTGTGAACTCCATGACTTTCCAAGTATTTACAGAATTTATCCCTCAAAGCTGTAACGAAGAATATGGCATTCTCTTTGAAAAGGGGCTCATCTATCAGATATATGAGTTGGTTCAGTGCAGCATCATATGGAGTGGTGGCAGTACAAGTCTTTTCCTGTGAACGAAGACGCTTTGTCAGGTAGTTGGTCATGCATTCCTTGTGGTACCGGAAGTCCTCAGCAATCATATCAGTACACTTGTTTCCATCACAAATCTTGTGTAGCATCTCTTCATCTTCAAGTTTGTTTGCTTTTTCCCATACTGCATTCTGTCTGTCATAAGTGGCGATCAAAATTAGGGATCTATTCCCCCTGGTCGTGCGTGCTCTTCCACAAATGAAGCACTCTTCCTTGTATTTGATGGGCTGTGGCATTGACATCCGTATTTTTTTAGTAGGCCTGCTGCTGTCTGGCTCAAGATTAAGTTCTGCTTCAAATGAAGTGCCTTCTGGCTTTTCAACTTTTTTTCTCTTCTGGTCAACAGTTTTACGATTAGTGTACTTCGCACGACATTGTGCGTGCCACAAAGGATTCCTCCCCAGAAAGTCACATTGAGGTTGCAGATCATTGTCAAGTCTGTATGAGACATCATCCTTTCTGTTGGTTACAGCATATAGGAGGGAAGGGTAGCCTTGATTTGCCAATTTTTGAAGTGGACCAGCGTCACTATCTGTTTTCTGACATATTATGCAAGCAATATAGTTGGTACAGAACAGCTTTCTCTCCAGCTGCTTGGTTGAGAACTCAGGCTCCATCCTTCATTCTTCTCCAATTCGCATCACTCCTCTCCTGTTCTCTCCTCGTCACTCTTATCCTCTCCTGCTCAGAACACTCTCTAGTATCCTCTCCAATCCACTCCGCTTTTCTCCAGTCTTCTCTCCTATCCTCTCCAGTATTCTCCTCTTCTACTCCTCTCCACTATTGTCCTCTTCCCTCTTCTTCTCTCCGAATCAATCAACTCCTCCCCATACCTCTCCACTCCACTCTTTTTTCCTGGTCAATTCACTCCTCTTTTTTCCTCCACTATTTTTCTCTCTTGTTCAGTCCACCCCTGTCCTCTTCACTCTTCTCTCCTCATTCCATTCTTCTGTTCAATCCTCCACTCTCCTCTCCACTCCTCTTTACTGTCATTTCCAATCCTCTGCTGCCTTCTCTTCTCACTAACTTTTCCTCCACAGCAAACCCAATGAGATCAGAACCAAATCTGCAAATGGGAAATATTCTGCATTCAGGTGAAAGAAATCTAGATGTTTGACACTAGTAGCTAACTATCTTTTGACAAATCACTCTCTATACTGTACAGTACAAAAACAAACTATGCATAATATGTAGTATGTTTACTTCTTACAGAACATTTGTATTGTTCAGTAATGTGTACAGTCTGATATCCAATATAGCTACATATCGTTTTTCTAAACCTGAACGTAACAACTGCCATGTAGCTAATTGCTAACGGCAGCTAGCTAATAGTTTAGTGCAGCCTTTAGTTATCCTTACTAGCCTACTATCTGTCTGACATTAAAAACACTTCAAGGACCACACACCAGCCTTCATACAAGTGCATTTCTAATGATTCCTCACTCCAAACGTATCCCTGTAGCAGCATTTATTCTCATATCTATTTCTTTACCTAGCTAGTAAATCCAGTTGAAATTTTTACAATTTCTCAACTTCCAGTCAAAGCAAAATGGACATATAGGACACATAAACATAAGATTCTGAGCATTTAAAAAAAAAAAATTAGTCTACCCCATTCCTGTGAGGAGTTATGGCCGTTTAAAGAAACCACCAAAATTAGCTTAAACGGCTAAAGCTAGCTAAGTAAACTAGGGAATGAATGCTGTTGCTGTAGGAATATGTTTGGGATGATGAATCATCAGAAATATACTTGTTTGAAGACTAGCGTGATCCTTAATTACCATTACAATATCCATATTACCATTATTTTCCCAAAACGCTAAAGTCACTGTCACTTACCACAGACAAGGATGAACAGCTTCGAAGTCCATTGGTAACTGTCAGTTGGTTATTCCCAACTGAAGTTCTGAGCCTGTTGATCGCCAACTAGTAGTGAAATCATCACAGATCCATTGATTTTGGTTGGATTTTTATATTTTTTTCTGTGGAATGAGTATACTGTTTGGTGAAAAGAAATGCATATTGACTGATGTCATAACTTTGGGGAAAAGTTGATTGCCAATGAAGTAAAGATGAAAATATTGGAAAAAAGTGAGAAAACGCCTATTTTTTTTGCATTAAATTGATGTAAAATCATGTAGAAATGTGTTTTAAGAGTTATTTTTTCAGTAGATGTTGTCAGCACATGTGTTCTGTGTATCTGGAATGCATTTATTGACAGCCTACCCAACCCACTGAGGATTTGAGGAAAAAAAACATTTTTCACATTTTTCTGATAAAAAATAAAGGGTGCATACACTAAAGTGGCCACAATTTTTTTTCGCGATATTTCCGGCAGAGCAGACCCTCCAATTATTGGTTCTTAGGGTCAAAGTTAACAGAAAAAACACAAATAAAAAGTATGGCAGACCATGTCAGGTTCAACCCATTTTATAGACTTTGGGTCCCCGACTAACAACACTTTAGATAAGTCATACAGAACGTGTTGAGAATAGCATGGTTACATTGAAAAGCAGTCATCAATTACTTGTCTCAAACTTATCTTTACCATGTCATGTGACATGCTATGTCAGTACACAGCAAACAAATATTTAAAGCAAATGTATTCGGAAAGATTTGGTTAAGGGCTTGTGTTCGGGGATATATATATATTAGGTCTGTCAATCGATTAAAAAATGTAATCGAATTAATTACAGACTCTGTGATTAATTAATCTAAATTAATCGCATACATAATTTTTGCTGTAAAAGTATTTTAAATATAAGTATTTTTAATATATCAATTCAAATGAATCAATGAATAATAAAGTTAAATAATCGTGTTTTATTATTGTCACTGTTCAAATAATGACTATATATATATATATATATATATATATATATATATATATATATATATATCACCCAATATGTTGAGGAAATAAATTCAAAAGGGTATTTTACAATAACTCTGAATGCACCGCAAGACTGTAGATTACCAGTTTCATTGAACGCACCGTCTCTGTGTTTTTCCGTCAACGGCAGAAACACAGTCAAACTTTACACCGTTCAGTGTTAGCTGTCAGCATTTTAACCGTGTTTAATCCAGCTACTAACTAGCGGAAGGCTAACATTACCTGCTGTTGAGTGTAGTGTTAACCATAGACAGTTAAAGAAACTTCTGTTGCGCATTCTCTCGTCTTCCTCCTTCATTTAACAGTTGAATGGTGGCTAGAACGGCTCCGGGTGAAACGTCAATATGGAATCGATTAATTTGCGCTAATTTTTTTAACGCACTTTTTTCTCAGATTAATTAATCTAAATTAATGCGTTATTTCGACAGCTATATATATAATGATATACAATTATTTCAGGATGAAATAAGTTAAAAACTAATATGGGTAAAAATCAATGAACACAAGTGTTTTGTAAATATTTGATTGGTTCAAGTATTCTCTTCTGTATTCAGTGCATGTAAACATGTCGTCCTGTTTGAAAAAATAACTTGAATATGATAAATTAGCTGGAATCTGCCGATATTACTCAGACACTGAGTCATGTATACACCTTATTGTGTTTACTTTATTATTGTGGCAGTTTCCATGGTAGCACCCTCAATACTGGGGCACAGAGATGCATATGAAGCGCATTCCAAATAAGATCTTAACCAGTATTATAAATCATCCACAACACAGGATGAAAATATATTCGTAAGTAGCGTCCCAGCAGCAGTAACACTTGATTTGACTGAATTTTACTGTCTAGCTATTGTTGATCTATTGTCTTAAGCGTTTATTTATGTTCAGTTCGAGTTCATCTTTTTTTAGGACGACATTACTGTGTCTGGCTGCGGAGTGCCTCCTCTAACAGGCAATCAAACTGCTGGCCTATAAGTAGAAAACACTGAATGCTGTGAGCAAGGTGGAGCAACCCACCGCAAATTCATTTTCTATGAGAGGCAAATTGCTCTCACAAGACAGGACTATAGGCAGCCAGGGACAGGCGTAGGGCTGCCTCTGAAAGTTGAAGATTGAAACATCAGTCGGAGACCTCTCAGTCGACTAAGGGTGATTTTGAGTGAGATGGAGGCATGGATGTACAATAAGAACTGGATACAGCATTGGAGGCAGAGCCCCATTCATTCCTATGTGAGTTGCTCAGTGGCGCATGAATCCTAAAAAGTTTAACTGATAAAATGATCTGTATAATCGGCGCTGCTTCAGCACTGTGCGGCCCATAGAGCAGGCGGACTAGAGACCTCCGCCGGCCAAGCCAGCTACTTGAATGGGGATTAAATGACCATGCAGCTCTTCAAGACCTCCCAAATGGTATTGCACCAAATGGATTAACTTCTGAAAGTGAAATGAGTCATTTTTCACGGGTTATGTTCAAGAAATATTATTCATTGATTTAGGGACATCTATTTTGCCATGTCTATGGGAAATGGCTGCCTTCAGTGAGAGTGTACTGCTAAAAGTTTGTGGGCCACTGTTAGGGTTAGAGTCAACCAATTCCATCTTTTTTTAGACCTACGAGTAAATGGACTATATATTTATCTATAATCTTGAACAAACATTAAGGCAAAAAGTTGGATTTTAAGCACCTGTTCTCAAAGATATTGAAAGTACATGTGGAAACTACCCTCAGGTGTTTGGGATTCATTGGCTATTAACTCAGCTAATGTAATGCTTGAACAGTCAGGCCACAGTTAACATGAAGTGAGTATGAGAGTTAATGGTTTTAGGCTGGCCCCTGAAGTGCCTCACATATGGCGATGCAGGTTCCTGGGTCGGATCAAAGTAAGTGGACGGTAAAAAATAGCTGGTGACCACATGGCTATTGGCGGTAAGAGCAAAAAGGCCCGGATATGGTGTGACACCCCAACCATCCATCATGTGGCAGGAGAGAGGGGAAGCCCTAACTACCCATAAATCATCTTCCTGGAACACAGAGGGCCGATGGTGACATAGCACTTTAGTCTTTGCTTACAGAGTATGACCAACATCTGTTAGAAATAAATTTTCCCTTTGAATTTTAAGAGTATTTTTACATTTAGAGTTTATTCCCAGTCACCTCTTTGTACAATAAATAAGTTGAATATATTCAAAGGGTCATCAATACATCCATTATTTATACCCACTTTCCGGGGGTCATGGTTAGCTGGAGCGTATCCCAGCTCACAGTGGGCGGAAGCCAGAGTACACCTTTCACATGGCTGGCACACACACACACAGAGAAAGAAGCAGATTGACCTGCCTGCCTTTGGACTGTGGGAGGAACCCAGAGCACCAGAAGGAAACATGCAAACTCCTCAGAGAGGGGCCGGAACCCAGGACCTTCTAGTCCACAGTCACAGTGATAATCACTAAGTATTCAGGTCCTTTTAAGTAAAGTACTAATACCACACTGTAAAAAATACCTTTGTCCTGCATTGAAAATGTTACTTAAGTAAACGTATGTGAGTATCATCTGGAAAATGTACTTAAAGAAATACAAGTAAAAGTAGGCCTACTCAATGCAGAAAAAATCCTCCCATTGTAGAAAGTGTAAAGGTTGTGTGTTTAATGGCCTAATCATTTCAGCTGGACTTGTAGGCCGTTATATTGTTGGATAGTTTAATTTATAATAAAAGATTGTTTTATTGTGTTTTGTGTGCAGAAATTAAGTATTAACTAAAGTTGTCAGATGAATGTAGTGGAGTAAAAAGTACAAAATGTATCTCTGAAATGTAGAAGTAGAAAGTGGCATGAAAAGAAAAGACTCAAGTAAAGTACAAGCACCTCAACATTTGTACTTAAGTACAGTGCTGGAGTTAATGTACTTAGTTACATTCCACCACTGATCTCCATGCAGAACTCCAGAAAGCCTTTGTCATTTAAGTTGGAAGACAAGGTAGAGGAGTCACAAGGCTGAGAGGGGATTCAGTTATAATAATTTCTGTCCAGCCCCCCGTCCCCTTTACCATAAATAAATCCATATAATACATACAGTTTTTTGGGTTAGTATAATAATGCAGCAGGATATCTCTATTTGCAGACACATACTGTACTACAAACAAGGGTTGATGAATACAGCAAGTGGGTGTAATTGCTGATATGTGTGAAGCCATAACAAAGCCACAACACTGATGCCACTGTCATCCATGTGAATGAAAGCAGGAATGTCTTCTGTTGGTGCAATCAGCCATGAAGCAGTCACAGTTCCCGATACACACGCTCCACAATGGCAGTAATATAGGTGGCAATGAGCACCCACGTTAACAAATATGGGTCAGCGGTGCTCCAATATTATGATTTATTTTTTCTTTTGTGAGCCTGAGGTCCTAATTTATCTGCCTCTGGCAGTTCCAGAGGGAATGCTCCGCTGGCTAACTCAAATCTCCCCCGACACAATGTGCCTTTGAATGTGCTCTTGCAAACACAGACATAACCGCATGCTGAGCCATAATTGGCCCGCGTCATTTGCATTTGAATGGAGGGAAGCCATGCATGGGAGGCCTCCTCGAGAGAAATATCTACATGTCTCACGGCGGAAAAGAATGCAAAGAGAGAAAGGAGACTGGGAAAAATAAATTAAAGGAAAGTAGGGAAGGGGGCAGAGTTAACAAAGACAGGAGGAGGAAATCTGAGGACAGTCTGCAGGAAAATAGGTAATCAAAGAAAATGGGAAATCAACAAAGAGCGATAGAAGATAAGATACGGGAAGAGAGTAGAGCAATAAAGACAGAAATAGAAGGAAGGGTAGGCTGTAATGAGAGAATGTGAAAGAGAAGCTGTGATTTTAGGAACACATTTTGACTCCCAACTCATCACATTCGGCCACTTGATCAGGACCCCTTGGTGCCACTCTTTAAAGCAACACTATGTAACTTTTCCCACTTCAGTCCCCCTACAGGTTGTCTCATTGGAACTACAGCTTGCGCTACCCGATCGAGCTGTAGTTCTAATGAGACAACCTGTAGGAGGACCAAAGTGGCAGGTAGAGCGAGCTGTAGTTCCAATGAGAGGGAAAGTTACATAGTGTTGTTTTAACGCTCTGTCAAAGTCAGTCAAAAATGATTTAAAAATTTTATTCACGAATGTATTTCATTATTGAACAGAAGAACAAAAAGGTCCCAAAACCCAAATGTTTAAACATGCTGAGAAGCACATCAGCTACATGTCCTGGAAAGGGTCATTGGATCGAACATTTCCTCCGGTGGATGTTACCTTGATAGCTCAATAAACAAGCCAAGAGGCAAAAAACACTTGTCCGTGCTTAAAGGGAAGATGGAGACATGAGCTTGAACGCTAATGTGGGTTGTTGTTCAAAGTCTGTGCTTGATTTTATGATGTGTTGCACTCTTGCACACCATCAGCCTATAACTGGCTTTACACAAATACAGATGACAATCTTATGTTTTTGGCTATATCAGAATATTGTTAAAAAATGGTTAGGGTGTCAAAAAAATGTAATTATTATTGTTTTGTTTTTTCTATTTCCCCCTTTCGGGTACTGCTTTTTAATAAGGAATAACAGGACATCTGCTGTAACAGAAAAGAAAGGTGGAATTTTAAGATAAAATCGACACAAAACAGACGGATGTAATTAGAAAATATCAGTTTTGATTCAGCCATTGGTTATTTGCATCATAAAGAAGGGCTCTTGCCTAGAGATAGAGTAGAGAGTGTGTGTCAGTAGCAGTGTCTGGAAAGGGGGCCAGTGACTGCAGGAAACCGAAAATAATGTCACAAGACAGAAAAAAAAGACATAACAGTGCTCAATGCAACTCAGCACAATTACTCACTCACACTGACACACACACACGTAACTCCCATGATGCCGTTGGCCAGCTGTTTAAAAGGTGTCCTCGGAGAGCGCGTCCTAACCCCCACCACCCTACTCTACCAGCATCACCTGGCCCTGTCATGGCCAATCAGAATGGCCATTAATCACGCCTCATGTAAACGCTGTCACCCCCACTGCAGCTCCGGCACCATCCCTCTCTCCTCCCGCCTGGCTCTCTCACTCGCCTCATTTCCCTCGACTCACCGAGCGTACCCTGGATTCAGGAAATGTCGTTTCCTCACCTTTCGCTTCTGACATTCCTCTCCTTGGCACAACTAATGTCCCCCAAACCTACTACACTCACATGAAAACGTTAGCCCTGCTTCATGCTGCTTCAGCAGAGAACTCCTTTAACTCTGGGACAAGCTGACACACACTTACTTTCAAACAGGGAAAATATGTTTTAAAGGAGGAAAGTCATGACTGCCTGAGGAAGTGGATTGATTTTGGACCATTTGGGCCTGACGCACCAAATGGTTTGTTACACAGAATCATCTGAGAAGCTGTCTTTGGAAACTATTTGGAAAAGGGCAGGCCCATTCAGAAATAACCTGGCAAGTGATTGGATGAACCATCACCGTCACAAACACCTAAACCACGCTCGTAGCTGCCTGTAGCTCCTCAAAGGACGCTCATTGGTGTGGTAAGCTGGTAGTTCAGACACAAACGCATTTATTTAAAGCTACATTGTGTAAGAATTGCTCCCATCTAGCGGTGAAATTGTATATGACATCCAACTGAATTTCATTTTCTAGCCCCCCCCATTCCAAGTGCGTTATAACTCCTATGGTGGCACGGCACATATGATTACGTTTATGTTACAAGGTAGACAATCCTTTTTCATCATTGACGTGAGGAAAGGTATCCTAGACGTCGTTCTAGTGTTATGCACAACCATGCTATAGTTAGCCAAGCAAGTAGACACTATACAACTTTTACACAAATAGGCAGAATTACCTGTTGAGAAAATCCTTGCTCCTCATCAGCTCTTTCCATCTTGGAAAAGCCACAACAATATTAACTTTGGTCGCGTTGTCATTTTAATGTTCAGTTACATTTCCTCGATAATAGACGCAACAGGCTTTCAAATCTGCCGGCAGTGAGTCGCAAATAATCTTCTCCCCCCTCCCTCCCTGGCATACGTCACAGTCAGTGCCACTGAGTGAAAAACGCAAAATGCGGAGCAGTAAAGCCTGTATGTCTCTTACGGGCTACCATATTTCAAGATGCCGCATGGCTGTGGAGCGTCTACCCCAGTTCATGTAAGCGCAAATGTAAAATTTCAAGCCAATAGGAATACTTGGAGTTGATGGTGGTGGTCAATATTCATAAAAAAGGACAAGTTTGTGAAGGGCAATACATATTGTGATAATGAACAACTACAAATGTTAAACACTGGGGCTTTAAAGTTGCTATATATAACTTTCAGTTTGTGTTGATTTCAGCGGCCCCTTTGAACAAGAGCAGTAGTGTTTTTACCACACCTGCTGTCCTAAAGGTCTTTTCCTTACGGTGCTGTATTACCCACTGTAGATTACTAAGTTAGCGTTACCGGGAGGTCATATAGTTGCGATGAATGTTTTGCTCAGACAGAATTTCATTAATTTACAATGAGAGAATACGTTACAGATGCATAGGGTAACTTAGCCTGGATGGATTGTGAGCTAAACCGGGAAACGTTATCACTGTCACTGTGTCACGAGCCAAAGCATTAGAGTTTGTTGTAGCAACCAACGTAATAATAACTTTGATTTATTTAGCGCATTTCAGAGAAGGTCTAGAGGTAAACGGGCAGGTATCAGAAACAAGCTAAGGAACAGGGCACACCGCACACCACTGCCCAGCAACCTGCTAGCTAACGTCCAATCAATAGAAAACAAGCTGGACGGCTCAGAGCCTAAATTAAATACCAGAGGGACATGCTAGACTGCAACATCATCTGCCCCCCCCAAGACATGGCTAACATCCTCGATACTGGAACATGCAATTCAACCAGCGGATCACCACTCAGTTCACCACATGGACAGAACGAGAGAGACCGGAGAGTCGAGGGGAGGAGGCTCTCGTTAACCACCAGGCTGAACATCAGGATGCAGCCGTCATCGTAGCCGGGGATTTTAACAGTGCTAACCTGAAGAGAGTCAGACCAGACCTTCGGCAGCACATCACGTGCCCCACCAGAGGAGAGAGAACCCTGGATCACTGTTACTCACCCTTCAAGAAGAAGCTTCTTCCCTCAGACTGTCCGTCTGCTCAATGAAAACTGTGGCTAGTCCCCCACCCCCCACCTAATTTTCTCGTGTTAAATATATATTTATATTATATTTATTTACTATTTTTATGGATTTTATTGTTATTGCTTTTATTGAGATGGAATACATTTCACTACACATTGTACTGTGTATGATTGTGTATGTGATAAATACATTTGATGTGATGTGGTTTCATGAAACCCAGAATGTCCTGACTAAATGGAAGGGGGGGGGGGGCGTAGGTTAGTGTAGGCTACTGACGTACAACCACATTGCACATTCAAGTTTTAAGAATGAAATAGACATATTACATACCTGAGGGCCAATTCAGGGTTTTGATTAATTACAATCCCATAATTGTAATCTGTTGAAAGCCTGACCAAGCGTGACTCGGGTTTCACACGTTGTCTTTCACTTTCCCTTTTAGCTTTTAGTTGTTCTTCGTTTCATTTCTTCTTTTCTGTGATGGCCCTGCCCCAGTATCAGCCATAACTACAACAGAAAACTTCTCAAATAAAATTAAAATACAGTTAGGTTAGTTAGTTAGTTAGTTAGTTAGTTAATATAAATATTTTTTTGTTTTGTTTAAATACATGCTTTAAATACACATTCATGCTTGTTCATTAAATTACTTAATGATTGCATAGATTTTTCAACTTTTAGACTTTGCTACTGTGATGCCCCTTTGTTGACATTTGAGTGTTTTTGCACAAACATAACATTAGGTTATGTTTGATTAGGTTATGTTTGGTTAGGTTATGTTTGATTAGGTTATGTTTGGTTAGGTTATGTTTGGTTAGGTTATGTTTGATTAGGTTATGTTTGGTTAGGTTATGTTTGATTAGGTTATGTTTGGTTAGGTTATGTTTGGTTAGGTTATGTTTGATTAGGTTATGTTTGGTTAGGTTATGTTTGGTTAGGTTATGTTTGATTAGGTTATGTTTGGTTAGGTTATGTTTGATTAGGTTATGTTTGGTTAGGTTATGTTTGGTTAGGTTATGTTTGATTAGGTTATGTTTGGTTAGGTTATGTTTGGTTAGGTTATGTTTGATTAGGTTATGTTTGGTTAGGTTATGTTTGGTTAGGTTATGTTTGATTAGGTTATGTTTGGTTAGGTTATGTTTGATTAGGTTATGTTTGGTTAGGTTATGTTTGGTTAGGTTATGTTTGATTAGGTTATGTTTGGTTAGGTTATGTTTGGTTAGGTTATGTTTGATTAGGTTATGTTTGGTTAGGTTATGTTTGGTTAGGTTATGTTTGATTAGGTTATGTTTGGTTAGGTTATGTTTGGCTACATTGTCTTCGTTTTGCCTTTTGCTGAGTTTACACTTCACAACACACACTCACTCATGCACACCCTACACCAATGACTCCACTGCTTTTCACATCCCATTCTCTGTGTGTGTGTGTGTGTGTGTGTGTGTGTGTGTGTGTGTGTGTGTGTGTGTGTGTGACTTTGAAATAGGCGTTACGTAACGCTGGCTTTTCCGTGTCTATTATTTCGCTAAGAGGCCATACTGCTGGCGCGAATCAAATCCATGCTTCAACATTAACTGTCAAGCCAATAAACCTGTAGCCTATGGGAAACACCTCTGCTCAAGTGTTCAATTCATTCACGATAATATGAGACAACATGAGACAACGCCGGCGTCATTATACTGTGGTGATATCATGCAATACCGAACAAGACAACTGTACAATGCGCTCTCTCTCTCTCTCTCTCTCTCTCTCTCTCTCTCTCTCTCTCTCTCTCTCTCTCTCGCTCTGCACACACACACTAACAGTCCAGCGCCCGGATGAATGTGAGATTGTCTCTGTAGGTTACTCGCTCAGTTTCTGGTGGTTGATTAACGCAAATATTTGCTGATTGGCTCTCATAACGGGCCGGATGGGTAGCGCACTGCCATGAGTCCATGAGGTCTGATTACTCCACATTTTCATTGTGCTATTTTGTGATTAAATTCTGAATCTGCCACATTCTCTGTCATGGAAATATAGTAGCACAATGTCTTCCTCTGATGTAGAAGTACACTGTCAGTCAGTAGTAGGCGATACAAGGGAGTTGCATATTAAGTGGTTTGGGGTCCTTCTGTAAGTCATTTTGGGTTACAATTAGGTTTTGGAGAATTGTAGAAACAGCAATACCACAGTCTAAGCAATCGGCCCATTGCAAACAGGCACATTTTCAAAGGGCACTTTAGTTAATTTGGTCTAATTTAATAAAGTATTGTTTGTACATTTAACATGGTGTCATCTCCCTCCTTTGTTATGACCATTTCAGCCAGGTCATGACACTACATGTTTAGGTTTCCTCTCTATATCTCTGCTGTGGATTCCCCGCTTCACCCGTGATGCTTAAATGTACAAAATAATTTTGGCTTTTTCTCATTTTATTTCCTATTTATACTAATTTGATAAAAAACATTTTAAACCCTGCCTAAAGCTTGTTGTTTTTGCACAATGTTGCTTTAATATCCATTGCTTTCCATTTGTTTCATAATAAAATCAGCTTTTTAAGGCCTTGACACCTGCTTCAGTGAGGCAATAAATCAAAGTCAACACCATGTCAGCTTTTATTCTGGTCAATGGTCAAATTAGTTTGGCATGGTAATGCAGCAGAAAGGGCTGATTGATTTGAAAAGTCAGCACTGTATTACCATGCAGCACTAACTTTAACAAAAATAAAAGCTGACCTGGTGTCCATTGTGATGGATTACTAGAATTACACAAGTTTCAGGTCCTTTCAGGTCTTGATTTTTTCACGCTATAGTGAAATGAGTGGAAACCATTGGTTTTCCCCTACTTAAAAGTGCTGTGTTTTGGGACCCATCCATCCACCCCGACCTCCCCGATGCAGATTTTTGCTTCAGAGTCTGTGGACCGGGCACCAGGCAGTGCAGCAGCTCTACCTTGGCGGTGAAAGATGACTTAGTTTTAAGACCGACAACGGTAGAGAGTACTATGAAAGACCGAAATGTTGGTAAGGATGTTGGTTGGGGGGGTAGATGGGTCATTCAACACAGAACTTTCACCCAGGAGACCGGGGTTCATGTCCCATTCTTGTCCTGCGTGTCACTGAAACGTACATTTTGTAACCCCACCCTCCATATTTTCCTAAACCTAACTGTCTAGTTAAACGTACGTCCTGACCCAGAGCGTCAAAAAGTGACGCCAAGGGTCCCGATATGTGTTGACATGTACAATTGGTTCATGAGAACAGCCTGAGCCCGGTAGCACCCACTAGTCTACGGTAGGACAGCACACACACTGCAACGTTAGTAGTGACATTATTTTTACACAGTGGTTATGTTAAGCATGAGTCCAGTGCGTCACTGAACCATGATTTCATACCACCCAAAAACTTGAAACAGAAATGGTGAAAACATTTTAACAATGTACAATGCGTTTAGAAAGAAATCACTGATTTTGCTCTACCCGGACGTTAAGTGTTTAAGTCCACAGATTTGTACTTTCAACTTTTAATCAAAGAACCAGCTTTTCTAAAACAGTTGTTGTTAGCTGTCAGTCATCTAACTGAATTTGAAGAAAATGAACAGAACTTGTAGTTCCCAACCCCTGGTACTTCCCACTTGCAACTCTACTCAGGACTTTTGTTTCCTTCCCTTTTCTTTCCTCTGGTCTGTACATTACACACTGGTAGTATTATACTACTCCAGCATGGATACCGCACCTGTCCAAATGTCCTTGCCAAACTAAACAGCAGCATTTTAGACAAACGCCAAAGAACATGACATCGGAAATACTCTTCACCGACACGAGATGCATATTTTAGCCTTGTATTATCCCACAAACATAAAGAGAAAGGCTTCATGCACAAACCTCTGTGCCATATTAGTTGCATTAATTCTATTTCCATAGGACAGAGGTAGTGAGGACGGCGTAAGTGTAATAAATAACACAGAGGTTCTTACCTGGATATGAGAAGATATCCGGCAGGATCAGGGTACATGGGAAACACAAGAACAGAAGGAGACAGAACAAAACAAAGAGAGCATTAGAATTTGCAAAAGTGTGAGTCAGAAGATCTCTGTGGAAAGAGACACAGATACAAAACAAGAATATGAATAAAGAAGGAGGCCCGTCAGCATCACATATTGTTGTTGTCATCGATCAAAAGCTCTTAACTGCACTGCACAAACACCTTCAGGCTGATGGAACTCTTTCAATACCTCACTGAACAAAGTACAAACATGTAATCACAGAGTGAAAAACAAGGCTGATTTTTCCAGTTGTTAAACATATTGCAAATGTGACACTTTCACCCAGCTGAAGCGATGCAAACAATTTGTGCTGTTTCCAAGATTTTTAAATAGGACAATTAGTATGTAACCAATAAGTAAAGCATCTAAGGATTTAATCTATCTCTCGTGAGTCCCCCAGCTTAATGGATATACATGAGTACCCCTTCAATGGATCAGCGAAAACGAATCGTAGGTCAACAAAGAATTCATTAAGTTGAAGACAGCCATATGGCACACATCAAAAAATTTTTTAAAAATAAACCATTAAATGGCACTTTCTGGAGAGTTTTGTGCAAAGAAATGGAGAAATTGAGTCTAACCTGATACTGTATGTGCAAAACTGCAAGGTTAAGAGCCTATACTTTGCATTGTTGTAGTATCAACAGGTATTAGGGCATTTAGCATTTACATTACTGTTAATCAGTGATTACCTTGTTATGATATAAGAAGTGACCCATACAGTGTGCCAAACATAATGTGCCACATGAAGAGACAGTGCAGCATACGACAGTAGCAACAGCTGAGAAGATCTGGGTCTGTGGTGACCAGGTCCACCTCACACAAACTTCCTTCTCCCATTCTCTCTCTTACTACTACTATAACACACACACACACACACACACACACACACACACACACACACACACACACTGCGTTTCACTATCTTTGTGGGGACCGTCATTGACATAATGCATTCCCTAGCCCTTTACCCTAACCATCACAACTAAATGCTTAACCCTTACCCTCACCCTAACCATAACGTAATTCTAACCCTAATCCTAAAACCAAGTCTTAACCGTCAAACAGGCCTTTAAATATGTGGGGTCCAGCATTTTGGCCCCATAAAGCTGTCCGGACCCCACAAGTATAGCCAGGGGCGCCGCCAGGAATTTTGGGCCCCATGACAAAAAAATCATATTGGGCCCCCTCTGTGCAGCTGTGGTCACCACATTTCTAGGACCTAACTGTCCCATCAAAAGCTTTACATAACTCTAATTAAAGGCTTGCAACTGTCTTACTTATTGTAGTTCAATACTAGTACTAGCACAATATTTACTGCTGGTGATTTGTACATGCATGCAAGTCTAGTATGCAGTTCACTATTTGATGCAAGATTAAAAGCAACCATAAAAAATGTGCTGAAGGCCATCTTTTACAGTCTCATTGTATTTTTATTGTACAACCCCAAATCAGAAAAAGTTGGGACAGTATGAAAAACACAAATAAAAAAAGAAAGTAGTGATTTCTAAATGTACTTTGACTTGTATTTCATTGCAGACAATGTGAACACAAAATATTTCAGGTTTTGTCTAGTCAACTTAATTTCATTTGTAAATATACATCCCTTCCTGTCATCCAGACCTGCAACACATTCCAAAAAAGGTTGGGACAGGAGCAATTTAGGGCTAGTAATCCGGTAAATTGGTTAAATTATGATGTGATTTGAAACAGGTGATGTCAACAGGTGATTGTAATTATGATTTGGTACAAAAGCAGCATCCAAGAAAGGTCAAGTCCTTTAGGAGCAAAGATGGGCCGAGGATTGCCAGTTTGCCAACAAATACGTGAGAAAATTATTGAAATGTTTAAAAACAATGTTCCTCAAAGAAAGATAGGAAGGCATTTGCTTATTTCACCTTCAACAGTGCATAACATAATTAAAAGATTCAAGGAATGTGGAGGAATTTCAGTGCGTAAAGGACAAGGGCGCAAGCCTAAGCTGAACAACCTCCGATCCCTCAGGCGGCACTGCATCAAGAATCGTCATTCATCTATAAGCGATATCACCACATGGGCTCAGGACTACTTTAGCAAACCTTTGTCAAGTACCACAATACGTAGTTACAGCCACAAATGCCAGTTAAAACTGTACTGTGCCAAAAGGAAGCCCTATGTTAACAGTGTCCAGAAGCACCGTCGACTTCTCTGGGCTTGGAGGCATTTGGGATGGACCATCACACAGTGGAAACATGTACTGTGGTCAGATAAATCAGTATTTCAGGTATTTTTTGGGAGAAATGGATGCCGTGTGCACCGGACCAAAGAAGAAAAGGATCATCCAGACTGTTACCAGCAAGTCCAAAAGCCAGGGTCCAAAGAAGAAAAGGATCATCCAGACTGTTACCAGCAAGTCCAAAAGCCAGGGTCTGTCATGGTATGGGGTTGTGTCAGTGCCCTTGGCAAAGGTAACTTGCACTTCTGTGATGGCACCATTAATGCTGAAAAGTACATAGAGATTTTGGAGCACAATATGCTGCCTTCAAGAAGACATCTTTTCCAGGGACGTCCATGCATATTTCAACAAGATAATGCAAAACCACATTCTGCACACATTACAAAGTCCTGGCTGCGGAGGAAGAGGACACTTGACTGGCCTGCCTGCAGTCCCGACCTGTCTCCAATAGCAAATGTGTGGCGCATTTTGAAGCGCAAAATGCAACAACAAAGACCCCGTACTGTTGCCCACCTTAAGAGTTGTTGCAGCAAGAATGGGACAAAATTACACCTGAAACACTTCATCACTTGGTGTCTTCAGTCCCTAAACGTCTTTTAAGTGTTGTGAAAAGGAATGGCAACATTACAAAGTGGTAAATGCTTTACTGTTCCAACTTTTGTTGAAATGTGTGTTGCAAGAACCAAAATAGGAATGTTGTTGTTTTGAAAAAAAAACCAATAAAAATCATGAGGAACACAGGAATTAAATTATGTGCTGTTGTATTGTCTGCAATGCAATACAAGTCAAAGTACATTTAGAAATCACTACTTTCTTTTTTTATTTGTGTTTTCCATACTGTCCCAACTTTTTCTGATTTGGGGTTGTATGTATATATATATATATATATATATATATATGATTGTTTAATAATTTATATTAGTTTTTACCTATTTTTCATGGGCCCTTGGAATTGTCCTAACTTTTCACCCCTATACAGCACCCCTGAGTATAGCCTACTGTATTCCAGGTTGTTGGACCCCACAAATGAATGTAGTTATACAAGAACACACACACATGCACACACACATGCACGCACGCACACACACACACACGACACACGACACACCCGACGTGGCTCGGAGCCCTGCCGTCGGAGGAGACCGGTTCAACGTCTTGGTCAGCAACATGAACTCGTAGCGGCCGTTGGAGCTTCCGACCACCGGGCTTCCACCGCTGTGAATGGTGTTTTTAGCTTTAGAAGAAGGCGTTTTATCTGTTAATCCTACCGACGTAGACACTTAGGCGTTATGTAGTTGTCCCGCAGTGGTGAATTGTCTGCAGTGCTGCGCAGGTTTTTGCCGTGTTCCGATTGTTCTCATCTCAGCTCTGCCGATACAAAATAGACATGCCATTTCAAAAATGTTTCACTTATTGTCACAAATATGTTTTCAAAAGCATCCCTTCATAACATTTTATATGCAGGCACATCCGGACACAAACGAGCAGCCTCGGCCCAATTTAACCCCTGGTTATAGGGCCGGTGTTCTGACGAAACACCATACCCATCAGAATGGCATACCTTCGGTAAATGCGCATGCGCTGCAGTGAAATTTGTGCAATTGCGCATGCGTTAAATTTAAACCCTCATTTCAGCATACCTAAGATTACAAGCGGTAAATTTTGGTGTATTGTATCGCATATTATATACACATTACTTAATTGCATGCCTTATACAATCAAAGGGGCTATCAAAACAGCATACCCCTTTATAAACAATTTTTTAATAAACCAACCACCTGTAGAAACTGTGTTTGTATTAAACCAGGGGCTATCAAAACAGCATACCTCTGTAGAAACTGTGTTTGTATTAAACCAGGGGCTATCAAAACAGCATACCTCTGTAGAAACTGTATTTTTTATTAAACCAGGGGCTATCAAAACAGCATACCTCTGTAGAAACTGTATTTTTTATTAAACAAGGGGCTATCAAAAAAACATTCCCCTTTATAACCTGTATTTTTATTAAACAAAGGGCCTATCAAAACAGCATACCCCTTTATAAACTGTATTTTTATTAAACCAGGGGCTTTCAAAACAGCATACCCTTCACAAACACTGGTATGCTGTTTTGACAAAGTAGTTGAAGTTGATGTGCTGTGAGTGGTCTATATCCACCACTTTAGGGTTTGCTCCGGTGCCGCCGGAAAACCCACCGGATGTCCTTTTTGGCCGATGTCCGTTACCTTCCTCTCTCTTTGTCTTGGCGTTCTAAACTCCGGTGGATTTCTGAGGACTATGGTTAACTGCTCCTCAGATCTCTGCAGGGTGAATCCAGGTGTCCAACTAAAACAACTTTTGAACGTACACATTCCACGAAAACAGAAGAAGTTCCTTCCAGAGGCTATCTTGCAGAGGCACGGTGGCTCCGTCAGGCACTTAGCACCGCCCGAGACAATTGTGATTGGTTTAAAGAAATGCCAATAAACCAGAGCACGTTTATCTCCCCTCCCAGAATGCTGTGTGGACTAGCCAGACCCTCCTCCAAAGCGCTGTGAGGGAAGGTCTGGCTATGAGAGACTATGCTGTAAGTAATAATGTCATCTACTCCTCCAGCTAAAAACATAGCAGACAGGTCGTCATACTCTGACAGGCCTAGCAGCCCTTGGCTGGTGTCTCTCTTTGCCTTCCATGGCCCTGGGTGTCTGGCCCCTAGCCCATTAACCCCTGCTGCTCTGGCACACTCTGACACCAGAACCATCATGAAGCCAAATCACCTCCCACACCTTGATGCTAGCTGGGTCTTTTAGAGAAAGAGAGAGAACACAGCGGCATGCTCCAGTGACCATCGACTGTCTTCCTGATTGCAGCTTGACCCCAAAGGAAAGAGACTGAATCCAAATTCGTTCAGATACCCACAGACAGGTGGGGAAAACACACCAGAACTCACACAACAGGCATAAACAAAATGCATGTGTGTTTCCCATTTTTATTTTCAAATCAGTAGGGTCATCATTAGATTTGATGAAATGTTCAGGATGCCGAGCTCACACATGCCTGCATATGAAATGCTCTGCAGTCCCATTAATACTTTATGATTTTTGCACAAAACTGTGTACACAGCTATAATTATTGGAAAACACATTGTTTGAACCATGCTGCTGTTTTAGAATTTCACCATAAACTCACTTTAAAAAACTTTTTCTGATAAGAATTATGGGTGAATCACCCCGACTATGGGCAAAGAGCAGTCACCATGACACTACTAAAGACTGACAGGATTAGCTCCAGAGCGAGTACTGACTCGACGGCGGTGGAGACGGAGAAACAAAGCGTCTCCCCTGTGCTTTCTGATGCGGTCAGAAATCTGTAGCAGGAAAGGTTAACACTCTCCTCGATTTTATGTTTTTCATAGAGAAGGAGAACCCGGACATGAGTACGAAGAAATGCGACACTACCAAGCCACAGCCAAGCAGACCAATTACCGTTTTTGCAGTCTCTATTGCTACAATGTTAAGTTACATTTCTCGGGAGGTGCGCGTCAGGCTACTGCATAGAGTAAAGCATATGTCCGATTTTGGTATCACTTCAAAATCAGAAAGACTTAAAGAAGAGCTTCTTCTCTGAAGCCATCCGGAACTCTGACCTTTGTTCATAGCTTCTCTTTATTGCGTTGTCTTTTTATATATTCCCATTTGGTTTTTGCATCTGTTGATGCTTGTCACATTACACGCCACTGCACATTCTAATGTGTGCACGTGACAAATAAAAATCCTTTTGGATCCTTGAAAATCAATTTCTTTCTAGATTGGGATATCACCGACAATCACCAATCACACGTGGATAACTATGCTTAGATAACATCAGGCAAAAATGGGCATCTACCAAAAGGTAACTGTGTAGTACAGCACAGGTCCGCTGAAATTGACTGGTCAGCTTTCTCCACTAGCGCTGCAAACGTTTGGAGCACAATACCCAGCACTGTCAGACAATGCTCTTCTCTTTCGTAGATTTCAAACTCAAAATATGGCTTCAACATGACCAATCATGTGACCATTATCCAATCATGCTTTGTATGGTGTAAGGTTTTTAATTGGAAAGTGTTTGTAATTTTGTATGCTGTAGCCGATAATGTTTAGGTTACACTTTACCTGAAGGTCATGAACGTGTCATAAACATTATGAACAAGTCATAAACGTTTATGACATAATGTTTCTTTTAGTAACTGTCATTCGGTTATTGTCATGACAAGTTATGGTTAGGTTTAGGGTTAGAGATAGGGTTAGGGTTCATGTGTCATGTGTTCATGACAGTGTCATGTCACTCTTATGTTGATACCTTCAAGTAAAGTGTTACTAATGTTTATTCTCTGTACCCAAATCATGACATTGGGTGCGATAACTCCTTTGTGGATTTGCCTGCCCAGGGACTGCTGATGAAATGTGAGATATTGAGCTAATTCTGGAACAGTCAATGACTGAACAAACAAATGACTCCATCAGAGAAGAGGAAACACACATTCCACTTTCTGCACTACATCCAAAAGAACATGTTGTGTTTGGAGCAAAGGCCATGCTGCTCTTACTCTTCTGCTACTGCTGTCCACCTACACATATAACCCACAGTTGCACACATATAACCCACAGCTGAACACAACCAGTGCATGCCCTTGTCAAAGGTACTCCTGGAAAATGTATAGAAAACCACTCACTGAAAGAGGCGTTTGAGACAAAAAAAAACAAGTAAAGGCTGGTGGAAAGAAAATAAGTGCATCAGAAGAAAAAAACACAATCATCACATAATTTATTTCTTTTTTTATTTTAGAGCAGATTTGCCTCAAAGAATAGGCAGAGGAGATGGCTGCAAGTTGCCATTTTCAACCACATTACCAATAAATGATTAGACTGGGTGCCACCAAGGCAGCTCTGGCAATTACTGCAATTAGTGGCCTTAGCTAAGACACTGTCTCAGTGGGTTCATTTATAAAAGAGGGGACTTAAGGTGCTACAATGTTGGAGGATGCATTGTACCATAAGTGCATAAAAGCTCTCAATAAAGCCATTCCAATATATCTCAGAACATCCTCAGACCTGAAAGGTCACACAGGAAATCATGATTTTCACAGTTTTGGGAAGTAAAACATGCCACGACCAGGCAAAGCAGAAACAAGAAACTGGTTGTCATAGCTGGAATATTTTTCACAGATGATTCTCATCCAGAAAAAAAAAAAAAAAACATCAGTCAGTGCTGAGTCAAGCATGGTATTGCTATGCACTTATGAATCAATCTAATGGGGCAGGCTTAGTTTATACTCAGCATGCAGCACAAGGGGTTTAGTTAGGAGCAAATGAATGGATAAAACTTGAATATATGGATGTAAGGTCTGAGAATATTAAATGGACTAACCGTGTGTGTGTGTGTGTGTGTGTGTGTGTGTGTGTGTGTGTGTGTGTGTGTGTGTGCTAAGACGGACCAAGCTGTATTACTTTGGCCCTAGCCATCAGGTTAGAGTTTTCCGAAGCGAGGTCACATCCTGATGTGTGATGTCATTTCCCTAAGCAGTGCCTGACCCCGGCGCACCCCCGCCCCACACACCCCATCCCAGTGCAATTACAGTGTTTATTTAGAGATCAGACCATTTAACGGCTGAGTAAGTCTCCCTCGGCATCTGCTCAATTATTCAGCAGCATCTGTGTGTGTGTGTGTGTGTGTGTGTGTGTGTGTGTGTGTGTGTGTGTGTGTGTGTGTGTGTGTGTGTGTGTGTGGGCATGTCAGCCTCAGTGCAAGAGGCAGAAAAAAGTGAATGTATATATAACATACAGCACAGTTCACGTGTGTGTGTGTGTGTCTGTGTGTGTGTGTGTGTGTGTGTGTGTGTGTGTGTGTGTGTGTGTGTGTGTGTGTGTGTGTGTGTGTGTGTATTGTGTTCTATCAGCAGTGCAGAGGGCTGCCCAGGGAGCAGTAGAGAACAGGTTTGTTAGCTGCCAGACACAAACACCAATTAAGTCCACAGGCAGAGGTAGCTTGCCTTCAGTGGATCCACAGTGGGCTGCTGTGGCCGGCCTACATATCCTCCAAACACACACACACACACACACACACACACACACACACACACACACACACACACACACACACACACACACACACACACACACACACACACACACACACACACACACACAGCCAGAGCTCAACCTGCTGCACCACTGTTCGACATTTGTTAATATAGGTGATAATAAGTTTCTGTAGCACGTTTATATGGTAAGTTGCTAATTTTTCTGCACCTTTATGAATTAATCTAAAACAAGAAAAGCATGTGAACCTGTGTGATCCAAACATATGTAAATAAAATTTGACATTTTGACCATTAAAAGTAAGCTTTTATTCAAGTTTGAAGAAACACATCGTGTCAAAACCAACATTGTGGGCATGCATCATGACCATATTAAACAAAAGTGAGGTTGGAAGATTCCAAAAGAATTCTGAAGGAAAAGAGACTGTGTGAGCTGTGTGATGTAGGATACGTGAGTCCCATTTTCTTTGGCATTGAACAGACTACATAATAATTTGAGGGTCAACTCTCCATGAAATGACTCGACAAAAACACTTCAGCAGAAGACCAGAAATCAGAATGGCAGTTTAATTCTAACATGTTCAAGTTTTGCAAGCAATTCCATTTTAAAATGTCCAGTAAGATGAAATAAAAGTTATTTTATATTATTTACTGCATTAAACACAACCAGAATTCAGGAATTCATCCCAATTTGACTTAATTAATGATCCTGGATACTGGAGCAGCTTACTTATAGCTGAATCCTCTAATACCATGACGACTATTTATTTATGTTCACATGAGTGTTGGTGTAGGAGCCACATATTGTATGTTGTTTATGGTCTCATTTATATTATTTATTGATTATGTTATTGTGCACTTATATTGGAGGTGGTGGGCGTTTTCATTGCGGTTTGAGTGATAACATATTTGTTTTCTTCACCTGTTCACCTGGGATTTTTGGGCTTTGACAGAGAGGGGGTGAGCCTGGGAGCGACACACTTTCTGTTGACCGCCGCACTAACGCACTTATTTTGACTCACAAAGTAACTTTTCATTTGGTAACTGCAGTGCTAGTTGTATTTTACGTGCATGGGAATAAATCATTGCAATACAATCTTGAGCGTGTCACAGTGTGTTTATGCATCTCTCAGTGTTTAGTCCCTCGCGGCAGCACTTTGTTGGACTGCTTACAGCCGCAACAGTTGGTAGGTCTGGTGGATTCGGTGACCTTTCTGGTTGGTTGGGATGTATAATTAAAATATGTTGTAAAATCTTAATTTGAACTGTCAACATTGCAGGGATGCATATCAAACTCAGCCCCTTCCATCATCACCACCCACCCAGACAAAAATCAAGAAAAGAGGACACAGTAACTACAATATTTCAGATGATTCAACAAAATAATAACAAAATAGACAATAAACTATAGACCAAATAAACATATATATAAATGACAACAACATAAGCCCATCATACACATCTCTCCCGAGCACAAAGCTTCTTAGGAGCCCTCCAGAAAGTTCAGCTACTTTCCCCCATTTTCTTGTATAGACATCCAATCTGGCAAACCGTTTATATGACCACGCTAGGCATCTCACAAGCCCACTCCTGGATTGATGGCACCCCTTCATTCTTCCATCCGCTTAACCCTCATGTTGTCCTTGGGTCAAATTTGACCCGTTTTTTTTATATGAGAAAATATGGGACGCCGATAAAACGCCGAAGATGTAAAAAAAATAATAATATAAACGACAAAACGTTAAGAAAGCAACAACAACAAAAAAACATGAAAGAAAACTGTTTTAAATCTTGAAAAAAGTGACCAATACAATGGGGAAAAAAACTAAAATGTAAAATACAAAACGTGTGAAGAAGTGAGTGAAACATGGGGACAACAAAAGTGTTATTTTCATGGTTGACGGGAAGACAACCCAAGGGTTAAAATAATCTGTCTGGCTATCATTAAACTAGTCTGGACCCAGATTCTTATGTGCTTATCCATCTCGTTTAGGATTGAATGGAAACAGAGGCCTGTACTACGAAGCAAGATTTGGCGTTAACGAGGTAACTTCAGGTTCAACCCAGGGTTTTCTGTATCATGACGGTGGATCAGTTGTTACCGGGTTCAATCGCCGTGGTAACTTATGCTGAACACCTAACCTGCTCGGGAGCAGGTTATGTTGGAGATCAGAGATCAACCGGTGTAAAAGCACCGCCTACTGACCAATCAATACTCAGTTGATAACCTCCGTCACCGTTCTTAGAAGATCCATTGACTGAATGGGTGGAGGAAGAAAAAAAAGAGAGAGAGGTGCGCTCTTAAAAGTTTAAACATTTAGAGACCAATGGATATTTTTATGAAAGGAATAGATTTTAAGTGGAGGGAATTACGTATCTTTGTAAACTTCTTGAGCCGTGTGTTTGAATTATGTTTTTTATATATTTTATTTTCTCCCACGATCGCTTCCCACTGCCAGGGTTGCAACTGAAATAATAGACTAAAGCAACGACAGTTTATGAAAAGCACAAGTGTAATTATGGTCAGATCTTGTGCCTGACTGATGGGGAAGTTATATTGATAAGCGTTGTGATTTACACATCTACAGCGTCGGTTATTTTTTTGCCAGCTTTTCTTCCTGTTTTAGGAAGCAGCGACTGGATTGCTTTTTGCTTGTAAAACCGTATCTGTGTTCTTCATATTTATGTAGAATTATAGTTTGCTCTTCTTATGTAAAATATGCGGCTCTGGTAGATGTTTGCGATTGGTCACGAAGTGCAAACACCGCCTCTTTTATGTGAACGCGCGCGTCTCTAGATTGGGAAACCCTGGGTTGAATAACTACTTGTTAACCGTCGTGACACAGCTTATGCAGGACCGTGGTTGTTAGGGTTAGTGAAGCCGGGTAACTGAAAGAAATCCAGGGCATGTTGATCTTGATTTGTAGTACAGGCCCCTGGGTCCTTGGAATCCCACATAGGTTATCATGAATCCCGGTCCAAAATTCCTGGACCTTATCACAGGACCATGGGACATGAAATAATTGGTCGTGCTCTGTCTTACATTTCCAACAATTCAGTATGTCTTTCAGACCAATTCTGAACAATCTGGAGGGGAGTCCAACAGAAGCAATGCATAATCTTGAACAGAATGAGGCGCACCCTCACATCGCGTGGCATAGTTTAAATATGTATACAGATTCTGTCCCACTCCTCATCATCCAGTGTAATAGTCAGATCCCTTTTGAAGTCCGTTATTATTTTTTTTTAAACGGGATGATTCTGGAGGGTGGGAGAATGCAGATTGATGTAGTAACAGCTCTGTCAGAGTGTGTGGCACTGAGCTGTTTCAGTAATGAAAACTGGCCCGTTTCTCCCCCGCAAAGAAAGCATAGTGTTCTCCCGTAGAGAGAGAGAAAGAGAGAAAGCTGACAGTGTGACTTTCCACAGAGGTCCTTCCTGCCCAGTGGCACAAACCAGAGTAAATGTCACAGTTTTCATCTCCCCCTGCATTGATCTCACACTCGGCTGTTCAAACGGCCAGCGGAGCCCTTTATGACCTTTATGAAATCAATGCATCCCTCTGCCCACCTCATAAAAAGTCCTGCAAATGGTAAGAAGGCTGGGCACACACACACACACACACAAACACACACACACACACACACAAACACACACACACACACACACACACACACACACACACACACACACACACACACACACACACACACACACACACACACACACACACACACACAGCTGACTTTGCCAGAGTTTTTTACATGGATCATTATCTTAATTAATTTGTCCGGCTATTTGCTGAGCCAAGAGCTGGAAGCCGAAATGGACTTCCCTCCTCCTCTCCTCTCCTCATCACCTGACCTTTCTCTCCGCCTCATCCCTTCTTCCCGCCTCTGTCTGTTGACTTTCTATTCTTTTCTTTTATGGCTCCCTGCCTCTCTTCCTCTGTCCTCCGTTTGCTATTTCTTCACATTTTCTCCATGCCTTTGTATCGTTCCTTTTTTTCTTCTCCCCCTTACCTCTTAATCCCCCCCAGTACTACATCATTCCGTCGCTGACGGGCATGTATAATGAATCCATGCTATCGGCCCCCCTTTAAGTCTGTCTGCGGGTTTTTACAAAGATTTCAACAGTGACAAGGCAATTCAGTCTGAGTTTGTCTGAGGTAAATAACTCAATAAAAGGATGTCAAATAAGCCTATTTTCATTTTCTGTTTTGCACATACAAGGTTTACACCCAACAGCGATGATTTGCTTTCTTCACCACCTCTCTATCCATTCAGACACCTCCAAGACTATTTAAGGCATTTTTTATTGACACCTGGAAGTAAATGAAAGACCTATTTAACAGCTTAAATAAATAATAAAAAAAAAGCTGGCAAAGGCAGCCTGTTTTGCAAATGAACACACAGCCATTGGAAGCTGAGAAGGTATAAACGGGCACTATAAGAAAAGGGACACTTGTTAAGGAACATTAAGTGCAATTAAAGTGTGATTAGAAAAGCAGACTGAATGTGTTTTGTACAAACTGACCCGCCGTGTATTAATCAACAGCACAAAGACATCTGCCATTACACAGGGGAAACAAATACTGCTTTTAAAGGGGAACTATGCAGCTTTTTAGCTCAATTTACCTTAACTGAACATTATCATTGGAATGGTTATATGACTTTTTGTCGGGTTGAATGGTGGTCGTCTCGCTCCCCCCTAGCAGCTGTGAGCTGAAAACCCACCCTTGCAACTTTCAGCCGACGAGCCGGTGGCCTCAGTGTCAGGAAGTATCGCGTGATATCAGGTCTCATGATTTAACAAATTGCTGCACGGCACTGCACACATACGCCCATCAAGGAACCAGCTAACAAGGTAGCCATGGAGTTTTTCACACTATCGTCGTGGCTGAGCCGGCAAAAAAGAAGCAGAAAGCTAGGAAAGCATTGTCGGAGGAACAGAGAAAGAGAAAATGGCAGACTGACCGAGCGAGGAGTCGGACACAGAGTTCCGGCACAGAAGTCCAACAACAGACAACCAGTCTGGTTTAGATCAGGGAGGCCGTTCCTCCCAACCACGGCTCTCCATGTGTCTCCATCATCGCCCACATGCGCGTTGAAGTCCCCTAGCAGAACTATAGAGTCCCTCACCGGAGCCCCATACAGGACTCCATTCAAGGTCTCCAAGAAGGCCGAATACTCCAAACTCTTGTTTGGTGCATATGCACAAACAGTCAGAGTCCCCCCAACCCCCCCCCCACCCCCCCCCCCCACCCCCCCCCCCACAACCCACAGGCGTAGGGAGGCAACCCTCTCGTCCACCGGGGTAAACACCAACATAGCGGTGCTCAGCCGGGGGCTTGTGAGTATCCCCACAACCACCTGGCGCCTCACACCTTGGGAGAAAAGAGTCCAACCCCTATCCAGGAGTACGGTTCCAGAACCAAGACTGTGCGTAGAGGTAAGCCCCACCAGATCCAACTGGTAGCGCTCCACCTCCCGCACAAGTTCCGGCTCCTTCCCCCACAGAGAGGTGACATTCCACGTCCCCAGAGCCAGCCTCTGCCGCCCAGGTATGGTCCGTCGAGGCCACTGACGTTCACCGCCCGGCCGGGCTCCGTGGCAAACCCAGCCACCAGACGCTCGCTGACGAGCCCTCCATCTGGCCCTGGCTCCAGACGGGGGGCCCGGGCTTCCTCCAGACAGGGTCCCTCTATCTCTTCCTTGATGTGTCATAGGGATTTTCAATCATTCTTTGTCTGGCCCCTCACCTAAGACCACTTTGCCATGGGAGACCCCACCAGGATCACAAAGCTCCAGACAACACAGCCCTCAGGTTATAGGGACACCCAAACCTCTCCACCACGATAAGGTGATGGTTCCCGGAGAGGTGTATGTGTATGTGTAGGTGTGTACCCTGTACCATTCAACTTTATTTAATGACATTTATGTCAAAGATACAGGAGATTGATAATACACACATAGCAGCCAATAAAATCTGTTGTTCAATATCTGACTGCTTGTATTGCCTCATGACTGATGAAAAATGTGCCTTGTTGTGTGCAGTAGAATTTTGATGCATCGCAATGCATCGTAGAATCGAATTGAATCGACTCACTACCTGGGGAATCGTAAGCGAATCGAAATTGTAAGGGCAGTGCCAATGCACACCCCTAATGGGAGCTGCCAAATATCTATTCTGAAGCTGTAAGGGGGGCTCTATAGAGAAACCTGCCAGCAAAAAGACAGGAAACAGCGAAGAAATGGCCAAAACTGCATAGCGCCCCTTTAACAGGGGCGGTTCTAGGGTCAGAGCGTTAGGGGTGCCTGGCACCCTTTTAACGTAACGTTATTCTACTGTGCTAAGTGTGGACTTTAACATCATTTTGTACCATCGTGGAAGGGGAAACACTGAATTATGTGACTAGAAAGCAGCGTTTGAAGAAGTATTCAGATCCTTTACTTCAGTAAAAGTACTAATACCACACTGTAAAAATGTCACTTGAGTAAAAGTAGGTAAGCATCACCAGGAAAATGTAAAGTAAAGTATTAAAAGTAAAAGTACTCGATGCAGAAAAAAACATTTTTAGAAAGTGTAAAGGATCCGAACAGTTGTGTGTTTAATGGTCTAATCATTTCAGCTGGACTTGTAGGCCATTATATTGTTGGCTAGTTTACTTTAGAATGAAAGATCAGATTTTATAAACTACATGTGTTTTGTGTGCAGAAATCTTAATGTGTAAACTAGTAACTAGTAGCTAAAGCTGTCAGATGAAAGTAGTGGAGTAAAAAGTACAATATTTCCCTCTGAAATGTAGCGGAGTAGAAGTAGAAAGTGGCATGGAAAGTAAAGACTCAAGTAAAGTACACGTTTTTACTTCAGTACAGTACTTGAGTAAATGTACTTACATTCCACCCCTGCTAGAAAGACAACAACAAGCATGGTGGCCTAATAGATAGCGGTGTAGTGGCCTGACAGCAAGAAGGTTCTGGGTTTGAATCTGTGTGGAGTTTGTATGCTCTCCCCATGTTTGTGTGGGTTTCCTCTGGGGGCTCCGGCTCCCCCCACCATCAAAAAAATGTACTAGGTTCTCCAGTCAGTGCCCTTGATGGAGGCACTGGCTCAGATCTGGAGTTGGTCCCTGGGCGCTGTAAATGGCTGCCCATTGCTCCCTTGAGGGATGGGTTAAATGCAGAGAATGAAATTCTACATGTACGTGACAATAAAGTACCTTTACCTTTGCATTTCTGAGAAAATGTACTTCTTTAATGCTCAGCATTCTTTTTCCTGAATGATCTATGCATTTACGATTCTGGTGTTTCATGATTCTGGGGTACTCCTGGAGCAGAAATCCCCAGCTCACACAGATTTATTTATTTATTTTAGCAATTTTTTTATAGGGGTGTGCTTTAGCACCACTAAAAAAGAGCTCAAATCGCCCCTGCCTCTTAATGCAGCTCTCTCACCTTCCTTCACCTGCTCCTTCTCCTCCCACACCTCTTCCTCTCAGATCTCCCCCCCGTATCTCCTCCCCCCCCCCATCCTCTCTCTGCCTCCCCTCCTCCTGTAACAAGGTCCCTGAGGCTTGCCTGAGGTTTTACTGGCCTCCCTTTTACACTTAAACCATTCCTTACACAAACGTGTGCACACACACACACACACACACACACACACACACACACACACACAGTGCAAAAACCTCAAACCATACCTCCAGACCTAAACGACATACATCCAAAGGCAGAAGATCAAGTTGAACTGAAAAATATTTTGCTCTGTTATTCTTACACTAGTCTCGTATTCCTCAGACCTTCCTTCACAGTGCTTTAGAGGAGGGTCTGGCTAGTCCACACAGCATTCCAGGTTGGGAGAAAAACATGCTCTGGTTTGTTGGCATTTCTTTAAGCCAATCACAATCATCTTGGGCAGCGCTAAGTGCTGATGCAAAATAGCTTCGGGAAGGAACTTGTTTTAGTGGAACCATGTGAACCTTCCAAGTTTATTTAGTCGTGCAACAGAAAACTCAGGTTGGACAGATAGTCTAGCTAGCTGTCTGGATTTACCCTGCAGAGATCTGAGGAGCAGTTAATCAGAGTCCTCAGAAATCCACTGGAGTTTATAATTACAACACAAAGGAAGGAAACGGACGTCGGTTAAAAGACATGCATCCGGTGGAATTTCCTGCGGCACTGGAGCAATCCCAGAAGCGGAACGTTGTCAATATAGACTATTGTTACAGTAACTCTGCATCAAAAGAAAAACCCCACTGTGGTTTCAGGCTTAACCTGTTACATACCATTGAGCAAAATCTGCTTTATTAAAACGTGGGTCTTATTTTCATAGTTTTGGTCATCATTTCTGTCAGTTTTAATGACACTGTATCCAATAATGTCATTATTGGGTAAAACTTTACTCGAAGGTATCTACATAAGAGTGACATGACACTGTCATGAACACATTACACTGTCATGACACAGTCATGAATGCTAACTCTAACCCTTAGGGTTAACCCTCAGGGTTAGAGTTAGGGTCCATGACTGTGTCATGCTAAACAAGGACATTCTCAGAAATAAAACCTCATACATGCATTTTGGCCTTGCAGATCTTCTGTTATAAGCTTGTGTGTGTGTGTGTGTGTGTGTGTGTGTGTGTGTGTGTGTGTGTGTGTGTGTGTGTGTGTGTGTGTGTGTGTGTTTTAAAATGAGTGTGACTCTGGGGTCGCCTCTAGGTCACGGTGAGGAGGAGTGCTCTTGTGGTGATTTATGGCTCTCACAGCACTGTCAGGCAGGCCTTATTTTCCCAGAGGTCTTTGCAACAGGAGCCAAAATAACACTCCTTTCCCTACACCTGTGCGTCTTTCCTGTTCTCCTGCCTGCCTAGCAGCCAACACCTTCTCCACCCTCTCCACCCATCTCCCGCTGCAGCTTGTTATTATTTTCTTCCAGTCACTCATTTCCTGCTCTACATTCCAGGATGTATGTACAGTATGTCAAGTGTGAGTAGGTTTTCCACTGCTCAGATTACATCCGCAAGGACCTCCAATGTGTGATCCTTATAATTCTTAAATACTTTGGTGAGCCTTCCAACCTTCAGTCTTGTCCGACGGATAGTCTACTACAAGAGCTCCACAGTGCTGCGGAGTAAAGTCTGGCCCTTCAACACAACATTCCCGGATGGGAGGAAAACGTGTTCTGGTTCATCGGCATTTCTTTAAACCAATCACAATCGTCTTGAGTGGCGCTAAGCTTTGGACGCAGCGACGGTGGCTCTGCAAAATAGCCTCGGGAAGGAACTTATTTTTGCAGCCCGCAAAAAGGAAAACGCCACATACAATATTAAATGAACTGTTCACACAATACAGTAATGTCAGCTATTTAAATTGGCTGGATACATGGTTAAAGCTCATTAGCTCTTACCATTGTGTACTTCGTTAACAAAAATTCCACCAATCAGCCCCAAAACGTCCCAGTTAGAGAGTAAATGCCTTAAACATATTATTTGTAACTCTTTACAATCATTCACAACATGGCAGTCTTTAGAGCAGCAGCGTAGCCACAAATATAAATATAGGTGGTCCTGTGGGACAAGAACCAAAGTGATCTGTAGAGCAATCCTAATTGGTTTATTTTTGGTCTTATTTGAAGAAACTTGTAAACATTATTCAGTATTTGCCTAGTATACATTTTATCCATAGAAGGCTCTGGTTTTGTATACCGTTGCCTAGCAACATATGATAGTTTCAAGAAATAGGGTGGTGGAGGCGAGCTGCACCATTATTTTTTTCATTTAATGCTGCAATGATTTCCCAAAAAAAAACATTATAGCACCACTGTTGCATAAACGCAAAGTCAAACCTGGAGTTGTGACGGCTGCAACGGTCTGACCACTGACCATCTGCAACATTACATGCAACTACATAGCATTGGATTTTATAATAGCAAGGGTAAGCACACACCCATACGTTTGATGCTAAGCCTATAATCTCTTTGCTCAATGCCACTACATGGCAACAACAAACTGCGCAAGCATCATGTATCCATCAATATAGTAAAGTGTGATATTAACAAAGTTCAGCTTCATTGATAAACTATCGTTACATTCACAATCCCTCAGCCAAGAAGGCAGTCAACCTTTTTCACAGCAGACATTTTGACTTGTCATAGAAAAGCAGCTGAAATTGATAACCTTAACGATGGCTCAATTCCATCAAGTGTCTAAGCTATTTCAGTGAGTCAGCATGCACAATACCAGGACCTCTCCTAAGTGGAATGCAGCCATCATTAATGGTGTGGAATACACCTGTGCTTTTCCTACTATGACTGTCATAGTAGGAAAAGCACATATAGACCTGTTGACATGTCATAGTATGACATGTCAACAGGTCTATAGGCTGCACCAGCAGCTCCCATTTCAAAAATGACTGCTACCATAAAAAAATAAATTATAAAACAAAGCACATTAGTATGATTTACATGTGTGTCAGCAAACTATAAAGGGGTAATGCTAGCTACATACCACCACACTTTCACAGTTTGAAACAAATTGAGTGTGTGCCAGTAGCATAAGCATGATATACTGTATCAAACAATACAGCAAAGTGTGTCATTAACAAAGGTCAGCTTCATTTATAAACTATCATTACATTTATAATTCCTGAGCCAAGAAGGCAATACGCTGCACCAGCAGGTCCAATTTGGAAAATGACTGCTAATTTGTACAAAAGCACATTAGTATGACTTCCATGTGTCAGCAAAGCTATAGGCTACCTAAAAACCACAGCAGCACAGTGCCAGACAGCGGGACACGGTCTCCAACAATGAAATAATTTCATTACAATCCAAAGTGTGTGTCAGCTCCTTTTCAAATGAAACAATAGAAAGTGGTCAGTCGGCCTGTGGCATAGTTGCTTCTTTTGAACCGGTTAACAGTGGAAAACAGGCACTCAGCTGTGCAGCTTGTTATAGGAAGAGTAATGAGTGCCCGAAGTAAACAGTTGGAGAACAGTGGGAAAAAAATGCCTTTGGTGACACGAGTGGAGAACCTCAATCAGTGAGGGGTAAGAATAGGTTATTTTTTTAGTTTATTTGTTACTTTATTATTTGACATAGGCCTGTTCAGCAGGTTTTATGGGTTCATAGTGTTTTGCTATGGTTCTGCCTGTGACGTGGGGCTAGATCAGCTGCTCACTAGCTTAATTGAGGAGAGTGGCTGCAGGTTTGCCTCATTAGGTTCTTTCTGTAGGGAGGGGCTGGGCAATCCTAAGGTGTAGAACAGTAGGTACGATAGTTCTGCAGTAAATTACATTTTTATAATATTTCAGGTGCTATTGGGTTGTGGGTGCACATATGTATAAATAGTAATGTCAGCAGTAACTGATCTATCTAATTGTAATGATGTTTTTAGAAACTAAGTGCTAATGTTGCTTGCTCAGGTTAGCTGACCCTATATTCACTTGTGCAGGTGGTAGGGTCCAATCAGGGGAGGTTGAGTGAAAAGGGCTTCAGGAGAAGACAGAGAAGACTTGGCAGCTTGCTGTGAGGTTGCTGGTTTGTTTGTTTGCTGTTATTGTGCCTCAGTTTAATATTTGTTTTTGTGTTTTGGTTTGAGTATGTTTTGGTGTTGTTTTGTTAATAAAGACACAAATTGTGCACTTTAAAAGCCTCCTCTCCAGTCTTCAATCGTCTCTTGACAGCCATCTATAATTCACAACACTTTTGTTACATGTGTAGTCTATATCCACGACATTCCACTTCTGGAATTGCTAGAGTGCCGCCGGAAATTCTGCCGGATGTCACTCTTGTCGGCCGTTACCTTCCTCTTCCTTTGTGTTGGTGTTCTAAACTCCGGTGGATTTCTGAGGACTCTGGTTAACTGCTCCTCAGATCTCTGCAGGGTAAATCCAGACAGCTAGCTAGACTATCTGTCCAATCTGAGTTTTCTGTTACACGACTAAAACAACTTTTGAACGTACACATGTTCCACCAAAACAAGTTCCTTCCAGAGGCTATTTTGCAGAGGCACCGTTGCTCCGTATGGCGCTTAGCACAACCCAAGACAATTGGTTAAAAGAAATGCCAATAAACCAGAGCATGTTTTTCTCCCATCCCGGAATGCTGTGTGTGGACTTGCCAGACCTTCCTCTGCAGCGCTGTGGAGGAAGATCTGGCAATGCGAGACTATTACATGTGTATCGCTCGTTTAGAGTTGGGCAACTTGGCAAGGAGTTCAAATGAGGGGGCACAACAGCCCGGCCTGCTCAGGGTCAGGTTGCAGAGGGTGCAACAAGACACAGATGGGTGATCCTTACACATCCATTTGTGGGATAGACAACATGGGAACTCTTTGTCCATTAGAGTCTATTCATTTTTAAATTTTAATAATTAATTTCAATAGTGTCTGTGTGATTTATTAATTTTTATTTGCAGCTAACTCATGCCTTTATAATGATTATGCTGGGCGTGCCAGCTTGAGATTAAGATGGCACAGGCACATCTGGGCACCGCCATGGCTACACGGGTGCTTTAGAGGCCTCGAGCAATACTTTAGACCAGGGGTATCAAACTCAATTTCAAGGGCCACACTGGAAAATGAGAATAACATCAATCACATATTGACATGATTTTATTTCGAAAAAATCTAATATATTTGACTGTACTGTTGCATGTCTCATATAGTCTTCTCATTTACAGTTTGGTCCACATAAAGCCATAAAAAAGGCCAGCAAAAAAGTTCCTCATCCATCATAGAATTTAACAAATCAAGTATAACAATGACTATATTTTTTAAAGTAGACTACCACACAGCCGACCTGTTTTACAGCCTGAATATGAAAACTCTTTGCTTCTACGCTTCTGGGGGAATTTCTGAGTCTCAAAGTCGGATTCAAAGCCAAATTCTGCTCTGAGTGTTGCATTTTTGCAGTTAAAAAAATGTGTTGTCTTTTTTGTTTGGCGCACAGATAGGCGGCCAATAGTTTTTGTGAACCTAAATTGATATGTGGGCCGGATAAAAATTTGCGAGGGGCTGGATTTAGCCTGCGGGCCTTGAGTTTGACACGTGCTTCAGACACTTGAGGTGTGTTGGAAACCGTTCCCCATCACGGATAAAGTTCACTATATAGCGGTGTTTGAATTCTAAGCAGTTAATTTCACTGACTATATAGTTCACTGTAAAATACACACAATGCACAGCTAATTAGAGTGTACATATGATGTACCCTACATTTTACTCCCGTATACCACAATGCAACGTGGTCGTGTTTTTCCGGAGGACAAGAATAAGCAGAAGGACTCGATCAAACCGAAAAGGAAAAATGGACCAGGGTTTCGTCTATAAATGTAAGTCCTTTCAGTATAAGAAATTTCTGTGTTTGACACGTTAGCGACCTAACTTTTGAACGCTTATTATAAGTATTTTTGTGCTTACATGATGCTGGGCTTTTGTCCAGTGTTCCAGTGTCCGGAATCTGGTCATTCCCTATATAGTTCACTTATTTAATAAACACTCTGTAGGGAATAATGAGTGAGTGAGTGAATGGTTGCGAACACAGCTCTGGTCTGTGTGGGTGATGTGTGGCTGGGTTAGAAATAGATTTTGTTCCCCATGAAGGACAATTATCAATCCATCCATCTGCCTGTCTGTGTACCTGTGAAAAGACAATTTATTTTTGACAATACTGTTGGCTGTTTGCCTTGCAATAATCATCAACTCAGAGGCGGATGATTTATGTACCTAGCTTTAAGTCTGCACAGTTTGATTGAAATTATTTTCTGCTCTGTTTTTTTCCGCCTCTCTTTGCAGTGTCCTTGCGTCTCATCCTCTTGTTCCCGAGAGCATGTCACTCACCAGGTCACTGCCGCTCTTCAAGGATCCTTCATATCAGGAGACTATTAAAAAGCCCTTGACTCTGCACCCTGGCATTACCTGTTGCAATCTCCTCATTTCGTTTTCAGCGGCAGAATCCTCGCTCACAAATCAATATGGGAGGAGGACTGCGAGCCGTGTGGAGAAAATGAGTGGCAGAAGTAATAATCACCATCTATCCTCAGGAGAGGGATGTTGAAAACATTATAAAAAAAATGTGCAAGAAAGATTATCTGAGCAAAGCATTTCACAGGACCCCTTCCAAAACCAATAACCACCCACCCAAACTAACAAACAAACTAAATCATTTCTTTTCTATTTTGGCTCCCATGACTGATGAGCTGCATTGACCCCGGCTACTGTGGCCTCGTTTCGCAATACTTGACTAACGCCAGCCTTTATTAATTACCTCATTAGCAAATGAGAAGGATAATGGAAGGCTGCATTTGCCGGGCACGGTGGACCGAGTGAGGCGGATGGAAAGCATGTCGGTCAGCGTCTGAAAGCTCGGGCAGCATTAACCTTTGCATTTGTTCAGAGGGAGGGCCTGTCACAGGAAGGAGAATTTAGTCTCTGATGATGGTTGCCAACAGATCAGTGAGTATCAGTGGTCACGCTTAATGAGATGACACTAGGAAATGCTTTCCCTCCAGTTATGTAGCACTTGATGAAACTTCATTAATTTAGTTGTCCTTTCCTCCACTAAGTAAGAGCATAATATTCCACTGGATAAACGCTATTTTGTCCTATTCACATGTTGAGAACTGACTGAATTATTTATAACTGTTACAATTGTAGAATGCATGAATGCGTAATCAGTTCTCAACGCTACTTTGGAAACTTGATTGTTGCACAACAACTTAAATCAAAAGAAATCAATCTCAACTTTATGACTGTCAATGTTGCCCTTTACTTTGATCATTACATTACAATGACAATTGAAGAAAGCACATAGTGTAACATTATACAAACCACTTAATGTTTTCAATAAACCATAACCAATACTTATATTTCTGAGAGAAATGTTATTTCTAGACAGAAACGGATTGTAAATTAATTGTACTGTTAAATTAATTTCGACAGACTATTTCAATTGATTCCTGTTTTGCAAATGTGTATCTCAAGTCTCTACAGAGCCAAGTGCATCTTTTTTATAGTAGGATAGACTCATTCATAATGCAGAGCTCATCCTATATTCCAAATGTGATGGGGCCTGACAATCTGATGTGTCCTCCATGGATGAGGCTTATGGAATTCTCTTGTATGTGGCATTTATTTCCATTATATGCTACCGTTGCCCTATATAGAGATACTCAAATGGTGTCTTCTCCCACTGGCTTAAAGAATAACTCCAGCCATTGGATCCTACTTCCCAACAATACAAGTTAATCAATCACTTTATTACTCTATTTATTCTGCATACTGTCGAAATGAGAGACTTCCAATCAACCTGCATTCACACAGGTCACAGCATCAGGCAATGTGTAGTAATGGCCAATCAGCATCAAGTAATGGGCAGTCAACTAACATGCATTACTGATGTCTTTCAACATGCCACTCTAAAGCCCTATTTACAGTTGGACATTCTTTGACATGTATGACCAATGCCTTCAAGACTTGTTCTGGTGCAACCTTCTTCTGTAAGCGTTGACATGTGTTAAAGGGGCGCTATGCAGTTTTGGCCATTTCTTCGCTGTTTTCTCGCCTTTTGCTCACAGGTTTCTCTATAGACCCCCTCTCCCCCCCCCCCCCCCCCCCCCCCTACAGCTTCAGAATAGATATTTGGCAGCTCCTATGTTTACTTGTGTCTGACTCCTCACTCGGTCAGTCTGCCGTTTCCTCTTTCTCTGTTCCTACGACAATGCTTTCTTAGCTTTCTTTGCAAGGCTGGTTTTTCCGCTCACAGACGCTAGGGGGGAGCTAGACGACCACGACCATGACTCTGAAGCTGTTCAGTTAAGGTAAATTAAGCTAAAAAAAAGCTGCATAATTCCCCTTTAAGATTTAATTTAATTGTAAAAGCTGCCAATCCTTAATTTCTATTGGCAAGTCTAGGTTATTTAGACAGCTGCACATACTGAAAAAAGCATGATACAAGCTTTAAAAGACAAACGTTTGGTTAGAAAGTAGTGTCCAGTTTCATAATAATAATAATAAGGTTGGAAAGACAGTTGGGAAAGTTGTTTCCTAAGTTCAATGGTCTCATCTAGACTTACTAGTCCTGAAAATCAAACCAGTTCAGGAAACTAAATGGTCAATTAAATGATTTCATTTTGAACTGACAGCAATTACCATGCCCTGTCACATATTACTGAGATGGCACCTCGGAGGCATAGAAAATGACCAGAGGACCTTACACGTCTCCAAAGCCCATTAGGTAATTGGGGCTGGTGGTCCGGGAATTCCAGTGGCACTGCTGTTCCAGATGGGATTAAATGCATGGAGGTGCTCAGGTAATAATTACAATCATTCAGCCTCCCCCAGTGATAGTAAAGTCATCCGGAAATGGCTCGTTGTACGAAGGCCAACTGAGTGTTACGACAGAATTAAAATGATTCCATCCAATACTTGTATGACCCTTGAGGATAAGCATCTCGGAGGATGGAGGACACACCCCCTGATAGCCCTTGTGGTAAGAGCCCTTTTTAATGCTTAGGTCATTTCTAGTTGTATATACACACATACAGCGGTTAGATAGGGAGAAAATATATGAAAGGATTTTGGCTTCACATATATTCATTGAAAGACCTTAACAATACAATATTCACTGAGGCGGAGGGTCTTTTTCTAATGGTAATTAAAGTTTCCTTGCCTCGTGGAGGTGGTCCAACCTTAGCACCGGTGATTTCCAAGTTCAGACAGTGAACAGAGGATCAAGCGTTGGTTAACATTTGATTACATTTGATTAAACAGGGACTGTTATGGAATAATGAAGGGTCACCTGTCTACAGTTATTAGCCATCTTGGGGAGGCTTTAATCTTTCATACCAGTGGAAATCAACGTGAAAAGGAGCAACCCTTAAACAACGTGGGGCTAATTTCACTTGCAGAAGAAGAGATGAGTTCCCTCAATGGACAGTCACGGCCTTCTTCCCTTAATGCCCCTCAGTAATGAAGCATGAAACTCATTCTGCATGCACACCTACCTGATACAGATCAGTAATTACTGTATTTCCCCTGCTATGAATGTGCTAGCAGTCACCACAAATATTCAGCAGATGCAGAAGAGACGCATGGCATATTCCTGGGGCCACGGCCCTGGCATTACACTTTAATGGACACACTTAGGCTTCAGTTAGACAATAAGAACATATTTTCATTGCCTCCATCCCCTACTGCATCATTCGTTTCATGTATTCATTTCTCCCTATCTCTGCCTTTCTTCCTGCAGACATGAAGCCGCTGAGCCCAGACAGCCAAGGTGATCTTGACTGAGGCCAATTAGCCCCCCCCCTGCTCAGGCTGAGCTTCACAATGGAAACGCTTGGGGAGAAAAGCAATAGGTTTACTCTCTAAACATGCCTGGCATAAGGACAGAAATCAATAGGCACTCGTGTAATTCACTTTGCGGCAGATAACTGGGGGGTGGGGGGATTAATGAGTCTCTGACCAATGAGACGAGGAGAATAGACACTTACGGGCCAAGCCTCATCAGGGCTTGCCAGTGTTCCATGGCGAGCAGATAGAGGGCTGGAAGGGTAGAGACATACTGCACTGAACTGGACTGAATTTGACTGATGCCACGTATTCATTATTATTGCATTATCCTAAATTGAGTGACGTTTGTATTTGACTGGAAATCATATTTCTGAACGTGAACTGGGTACAGTACCTTTGCACATTTTGACTGATTTGCATCTGCAATATTGGACATTTTCTAATAAGATGTTTTATTTGATTAGTTTTAATTATGTCTGAACATAACATTAAACAGCCAGCTCATTATATATATGATATGATTTTGGTCATGGTACTAAAAGTGCAGAGTTGGAACAGCACTGGTATCAAAAGCCCTACACTGAACTATGAGTCACAAATTATATTTGCTGCATATTTGAGGTTGACTGAGGCTTGGATGTTTTTTTTTCAAGTTTTCAATGTCCTTTGGCTGGTTCTACACCAACACACAGCACCAATTACACACACACACACACACACACACACACACACACACACACACACACACACACACAATAACAATGCAGTGTCAGAGTTCAGTTACTCACACTTAACCTTTCTTAATTTCAAAGAATCAGGATGCCCTACCACTTAGGGCCGAGCTGAGGAGCCAAACTGATTCAATTGCTGTATATCCTCAGCAATTCTGTTGGATCTTCAGAGGAAACTGCTTGACACGTATCTTCAGAGAATAGAAAGATTGAATATTTTTTTGATGCTTTCTCCTCACGTTTTTTCTTCTTCTGAGTAGCTCAACATCGCTGTTCTGAGACAATCAATGTATCCACTGCCTGGATGGATCATTTTTACCTGCATGGCGATGAATCGCCTTAGTATTCTACCGACCAATGACCCGATAATAAACGAGAATCTTACCCCCCTTTTACCCACATACTCCTCATTTTCAGATACACATTGCTAAACACGTACAGCGGCAAAGGAGCTCCAAGCAGCAGGCTCAATCACAGGCCGGCATGGAGATAAGGCTGATAACACAGCTGCATCTGATAGCCCACCAGCTGAGAGAGAGACACACACACACACACACACACACACACACACACACACACACACACACACACACACACACACACACACACACAGTCTAGATAGCATGTTCTCTATCTCTCTTTCACACATACATGGACATACACAGACCCAAACTATTTCTCCCTCACCCTGTCTCCTTTTCAACCAATCCATCTATCCATGTTATGGAGTCTTACAAATATCTTTTAGAAATTGTACAGTCTTTTCCTTTCTCTTAATTTCAGTGCCACAGTCTGCAAAGATTGTACCACCTCCCAATGATAAATTATAGACACATCCCTGAGGGAATTCATCAGTGTCACATCAACTTCTTTTGAAAGTTGTTCTGAAAGATGGTTATAAAAACCAAAATTGCATTTACAGTACATGTGGCACATTGAAGTTTGGCTTATTTGAAGGATTCTTGCTGTTCTGACTTTGTACCTTTACGGTTGAATGCACTTATTGGAAGTCACTTTGGATAAAAGAGTCAGCTAAATGGCAAAATTTGTAATTGTGTTACTGCTTTTCTTCATTGTCTCTTTCCACTAAGTTTAACTAACGACGTGGTTTTGTTTCCAACGTGTACGATCATCTGACTCCTTCTTTGGAAGACTTCAACTACAACTAGATTAATTTTGAAGATTTAACCAAGCTAGCTAGCTAGCGTTAGCTGGAAACTTCAGGGAAAATTTGCCTATATTCTGTTTTGCCGCACATGCAGATGAATGGCGGCAGTAGGCCTACTCGGAGATGATGCCCCAACTCTAGCAAGACTCTCATGATTTTATTCCAATATTGGAAATTAGTCTGCGACAATGGAATCGCTTGAAAAGACATTTGCTATAAGGTCAGCATTAGTCGACTTAAACCAAAACGGCAGATTAGTCGACTAATTGACTAGTGGCATTGGAGTGGGCAGCCCTACTTGGTTTGTACGTTGTTATTACCAATAGGACTGATGACTAATGGCGTTTTTCCATTACATGGTACCTGCTCGCCTCGACTCGACTCTACTCGCCTTTTTTGTTTTTGAAAAAAAGTACCTGGTACTAGCTAAACAGGTACTTACTTTAGTACTACCTCCGTCGAGGTTCCATGCAAGCTGAGGTGATACCAAAAGGTGACGTGAAAACCTGCAGACTACTGATTGGTCGGAGAGAATCGTCACTAATCATTGCGTCATCATTGCTAGCGACAGACGGGGGTGTCCTGAACAATCCCGCCATTTTTAAATAGTTTTGCCAGTTTTTCACACCTTCGACATTCTGTGTGTTTGTGTGTCGAGTTAGGTCACGGGAGTTTCCTGCGGCATTGCTATGACGACCAGCCATGCTAAATCTGCAATGGAAAATGGAGGACAGGGCACCGCGGTCGAGCCAAGCAGAGCTGGTACTAGCAGCGGGTAAGCGCCATAAAACTGCAAAAAATAAGACCTAAACTGTATGAACCAAAATTAAGATGGATAAGATTTTTGGCAGTGCACCCCTTAACAACCATCACGTCCTCTCTCTTTCTCCCTTTGTTCCTCTCCCTCCAGCTTCCCTTCCATCTCTCCATCTCCTGCTCTTCAAAGGCATCACTCTCTTTTTCTGTGCTCTCCATCTGTCACTTCCACTCTCTCTTCCTCTAGTCATGATCCACTGGGTTCATTCACTATGTAAACACACACTGCCTCTCTCTGTCTCTCACTTGTAGCCCACCTCTAACCTACTCTAACTCTGCTGTGTGTCTTCAGGCGTTGTTTGTCCATGTCAGTGCTAAGCCGCTTGTCTCAGGGAAGTCACTCCATGCCGTCACGTGGAAGCTGTGTCGGGCATATTAAACAGTCTGCCAACTAATAAAGCCAGCCGGTGTGAATTTTAGAGAACCACAATAATCTTCCCTGAGCCTCTGTAAGATATTTACTGTGTGTTCTGGTTCCTCTGCAATACGTGCTTGTGTCTGTGTTGATCTTGCGGAGTCTCTCGAGTTGATCTGCCACTTCATTTGTAATGTATGCAGGCTCGGGGTGATGAGTGATGGTTTCAGGTGTCTGCAGGTTTAATCAAGCTTCATTTACAGCCACAGCAGGCAGCATCAATAGAAAAGAGCATGCTAATGCAACTGGGCTACTTTGGATTTACTTGACTTTACCAAATTCAATAGAGGAGTTTTTTTTTTTTTTTTACAGTCGTTGGTGGCAATTTAAATGAGTAAATTCCAAAAATGTTTTCTAAACCGCAGCAGCAAGTACTCCAGGGATGCTGGATTCACTTATAATTACCAACATACAAATGGAGTTTAAAATGGAAGCCTGCTAGCTTGTATGTGTCTACATGGATTCAAAAGTTTGGTCCAACTTCTCTCGCTCCTTACTGTCACGAAATAGGCAAGAGTCTAAGGTCCATTATGGAAGTTGACCTCCCTGACTGGTAGCAGCCAAGTATTAAATGCAGAGCACTAGCTTACCATAGCAGTGTGTGCCTTTCACACAGAGCTGCTAGTTGCATTTGCAACACTGATAAACACCGGAGGAGAAATGTATTTTTGCCAGGTTTAGGCTACACAATATGTTAAAATGGTCACTGTGTCAGTACATATATATATATATATATATATATATATATATATATATATATATATATATATATATATATATATATTAGGGCTGTCAAATGATTAAAATTTTTAATCAAATTAATCAGAATTTTCAGTGGATTAATCATGATTAATCACTATTTGCAATTTCACCTGAATCCTAACCATTTTTTTCTGAAATGCATACCAAAAGATACTAGTGCTGTCAAGCAATTAAAATATTTAATCGCATTAATGTCATAGTTAACTCGCTATTAATCGCAATTAATCGCACATTTTTATCTATTCTAAATGTCCCTTGATTTCTTTTTGTCCCATTATATTTTCTCATTTTAATTCTCTTATCAGCATGGAAAAGTAGATCGGCTTGCTTTGTGACTGTTTTTTTTATTGAAAACAACATTGTCATATACGTTCAATTTCACACTAACATTCACACTTGGATCTAATAATCTGTCACATAATGTAACGCTGTTACCTCGATGTTCCATTGCAAGTAGTACTGCAGATAGTCCTGCAGATAGTACTACAGGTAGTACTGCCTCATTTGTTTCTCTCACTGACTGTAGAGTCACTACTCGCTCGCTCTGAAGATAATCGCCGTCACGAGCCTACAAGCTACGCGGCTAGCAAGCTAAAACCGGCTGAGGCTTGTGTCTGTTTTGTTTGCGGTCTGCGAAATTACAAGACCCGCCCTTCAATCACTACTATTGGCCAGGCGTCGAAGGTAACGTAACTCCATTTGTTCAGGTCCTATCCCCTGACCAATCCACTATCCTCACCACTCGCGGTGAAATGCCTAAACCAAACCAATCAGCTGCTTCGTAGGGCGGGACATGGCGTGGCCATAGACAGTTAAAGAAGTGGACTAACAGATCCCGTTGCTCTCTCTATGCGTTACTCGTGCGTTAAAAAAATTATCGGCATTAAAATGGGTTTGCGTTAACGCCGTTAATAACGCGTTAAACTGACAGCCCTAATATATATATATTCCTATATTCATATCATATATACAGCAACATTTCGTTCCTAACCTTAACTTAAATTATTGTTTTTACAGTTTGTACCAGACATTGTAGAGTTAACTACAATGTCTGGTACAAACTGTAAAAAAATAATTTTGTTGTGCAATTATGGATTGCACTGCAGTTTGCAGGCAAGACCCGCCCTACAAAGCCGCATGATTGGTTGAGGTTAGGCATTGACCTTGAGCAGTTAATGTTAGGATAGTCTACATCCATGATGTTCCACTTCCGGGATTGCTCCGTTGCCGCCGTAAATTCTGCCTGTCTGTTACCTTCCGCTTTCTTTGTGTTGGCATTCTAAACTCCGCTGGACACTCTGGTTAACTGCTCCTCAGATCTCTGCAGGGGAAATCCAGACAGCTAGCTAGACTATCTGTCCAATCTGAGTTTTCTGTTGCATGACTAAAACAACTTTTTAACCTACACATGTTCCACCATAACAAGTAACACCAGGGCTGCGTCCGGTGCTTAGATTGTGATTGGTTTAAAGAAATGCCAATAAACCAGAGCACATTTTTCTCCCATCCTGGAATCAGGGTCTGTTACATTGCACAATCATATGCATGGCCAATCGTAGCGCGTGAATGCTATTGAAGGGCGGGTGTTGCCTAGAACTGCATTGGGTTCCATAATAACACAGTTTTGTCTGACTGAATCACTTGTACAGTACGTCCGTGCCGAATACCATTGACTATTTCTCAGGGTGGGACTGCATGTTCTTGTTCCTAAATGACTCAGTCAAAAAGCAAAATGCTTTCACTTTGCTCTCACCTCTGCTAGGACCACTTGCTAAGATGCTCTGTATTGACTTGAAACACATCTGACTCTCTTCAACAACAAGCCTAATCCTGACCAAATTAAAATAGCCCAGCGGTGTATCTGCTCGGCGAGCAGCAGTGCCACATGTGATGTTTTTATGATGTTTCAATTTAACTGATCCCATAGTGGAAAGCAGGATCAATTGAAGACAGACACCAGCGAAGAGCTTTGGATCGACTTTGATCATGAGAAACCATGAGCCCTGAGCAAAACCAATCCACTTCATCTGCTGATGCAATGAAATCAAATGCACTGGAGTGGAGTGGGGCGCAGAGCACACCACAGCATGAACTGGGTATAATGGTTTATCTGCTCTGATTTAAAGCAGGCTGAGGCCACATGCATACTAGAAAGAAGAACAAAAATCCAGGTTTGAAGTGAGAAAATGTTTAGAAAGAGAAAATGATGTATGTCTCCTCATGCAAAGGAAAGTACAAATGAATGGATCGTACTCAAGTATTTAGTTTCATTAGGTTTTGTTGGGTTTCTGGGTGATTATATGGGGATTATTATAGGATAGGCAAATTTCTTTTTTCGTTTAATAATTGCTTCTTTCATGTATGTTAACCGAAATAAAATTATTCATCATCATTAAATTTGAAATAGTCATAGCGGTAAAATACACCCTTGTCTAATTCAATACACTCAGGGTTTTGCTTCTACAGCCGTAAAGCTGTCGTAGGCACTTGATTTTTGCTGTGTCGTTGGGTAACAATTCCATAATTTTCTTACAGCATATTGTACTACAAGTGGTCTGAGCGTAAACTGGACTTCTACACCTCTTGGCTCTGTTTTAAAGCTTCAAATAATCTAGCCATCACAGGAGACTTTGGCCAGTCACATGTCAGAGAGAGAGAGCTGGAAACAGGCACGTCAGTCAGTCTTATCGGTTAGGTAGGCTTACGTACCTTTCAGGAACAGTTCCACCTCGTAGTTTGTCCAAGCTAATGAATCCCTGTTCTTACTTTTTGCCATGGTTGTTCTCTCTCCAAAGTATTTTCTGACTTTTCAATTTATACATCCATGATTTTCAACCGCAGAATAACATCAGACAATCTGCTTCCTCTTTACACTGGCACGCACATGCCCAGTGTGTGCGAATGATCATGTGATATGCGTTGTCAGATGTGTTAATATGGAAAGAGATTAGATTAGATTCTGCTACTGGAGTTAAAACTCTTGTGTGGACGGAGATTGTTTTAGTCTCACAATGCAGTTTAAAAATGAAAACGATTACTTGTAGATGTAGCCATGGTGTTACTGTAATTAACCAACAGAGCGACTGACATCATCAATTAATTTCAGGCCCCGCCCCCACTGGTCAGAGACTTGAAAGCGATTGATACGACTGAACACCCGTGCAGTATGACTTGGTGTTAGCCAATAGGAACACTGCAGGGATGCTCCTTTGGCATCTCTACTGAATTGTGTTCAAAATTAGGGCTAAAATCCTAATTCCATGGCGGATTAGTTATGTAGGGATGAAGTTAATTTGATCTGCATGCAGAGGAGCTTGTGTGAGCTCAGGGGATGATCCAGGATCCCATTCACTCTCCTATTACGGCATATGGTTGGGTCATCTGCAGGAGTAAAAGGCTCTGTCAATAGGCTGTGTAGGGAAGCACACATCCACTCCCTGAGGTGTGTTTGAAGGAGTGCATGTGGATGACAGCAACCCCCTGTCCTCCTTTTGCTCCCGAGAGTAATTACAGCCCTTAAAGATGAAGGATCACTTACTATTAATTAATCAATAGACAACACGCAGGGGGAAAGAGAGGGAAAGCTAACGCAAGCAGTTGGTACATTTCCAGAAGGCAATACATCCATTTTCGGGAGGGAAAAATCATTATCTGATGTTCAGCACCCAGTATATATAAAATGTACAAGGAGCAGTGGTATCATTCTGTCAGTCATGGACATAAGTTACCTAAAGGAGTGGGTTTCAGTCAGTCAGTCAGTCAGTCAGTCTGTGTGTGTGTGTGTGTGTGTGTGTGTGTGTGTGTGTGTGTGTGTGTGTGTGTGTGTGTGTAAACCAGGTGGATGTTTTCAGTGCTGTGGCGTCGCTGTTACCTCCACTCATAAACTTCTTTAACTTTAAAGCATTAAATCTTCAAAATATTTGGTCATGCGACACAACAATTGAAAGTTTAGCCTCTCAAGATTCAATTAAGGCCACACACAAAGCATACGATGATTTATAGCAGTTATACAACTGTTATAAAGTTAACGAAAATAAATTAATTAGACTGCGCAGCTGGTGTCTTTGCATTCATACCTTTTTCATTGTCCCTTTATCCACAGAGGTGATATAATCCCAAAACCTTCATTTTCATAAAACCACAAGAGTCCAAGGAAATGGAATATCCAAGCTGTTTAATCCAAAACAAGCTGTTTGCCTCAAAATCTTGACGTTTACGAGCCCTGAGGTACAAAAAAAGCGATACACGATTCCACTACTGGGCTCTTCAAACGCGTCTCTCTTCTCACTCCAGCCGTCTAACGGCCAATGAGCGCATCCATGTTATTCTCTGACGCCTTAGGAATCAAACAAGACCTCTCATAAATCAATGCGTATCCGGGAGCCGGAGATAGACAAGCCTAAAGCCCAATCACGGCTCTGAAGTGAATAGGGGTCACCTGGGTTCGATCGACATTTGCTTCAGCCAGTTAGAATTTCATGTTATGAAACCACCCCAGCCTTGTAGCCAATAAAGAGACGATTCAGAAGACATATTGGAATGCATTGAAGTTTTAACCCTGTGATGGCTGGCTCTGTGTTTCAGCACAAACAGTGACTGTTATAATGCAAAGCCCTCCCTGACCAATTTATAATGACTCATTTCTATATATTTATGTATATAGTTATTTCAAGTATGCGTGTGATTGATGTGGGTGTGTTTTTGTATTTGAGAAGTTTTGTATTTTGCACTTTTTTGGCTTTTTTCTTTATACTTTTCAAGAAAAACGCATAGATATATCTGTAGGAAAGACATCATATAAAATCAATTTTTGAGTCTTTTGACTTCTGGATCATTTCTGTAGTAAGCTGAGACATGTGGCTAATGTCCTGGATTGTCTGTCACCTGTTCACAGCAGTGTATTATAATCATTTTACAGATGTATGACTTGGATGGAAATAAAACACCTCCATTCTAGCCTCTGTAGCTCTGTGTCAGTGAGGCCTAGAATCACCCTGACACTTGGAACAAAAACTTGAGAGTGTTTCCTTTCCAATGATATCAGATCCCAGAGTGTCAAAGTATATGGGAGCTGTACCACTTTTAATTTGGGTATGCGTTTTGGTCAAAACGGCATACCCATATTAAAAGTGGTACAGCTCCCATATACTTTGACACTCTGGGTCATACATCTGTAAAAATATTATAATACACTGCTGTGAACTAACAGGTGACAGACAATCCAGTACATTAGCCACATGTCTCAGCTTACTACAGAAAAAATCCAGAAGACCAAAAGGCATGAAATTAGAGGTTAAACACATGGGCCACTGTACCTTTTAGCAAATGTTACTCAAAGAGTAGTCTGGATCAACGGAAGTACATTTCCAGGATAAAGCCTGACTTTGCCTTCTGCTCAATGGGCCTCATTTACTAACACTAGCGCAGTTTATGCTGCGTCTGTTTATGCGAGTTCAGTAATAGCGCACGCTATGCTTCCACATTTTGCGTAGTATTTATCAAACGTGACACCCATCAGGCAACCAGCGTCTTTCTCCGCCCACTAGACCGTAAATTGCGCTGGAGCGAAGCGGTACTGGTGCTATGATACGGCTGAGTGCAGACTGCCATATTCCCACTGCTGATGCTGTGACTGTTTGAAATGACCCTGATGTCAATATTTGTAATCTAGCGAGGAGTTTAACAACTGCTGGAATGGAATGAGAACGCGAGTCGGAGATTCAGTGTCATCTTTGATTTCTTCCGGTAACTCTAATATTGCATGGCTGCTTAATCTGTAACGCTTCATGATTTTGTGTTCACTGCACTGACAAAGTGTAATCCTTGTGTTTTTTTTTTTTCAGTCTGGTCTATGTCTTCGTCTTGCTCGGATTACTGCTGCCATTTCACCAGCGGCATACAGGCCTACGAGGAAACCTGATTGCGGCAGGTTTAGACCTGCTTTTAAGAGGCGGAGAATTTCCCCTGCAGAGGCACGCTCTTACTGGCAGTCTTTGTAAATACCCCGGAATATATAATTAGGCGCACTTCACGCGTATCCTCCCACCTTTTTGGGTGGAACTCCCACTTTCCCCATGACACTCCCACAAACACATATTGAAAGCGCAACTTGTCTCTTCTCGCTCATGTGGCAGGCAATCTGCAATTTTACCCAAGTGCGCCCTGTTTGTAAATAGCCCGCATCGGATACGTTTTTCTTTGCAACCAATTAGCGCCTGGAAACAGGTGCAAACGGATTGATGAATCTAACCCTCTGTGTGTTGCCGTTTTCACACTCCCTTCGCTACAGGAAACAACAACAAACTTCGAGCTAGCAAGCAACACGCTGAAAATGGCAAGTTTTGAAGGAAATTTGGATGGTGCAACAAGGCAGGCCTGCTCGGTTCTTTTCGGGGAATGATTGTAAAGATTTACAAAGAATATGTTTACGGCATTTACTATCTAAGGCGTTAGAAGTTTTGGGACTGATTGGCAGGATTGCTATGGATGAAGTACACATGGCGAAATGCAAACGACCCAGAGCATTGTTTTCACCTATTCCAGAATGCACCTGTGGTGTAGCCAGACCTGTCTCCACAGCACTGTGAAGATAGGTCTGTCAATGTGAGACTAAACAGAAGTAAGCAGTGCATTGGTTTGGAACTATTTTCAGTTGCAGGTTGTAATACGGTGAGTATTCAGTAGCAGGGTGGTGCATATGGGATTTACTCAAAAAGTACTACTGTAAGTAGAGAACTGAGTAAATTTGCTGCGTTACTCCTGTCTGTTGTTAATGTGTTTCAAGAATAATTGTGGACGGAATTTTTGAAAGGCTCTGCAACATGTCAGAGCTATGGTCTCTGAAGCCTGGGCTTCTGTCTTTTAATCAAAGAGGATCACTCAGTACACACATGAACACACACAAACACACTGTGAGTCATGACTTAGGGCACATCAATAGCCCTTCAGAAACGTTCACTAGACCCTCAATTAGCACCGACTCCTTCGATTCCTGGCATGATGTAGCAAATGAAGGCGCAGTCATGCACACCCTCATGCACGCTGTGTGTCTTGGAGCAAAGCCTACTGAAGTTCATTAACAACAAAGCTATTGAGGGAGCACAAAACAAATCCAAACTTAAAAATAGTGTACAAGTTAATATTTGACAGCATGCAGGGACAGATTCATGAGAGCAGAACAAGTTTAGAGAGTGTGGAGGAAGGCGTGCTGAGCGTGATAAATGCTCCCAGCCTCCAGAGGAACTTGGTCTGTAGATTTGAGTGAGCAGAAGGCTTAATTTGCTTTCTAGCTTCAAAGCAGCTCCATCTCAGTTGTGGCATAATAGTATAGTTTGAATCGCTCGCATGCAAACTCCAGCCGAGAGAAACTCCACTGGATTCCACCTGTGAATCCAGAGTGAAGCCTCACAAAGTTAAACCGTACCGTTTAAATAAACTCAGGGTACTTCCAGTGAGCTGAGCTTTTACTTTTATTATGCAATATAAAGGTTAACAGAAAATATATTTTTTTACAGAATTTATCCTAAACATTGCAAAAATAAAACCATACAATAGTTCCCTAATCTTTCCCCGTTTCTCTTCTGCTATGACCATAGACTGTAAAAATATTGGATTTAGCAGCAGTGATGTCACCCATTGGTTTGTGGATTGCCGTTTTGAATCCTTGAGCTTTAGACAGTTGCCGTTAGGCCGTTGCATCTTGTTTGTTTTTAACGATTTTTTGACGAGAGGGTCAAGCCTGTGTTGCTATGTCACCGTGCTAAGCTAAACGCTGAAGAGGGAAAGTTGCCGATTTCCAACCCTTCTAAAAGCGAGGCATCCAGCAGAGATTTACAGATAGACAGCTTTCCTAGTTATTTGAAAAACTGAATGTTAATATCAGAAATGTATTGGCCAAATGTGCACAGGAATTTGAACATTGACATTTATGAGCATTAAAGCCAAAAACAGGTGTGTCCTGATGACACACATTGTCCCGTGTTCTAAATCGGAGGAAAAAGCTGGAGATCTGCCCCTGCATACCCTCAAATGTTGACTAACAGATTGATTTCACAAATAAACGCCCACAACAAAAGACCTTTCAAAAGAATCCAGTAGCCAGTTCTCCAGACAACTGTTGGTGGTCAACACTAATCACAGAGTGCAGCAGGACACATGTATACATGGAAACAAGCTAACTGTGTAGGTGTGTGTGTGTGTGGGCTTGTTTAACTATATTCGTGGGGTCCAAAAAGCGGGAGTCCGGTATACTTGTCCCGGCAGCTTTGTGGGGCCAAAATGCTGGACCCCACAAGTTTAAAGGGCTGTTTGAGGGTTAAGGTTTTAGGAATATTATTAGCATTAGGTTATGGTTAGGGTGACGGTAAGGCCTAAGGTTTAGTTGTGATGGTTAAGGTAAGGGGCTAGGGAATGCATTATGTCAATGACGGGTCCCCACAAAGATAGTGCCACAAACCTGTGTGTGTGTGGCAGTAGTAGGATGTGAGGGGAGGCCATTGTTCTCATGCTCATTTCAAAATGTCTATGAAGCTAAATGTATTCTATTGTATTTTCTCCATGTATGCCCTCTTAAACATGTAAGATATCCTTGTGTATCTAGAAAGGTGTCTGCCATTATTATTATTATTATTATTATTATTATTTCAAGGAATCCCATTCTGTGATATTATCAACAACCTAAAGATACAGCCACTCAGCCCACTCTTCTCCCAGTGGGAAGAGCTTTTGGCTGCCAGCCGGCTGCCAGCTAGTTCCCAGCCAAGTGCCAGCCGTCGGGAGTCTCTGCCCCCTCCTCCTGTTTCCTGACAGGGCGTGGCGATCCCCTGTAAACACGCCCATTCATTCACCTGCATAAAGCAATGTGTAAAGTACACTGAAAACTTTCCTTGTTCAGGCCATGGTTTGCACAGTATGATTATTGCTGGAACTTCAGTAATGTTTGCTGACCCTCAGTTGTCAATATTATTTAAAAAAATTTAACAGCATACACCCTAATTTTTAGTGGTGGCAGGTAACTAATTGTATTTAGTCAAGTACCGTACTTAAGTACAATTTTGAGATACATGTAGGCCTACTTTACTTAGTAGTATTGAATTTTGCTACTTTAAACTTCCACTCCACTACATCTCAGAGGCAAAGATTTTACTTTTTACTCCGACGGGGTTGCCTGACTGATGTGCCTGAAAAGTCCATGAGTCTGCAAAGAAGTCTGGGAATTTGGATTTAGACAAAATGAAATCTATTTTGCTTCTATAAACTGAAAAAAAGCTGAAAAATGTTTTTTAGATTAAGAAGAAAACTAGATTTTTACAGGTTTGGTTTATCTGATTGACTGATTGACGCTCGGTTTGTTGCCCCATTGGACCAATTTTGATTTCAGCAATGACTTTGGTAATTTCAATGACTGATAGAACTGACAGCTCATACGAGATGAACACGATTGTATGGTTGCTGCACATTGAAAACCTCCCTATTTAAAACATTTCAGTCTAGTGTATAGTGTTCTAGGACTTTTTTGAAGAAGCCTGTAAAGCTGTATTTAAAAGAAGTCCAGGTTTTCTTGATTTTCAAGGACATGTGACTACGCTGTTGTACTAAAGTCCTTTGTGAAAATCTAAACCCAGTCACACACAAGGAGAAATAAGCTTCTTAAACGATGCACATAGGCATGCATGCATTATAAAAAGCACACACACACACACACACACACACACACACTTCAAAGTCTGCTGGCAGCAAACAAGCTTCATGTTTTGGCAGCAACACCGCCGTCATCCATCAATGCTAAAACAAATCCTTCAATCCCTGTCGATACAATATTTCTACTAGCTGGCCATTGCAGCGTATACTAATTCATTTACATTGCTGATGTATCAATGTATTTTTTTTCAGCTGGAGCAGGTTGATAGATGGCTGGACGGGTGAAAGGAGGTGATTTGGTGATTTAAGGTCCAATTCTGGGCGCTAAAATTGGTTCCTGCCAGAGTAATACATCAAAGGGAATTAAAAGGTGATTGTATGTGTGTGTGTGTGTGTGTGTGTGTGTGTGTGTGTGTGTGTGTGCGCGTGCGTGCGTGCGGGCGTGCGTGCGTGCGTGCTCACCTCCGTGTGTTTGTGTCTGTGGCAATGAAAAGAGAGGGGAAATGGGTTGGTTTGATGGTGCCGTGGTAACACCCCCACACACACAGCAGATAGATTAGGATGTGGACGTACAAAGGAATTGGAAGAAAAGAATTGGGAAGAGATTGAAAGGATGCCTCAAACACTCATTGACCTTAGCCTGATTCAGGTTGCCCCAACACACACATGCACACACACATGCACGTCCACACGCCCCCGTTTTTTAGCCCTAAACGGTGAGTGATGGGGCACTTGTCTCGTCATCATGGCTGACATGTCAGACACAGGATGAATGATATCCAGGAGAGCAGGCCAGTTTGGCTCAGATGGGGGAGAGAGAGGGCTCACACTGAGCTCCAGGCTCTCCATACACTATGATAACAAAGGGGAAAAGACCCTTTTCTTGACATTGCAGTTACATTTCACATACTCCTACTCCTGCTCTGAAACCCCTTTAAAATATCAAGCCTATATAGAGATTGCAATGTTCTTTGCAGAACACAATACAGAAACTGCCTAGGGGCAATCTTGCTGTTCCTAGTCCCTGTATATCAGCAGTATGAGTGCTGTGCTCCCCATAGGGTGCAGTGCAGGTCTACATTAACAGCCTTCATCAGGTAACTGTAAAGCACAGGGAAATTTAGGAAAACAACACACAACCTTGCAGAGACCACTGGAGAATATGACTTTCAGTTTAACACAAAAGAAGACAGTAGCAATTGCCCTTGAAAGGATCAGAAGATGGGTAAGAACCCAACCATCAAGAGGGGTCTGGGCATCGCCCTGCATAGGTCTATAAGGTTGCAGACAGCTGTAATTTCATTGGTTTCACATTCAAAAGAAACAAGGTCAATGTTGAAACGGATTTAGATTTAGATAGTTCTTGTACAGCCCTGTCTCTCAAAAAAGTATATTTGTGCTATTTATGTGCAACAGCAAATACATTTTTGAGAGAAACGTAATGTCACCTAGATAATGGTTTTCACCTACATTATGAGAACGTTTTTCACTGAACATATCAGTGAAATGGTCACTGACAACATAATGTATTTCATTTGGTTTTGTACAATTTCTGCTTTTGCAGTACAATGTTTTCTTGTATCAACTATAGCAATACTAATTCTTTATGAGTATATAGTCTTTATTAAGGCTCTTCAGCACTTGGTTTACGTTTAGGAAAGATTGTGGTCTTGGTTAAATATTAAAAAGGTCAACTTGAAACACAAGTGTACATGCATTTTTTTTATCAGCAGAGAGTCATGTTTGTCCGGTTGCATTCCAGGAATATGTTTTGATGCGCTTGAGAGCTGAGAAAGATCGCTCAACTGATGCGGTGGACACTGGTATTGTCGCGATCAAGCATGTGACGACATAAAGCTGTGACATGCTGACTGCAAGCCCCGTGCTCCTCAGAAATGTCAGTAGGTCACTTGGACTCTTTCCCTGAAAGTTTGTCATGCTGTACATCACTTTGAGCTCTGCTCTGAGTCTGCCCAGGTCAAACTCTCATCCAGGCTGCTCAGCTCTGTTTCGGGAAATGTCTGCTTGAACTTGCTAAACAGCTGTGCGTCCAGCAATGCAACAAACAATAGTCGCTTGTGATCCTCAAATCGATTCCTGATTTGCGTGATGATGCTATTAGTGCTGTGTGTAGCTGTCTGTAGTGCACGTGCGGGTCTGTTCGGCCTCCAGCTGCGCTCGGCTGTCCCGCAGCGTCCCCGGTCCTCTCATAGATGGCATCAAATTTTCCACACTCACCTTCAAGACTCTGGCAAAAATCCCAATTCTGGCCAGACTGAACTGCACGTCTAAGCTCCGAAGAGCACATCAGCAAAGTCAAAAATGCCGATGAAAGCAAAGAGAAGAAAACAGAACTCAAAGCTTTTCAACTGTGACAAGTGTCCTGATGTACAATGTACCGTTTCATGGTCAAAATCCTCCGTGTGATCGAGGATGTGCTGGAAAAGCTCGAGCAGCTCAGCTCTTTTGTCGTGGACCGTGCCCACCAACCTGGAGTTCAAGTTCCATCTCACCTGAGAGATCCGCGGCAGCCGCCTCTCGGAAAACTCATCCAGCATTTTTGTTCTCTTTGGAGAACGTGTAAAAAATGCAGACAATCCTCCCAGATTCGCAAAAAAAATCTTGCAGTCCTTTATTTATGATGCTCCCTGAGACATCACAAGATTTAATGTGTGTGCATAACAGTGCACAAACAGAGCCTGAGGGATTTCTTCTTTTACGCGCGCCTGTACGCCATTAAGTCCCGATGCCATTACAGCGGCTCCGTCATAACACTGTGCCACTAACTTTGCTTTGCAATCGTAGCTTACCAACACTTCAAGTACTGAAGCTGCTAGATCATGAGCTCGTTTTCTTTCTGTGACATTCTCAAACTTTAAAAATCTCTCTTTTACTCCGGTGTCAGTAACTTACCGAAGTACAAATGACAGCTGTGCAGTGTTGCTGAAATCTGTGGTCTCATCCACCATAACTGCGACAAACTTGGTGTTGTTGATCTTCTTTGATGGCATCATTTAGCACTTCAGCAACAGCAGTTATGAAATCATTTTGAATTTTCCCAGATGTTCCCGTAAAAACAGTGGCAGTGGCAAGGTGGTGTCGCAAGTCAGCATCATATTCTGATAGCAGAGATAATAGCTCCAAATAATTACCTCGATTCAGGGACTCTTTCCCCTCGTCATGTCCCCTGAAAGACAATTCTTGCTGTTCCAAAAAGATGACACAATCAATCAGTATGTCCCGGTTTTTTCTCACTCTCTCATTGTGCAGGCTCGTCTCTCGTCTCCGCTGCTCATCCAGTTGCAAATCCACCCTGGACTCACCAAAGGTCTTCAAATGTACCACCGTTGTGAGGTGTCGCTCGGATGCCTGATGTTGGATAGCTGCCTTGGTGAAGCTACTAAGGCTGTTAAAACCTGTGGTGTTCCATGTTCCCTCACTGGTATTAAAAAGTAAACACGGCCAGCAAAATAGCTTGTTCCGCTCGGTGCTAGCTGTTAGCCAGTCATAGCGGTCGTAGTTACCCTCAGGCACAAAACCTTTGCCAGCCATTGTCAGCCCATCCAGCTTAGGTGTAGGTCTTCCTCTTAAAATTATTTCTTTCTTCTCTCCAAACGAGTGCCTTGAAAAAGGATCATGAAGGAGGTGTGAAGGCAGCGGCCATAGGTCACTCCTGGTTCACTCACAACCCGCTAAAAGGTTCAAACTTCGTTGATGACATCAGCGGGGGCTAGCGTCGCACACAACACTGGGCCCCTAGGGTGTTCTGATGACACACATCAGTCAAAGTTATAATCAAATGGGAAATGGCAGCTTCATCGAAAGGCTAGCAATGCTACTATTGCTGGTCCACGGAGCTGTCATGTGTTTAGATGACATGGAAAATCTAGCTACTCAGAAAAAATAACCATATTCTTTCTGGAAATATAATCGTAACGTAGGCCTACTGAAAAAGTAATTGATTTTTAGACACACATTAATTTAATTATAAAAAAATATATTTTTGATTTTGACAGGGCCAGCAGAGAAGGCCCTGATGACCCTGACAGCCCACCACTGAATATTTAATCTTGAAATCTGACCAAATATTGGTCACAAAAGGAAATTCTGACATGATGTTGGAACAAAAAGAAAGGCCATGTGGTCACTAAAATCATCTTCTTTTGGGGACCATCTAAACCCACAACAAACTCCATGACAATTTGACAAGTTGTCCTGATATGGTCCTGATTTGTTGCTCTAGACCAAAACGTTCAATGGAAATTCAAACTGAATGGAAATTGAATCACCTCCTTCAAAGCATGGTTGTGTTTAACAAATTGCATGGCAATCTGCTTGTCAGAGTATCAAATTATGAGATATATTTAAGTTCACATGTTGGCCTGGAAGTGGCACTAGAGAAAAACTCAAGGAGCCCAAAGTGGGGAAGGTTTATGCCCTGGGGAGCATGGTTATCTATCGGGGTAAAGTCATTCTATTATTTTTTGAGATACGATTACAGAGTAATGTGTTGCTGAAGAAGACGTTTTAGTGGCACTATAGAGGAAAGGTATTTGCTTACCAACATCATTGGGATTGATCCTCTGGGGATCTGGAATAAGCACGGCAAATTCCATGATAATGTGACACAAAGTGCCACAGATATATTACTCTGGTCCAGAGCATTGGACGGACAGACAGACAGACAGACCAATATCTGACTGACATCTTCTTCTTCCCGCTGTCAGCAGAACAAAACAAAAAAAACATTTTTGACAAACTGTCTTGACTTTGCACTATCCACTTCTTGTCACACTTACCTTAAGTGACTCCTGCTCTCAAGTATAACAACAGAATAAAAAATGCAGTTATTGATCCCTTTGTGGGGAATATATGTTATCTTATCATAAATCCCATATCTATGTTTCCCAGGCCTTCCCCACAGACTCAAATATATTCTTTAAACCAGAGCAGGGCTGATGTACTGTTTTTGAGTGGAGATATTCACTTCTGATCATACCAGGATCCCCCAGTGGTCATGGTGGAATTTTCTTTCCTAGCCTGTGAGAGTGATGTGTTATTTCAAAGCACTACACACAGCACTTTCCTGCCTTAGGGGGGCATGGCAGGCAGTATGATTTTCAAGTTGTTGCTAAAACCCTGGACAGTTAGGCTGGATCAGTAAAACCTTACAGGGATCAGAAGCTTCACACAGGTCTCAAACACCAACTCTTTGTATCTGTCAGAATGACAAAATAACACCTAGGAACGGTTGAATCAACGAAGCAACTATGACGACTGAGACTGCAGTTTCCATCTGGTCACCATCGACCGTCAACATTCGTTTATTTTAATTATTTATTGGAACTATATTTCCAATCCTAACCAATCAGTTTTAGTTGGTAAAAATTACTATTATTCCATTTACCAACATGTTAGTCTGTCTCCCAATACCCTGTCTGGTCTCAGCAACGCAGATCGTTAGTGGTGCATTGAAGCCAGATTGTATAATGATGCCTCTCACATGTTTAATTTCACTTAATTTCATACATTAATTACAGATCCACATTAAACATGTAAAACCAGCAGGGGTATTTGTACTTGCACTTGTAGTGAGCCTTAACTATTTCATAAGCGCCTTTCAGTTACAAAACATATAAGCCAACTCAAATCTTAAATTGAAGTCAGCTCAATGTTTCATCAGCTCTGTCTCACGATCAAACTCCCCACAGAACAGAAGTATCAGTAGTTTTTAATAATAGGGTGTAATACTGTGCATCACTGAATACGCAACACAGTCTCACGGCTGTTCGTGAAATGATCACGTTATTTTTATTCAAAGTGATTCGTGTACACGGACACGTTTATGTTGTTTTTTTCGTGGTGGTCAGCACGTAATGGGAAGCATCTATACGGGGGTTGGGTTTTCTGAATCAATTTCAGGTAAGAAAAATGGCATGCATTTGTTCTTATTTTACAGTATATTTGAAATATTTTTACCTTGACAAACTCTATTTTGTTATAAAAACACTAGAGATGTCAATGCCTGTTATGTGAGCGCTACGACGTCAGGTTTCCCCCTGCTCTGTGGGGGCAGGGACATTTTCAGTACAACCTGTCCTCTGTCATCCAGGCCTTGTAGAGTATGAACAATAGTGACTAAGTGGCTCTGCAACAAGACCATTCACCCCCCTTGAGGAAAATGTAGTTTCACTCTAGCAGGACCTCTTGTGATCTCTGTCATATCTATCAACTTACACACTCCGCATGGCTGCCTGCAAACATATTAAAGTGTATGCTTCATGTATAGGCACACACACACACACACACACACAAGTTGTGGCAATTATTCAAGGTGCATTAGACAATGAATAATTTACATACTGACTTCTTCCATTAGGGAGAGGCAGTGTCATCATGGAACAGATGTGTGTTAAAGAGCAATATGCTGGACTGTATTTATATATTAAAACAGACAGACACCCCTCACTAGTCAATGACAGGGCTGTCACATAAAGATTGAAAACCTTTTTACACTTACGGCCAATTTAAAGTTGCCACTTAACCCAACATGTATGTTTCTTGACTGTGTGAGGGAACATGTGAAGCCAGCCAGCTGGTGAGTTCGGACCAGGGGATGATGCATAGACTGTATAAGTGAAGCCAAAACATCTGGAATTTCCGCCTAGTGGCCGGCTGCAGTATAGGTCATAAGCCCCGCCCCCTCCATGTTAGCTGATGGGACATGGGCCAAACTAAAAAGTCAAGATACATGTCAAATACTTTTTCCCCAAAGATGGTTTCTTTCAGTCCAACGTTTTTTTGATCAGTTTGGTTTTTATTACTTATTCATGCTATCAAAACAGGCTGAAACGTCATCATTTATAGCTGTTGTTGACTCGCGATTGATCGGGACTTCGATACCGCAGCTCCACCGTCCAATCACTACTGGGCAGAGTCTGGCTCCAAAATTGGCAAGATGGCAGCGCTCATATCCGGGATATTTTGGCTTCACTTTTGTATAGTGGGAGCAAGTGGAGACGCGTCGTCCATCTTTTTTTACCGTCTATGGTTTGGACAGTCTATGGTTTGGACTTCTTGCTGTGAGGTAACAGTGCTAACACTGCACTGTGCTGCCCAAAATCATTAGGTTGACCGTATTTTAGACGTATTATCAAGGTCAAAAATAAAAATTTGCAACTCAAAATACAGCCAAGAGTGAAGGCACGCACACACACACACACACACACACACACACACACACACACACACACACACACACACACACACACACACACACACACACACACACACAGATGCAATTTTTCACTTTGTGTCAAACCTGCACACACCTTGTGTGTACAGGGATATAACACCCTGCTTCACACTCCTGCAGTGTTGTCACGGCCTCGTCAGATGATGTATGACAAGTCTTGGAAATCTTTAGCCGGGATGATCTGGGCCAAATGAATTAATAATTCATGTGTGATGGAGTCTTTTTAATATTTCGGGCATAATTAATAAGCAGGGGCATCGCTTCCCCTAAGCAGAGGAAATCATACTCAACGTCAACAGCAGATAAATGAGACAGAGCGTCCTGCCCCAGCCCGTTATCTCACACACACACACACACACACACACACACACACACACACACACACACACACACACACACACACACACACACACACACACACACATTTTCACACACTGACACACACGGATGGATAAGACAGGGGGCCTAGGGCGTAGCCTGGCTTACCATTAGTCAAAGAGCGAGAAATGAGCGTACACAGTCACACACACAAGTTTGTGAGTGATGTGCGGCAATGTGGAAGTGGAATAAAAAGAGATGGGGAGGAGGAGTGTACATCTAAGTCCCTATTAAGTTCAAATCCGACTCTCAGCTCATAGAAAATTAATTCACAAACGGGAGAGAATAACTCTTATTCCCAATAGCCTACACAGCAGCACAGGATCTTCCTGGGTCGACATGTACACACACAGCTCTGCGGGTGGAGGCATTAGATGAAGTACAACACACACACACACACACACACACACACACACACACACACAGTCACACACAGTGAGTCCCTCGAGTTTATGACTGTGTGTGGTAGTTGGATATTATCAGTGAACAGCGATGAAGAATGGTCCTGGAGTAGCTGCTGCTTGCTCTAAGTCAACCGTAATCAGTGTAAGCAGTGGCAGTTCGGGGTTGGGGGGGTTGGCCTCGACCACCGTCTGTGTTTTTTATTTGGTACTCCTAAAATTGCATGTGGCACAAGCCTGGCCCCTCCATTTGAAATGGTCTAGAACCTCCACTGAGTGTCAGAAATGCTGGCCTTTTCAGCTAACCCACCCTGCTGGGTCTGCTGCTGTTGGGAGGGTCAAGGGGGGGGGGGAGGGAGCAGAAGTGTGCGCTAGTTGAGCATCCCGCTGGCTTGATTGCACCCACGTCCTCAGCCACAGGAATGTACGAGGGGTCAGCAATGGTGGTCAGAAGAGGGCGAAAAGCACCAAACAACATAATTCAGTACAGACGGAGCTGAACAACAGTTCTGTCAGGTTAAAGACCACCTCTCTCTTTCTCTCTGTCTCTCTCTCTCTCTCTCTCTCCAGCCTATGTGGTGATTTGCTCATTCACCCAACTCCTCCACCACCACATCTTTAACTTCTCATGTAAGAACCATGCATGGTAAATTGGTTAATGGCTTCAAGTGAAAAAGACACTTGTACCATTACATGTATTAGTATACATTCTTTACACACATGTATTTTTCTATATGAAAATACAGGACATTTAAAAGAACCCTAAAAAATTCATATCATTCAAATCATAAATTAGCGCCCCTAGCGCTGGCAGGAAATATGACCCACAGGAGTGCTTTCAGTCATCATATCTAAATGTAACGGCCAGAGACGTCGTTAAGCCCCCCTAAATGATAATAAGAACAACAATAACAATTTGATTTATCAATATCCGTATCCTCATTCATATTTAGGCACAACAAATGATATCCAGCTACAAAAAAAGAGCCGAAAAGTCGGAAGTTGGACAGAAGTACAAAGAGTCGTTGTGCTATCAAGATGATGCACCGCACCGTCTCGTTGCATTGGTGTGAATTGGCAGCTTTCAGAGCGTTGTAGACCGGAGCGCTGCAAGTAACTGGAGGATTCATCTCGTCTTGTCGTTACTCTTTGGTCTGAACTCGCTATGCACCCTCCCGCCCACACACACCGACACACGCTAATGGTAAAGGAAGATTGGTTACAAAGTGATTCAGTAAGTTGTTTTTAATTACCTGCTTACCTTTAGCTACGTTTTCTTGAGGTAAAGGAAAGGGGATTTGGGTTTGCTATGGAAAACTGTAGTCTAGCTAGAGTGAACAAGCGAAATACAAGAAATGGTTAACTTAGCTAATCCCAACTCTTTATTCTTTGCCAATAATATAACCTATCTCTATAATAGGCATATTCTAAAACAATATCAATCCCCATAGAATGTTGTTGTCACTGAAAACTAAATGTCATAGGGTCCCTGTTAATGCTATTACCGTTGTATCCTTCAATTCATTGAGCAGATGAGATGGATATTCGAAGATATTTTAGCAGAGAGAAAGAGAAGCAGGAGATTGGCAGGCCAGTTGATTCTGAGGGAGCCGGTGTGATTGAGGTCAGTAGTGGTCTATAGGTCTAAGGATTGTTTTATTTTCTTCTTACAGTAAGCATTTGTTGGCAGGTCTAAGCACTATGCATAGCCTAAACTAAATTATTTCATTATATTTATTATATATGCTATATTCTGACCAATTTAACTTTCTGCATTCATTGGCTGTGACAAATTAAATAAATATGTAGATGTTACCTAAATGTAGGCTAAAGATGAGTAAATGCCCACAGATACACATGTGAAACTAAAATGAAAACAATCACACAGTACATATAACACTGTAAAACTTGTTACTGTAAATTTACAGTAATATACTGGCAGCAGCTTTGCCAGTAAACTACTGTTTATTTACAGTAAGCATACTGCATTTTAAAACCTGCATTGTCAAATTTCACTATGACCTTAAAATTCTGGTTCTTGGGTTAAACTGTATGCAAGCCAAACTACACAGCGGAATTACACTGATTGAACCAATCCACAGCGCAGTTACAGTAATTAGTGTAATTAAATAGCATTCTGTAGACAACTTATCTTATATAGAGAGGAATTGGATATAGTATGCTATTACTTTATCATACATTTACATGAGCAGACAGATATAGCATTTAAGTCATTGCTTATAGAAAAACTCATCAGGAGCAAAGTCTGGCCTAAGTAAATTCCCCCATGCAGCTTTGATGTGTCTAAAAGCTAACATTACAGTAACTGTTCTTTAACAGAGTAGAAATGGAAGAAGAGGATATGTCTGTCACGTTTTACTAAACATCTTGGTTTCTTGACTGGTTGACATAAGTGTAGCTCTAGATGTGAGTGCAAAGATTTTGCAAGTTACAAATACCCTGGGGGCTAAGCCCCCCTGTCTTCCAATCCTAGTGACGTCCCTGGTAACGGCCACAGTTTGAAGCACGTCGTTAATGTTGGGAAACATTCGCAGTTTGGTTGGGTTTAGGCAACAAAACCATTTAAAAAGATGGTGGTTTACGTTACTTTGGTAATAGAATGCGACCAGACCCGGACCTAGTAGACCTTATTAACCATGGATCCAAACACGCACGCAGTGTTGCAGTCGAGTCATTAACTGTCGAATCTGAGTCAAGTCTTGAGTCCCCAGTGTTTAAGTCTGAGTCTAAATCCGAGTCACCATTACTTACGAGTCCAGAGAATAGCGACTTGAGTCGAACTCGAGTACTCCATCTCTGCCTATTACACATAAAAGTAGTCCGAAACTTCATCCAACTTCCGAGTCCTATTTCATGAGTGCTCAAGTCCAGTTTCATGAATCCTCGAGTCTGAGTCAAAGTCCAAGTCATCAGTGTCCAGAAAATAGCGACTCGAGTCTTGAACTCGGACTTGATTCGCTATTTTCAGGACTCCATACTCCATTACTGCGCACGGGACCCTGTTCGGGTCTCAGGTTCTAGAGTTCTGGTAGGCCCGTATAGACCTCTACAGCTTGGTGCCCTTGCAAAATAGATAGCGGAAGGGTATCCCCGCACTGTACATCCAGTAAGCCAGACAGGGATCAAGATATCCTGGGTCTCTAATATGGGGGAAGGTGCAAAAACAATGTAGACTACATTTCCCAAACAACAAACAACAAATATTAAAACATATTTTCTTCTCTGGAGGTCCGATACTCTCGGGACTATTTTAGCTTGAACACTGGACAACTTGAACTAATACATTCCTCATTATTCCTCATTGTTCCTCATTCCTCATTATACTATTGCACAATCAAGCAACAGTTAATCTGCATTCAAATGTTCATCATTTTGGCAAAGGTTCCACCAAGCCGGGGTGGCTGTGGCTCAGTGGTAGAGAGTTTGCCTGCCAATCGGAAGGTTGGTGGTCGATCCCCGGCCCTGCAGTCCCATGTCGAAGTGTTGCGAGTTGCCTGCTGATGAGCAAGTGGCCCCTTGTACGGCAACCTCGGCCTCAGCGTGTGAATGTCTGGCAATTAACTCCAGCTAACATCTCCAAGACACAAACCACTAATACACGTCAATAAAACCTTCAACTCTTTGAGTTTGTGATTATTTTTATTTTATTGTATAAATTGTGCTACAAAATACTAGTACTGGAAAACATTAGCAATAAAAAGGACCTTCGTTAGCCAGAGTAAGGTGCAGCAGTAGAGCTGGCAGAATCCATGGCCTCATTTGTTCACACTAATCATACTAATGTGTGGGAAATTAATGTGCTAATGATTTATTGATGCTAAAATGCTAGCACCTTTAGCTGTGCGGATTAAATTAGTGGCCAACATTTCCACCAAATCACATTTCATGTTCATATGGACTCCTAACTCCAGCCAAGGCTGACCTTTAATTGGCCAGAAACACTGAGGAGGAAGTGCAACAAACACACACACACACACACACACACACACACACACACACACACACACACACACACACACACACACACACACACACACACACAAAATTGCAGTGACTTTTTCATTATCAACTGTTGAGCCATTTACCACTGACTGATGACAACCTCAACTCAAACACCTGGTAAATACAACTTCCTCGCATGCTTTTTGTATGACTGTACAAGTTGACCGAAGCTACATGAACACAGCTACAAACCAATAAGTGGACCACCATGAATTCTGGAATGCTGAGGCCAGACAATAATACAACATAAAAACACATAGCATGATTTCTGTACCATGTAATTTCAGACAAGGTTTATCTCAAATGACAAAGGTTTGTGAAAAATGTGTATGCCTGTCTGCCTGCCTGTCTGTCTGTCTGCCTGTCTGCCTGTCTGCCTGTCTGTCTGTCTGCCTGTCTGCCTGTCTGTCTGTCTGCCTGTCTGTCTGTCTGTCTGTCTGTCTGTCTGCCTGTCTGTCTGTCTGTCTGTCTGTCTGTCTGCCTGTCTGTCTGTCTGTCTGTCTGTCTGTCTGTCTGTCTGCCTGTCTGTCTGTCTGTCTGTCTGCCTGTCTGTCTGTCTGCCTGTCTGTCTGCCTGTCTGTCTGCCTGTCTGTCTGTCTGTCTGTCTGTCTGTCTGTCTGCCCGCCTGTCTGTCTGAAAGAAAAAAAGAAGTCTGAGCTAAAAAGGATGAGAAGAGGAGGAAAATAAAAAAATAAAATAAAGACTATAGTATCTAAGATTATCAAACCACAATGTTGACAGTAGTAACAGTAGTCTTGCATGGCCAGACCTGTGTCCACGGCGCTGTGGAGTAAGGTCTGGCTCTAACACACATACATTCTGGGATAGGAGGAAAAAAACGCTCTGGGTTGTTTTCACTTCTTTAAACCAATCACAATCGTCTTTGGCGGCGCTAAGCTCCAGACGCAGCGACGGTGGCTCTGCAAAATAGTCTCAGGAAGAAACTTGTTTTGGTGGAACATTTGCACCCCGTTAAGAAAAAAGCACGTACATTATTAAATGAAGGTAACTGTTCACACAATAACTCAACACACAACACAACAACTGTTCAGTAACGTGAGCTATTTAAATTAGCTGGATACATGGTTAACCCTCATTAACTCTTACCAGTGTACCGAAAGAACCAAGCAGGCCTGCCTTGTTACACTATCCAAATTGTCTTCAAAACTCGCCATTTTCAGCGAGTAGCTTGCTAGCTCCAAGCTAGTTGTTTCCTGTAGCAAAGGGATTTTGAGAAGGGCAACACACAGAAAGCAGAAGGCGAGGTGCAAAGCCTGACATCCTGCGCGATGTTAGGCTTTATCCCGGAAATGTACTTCCGTTGATCCAAGAAACAGTGACTAGTAACCACAGGTGTCGCCAAATCAACCAGGGGCTGGAATCGTTTCAAAGCAGCTGTAATAAGATACATTCTCTTTTCCTCTCTCTCTCTCTCTCTCTCTCTCTCTCTCTATCTCTCTCTCTCTCTCTCTCTCTCTCTCTCTCTCTCTCTGATGGTGTGCAGTTGAGTAATGATGTCAACAGCAAAGATCTCATTGCCAGAAGCCCGGCAGCTCAATGTGACCTACTTGCTTTATCTACACAAGACGCTTTTTTACTCACCTCTCACTCTCACCTCTCCTTCTTTCTCTGTTTCCCTATGTCTCTCTATATCTCTCTGTCTCTGTCTCTCTCTCTCTCTCTCTCTCTCTCTCTCTCTCTCTCTCTCTCTCTCTCTCTCTCTCTCCAATAAGGGGTGGCGGCACAAAACGAAGAGATCACTCAAACAGGACAAAGTCATATTCAATTACAGCACATGGACGTTGGCTGTACAGTAAATTGAACAATTATGTGGCAGGGCTACAGTGGCAGACGTGCTTACAGGGCCCCGTTTTAGTGGAGTGTGTTGTCAGCAGTGCCGGGTCATTCCATTACAGATGCAGACTGGGAGGGAGACGGTTGCAGCATACTTATTAAACGCACGCACGCACACACACGCGCTCGCTGGAAGACAGGGTGCCCGGTTAGCTCACCTGGTAGAGTGGGCGCCCATATTTAGAGGTTTAATCCTCGACGCAGCGGCTGCGGGTCAACTCCGACCTGCGGCCCTTTGCTGCATGTCATTCCCCTTATCTCTCCCCTTTCAAGTCTAAGCTGTCCTATCCAAATAAAGGCCTAAAATGCCTGAAAATAATCTAAAAAAAAGAACTGGAAGACAGTGGCAGAAAAAGAAATCACGTACCTAACAATCTCTACCAACCACATGTTCCATTTACATTGTGTCCCCCTTAATTAGTGTGAATCTCTATTAAAGTGACTCAAAATAATTATTAATGGAGTAAAATATATAGTATATAATAGTTTAGCCCTATATTTCTTATATAAAAAGTAGCAGTGTTGTTCAATTGACTCATTTACTTTACCAAAAAGAGTACTGAAGTTCCAAAAGTTTTGGAATAGCAATTGAATGTAATCAGCAATAGGTCATTTAATGGATTTATAAAACAAAATAAATATAGATTATGACTTGAAGTGTTTTCTCTAAGGTACCTCTACTTTTTAGATGTTTAGACAAAGTTGTTTGTGATGTTCATCTAGAGCTGATTTTTAACTTTTGCTATCTTTCTATAAGCATGTTTTTTTTTTTTACATTTAAATTCTTTATACATGTTATGAAACACAGTAGCTCTTGTCATTTGTGATTGGCTGTACCTTTTGCCACTGTTTGCTTCAACTTTGGATTGTTGTTCTCCTATCGTGATTATCTAATGGTGACTAGGGTGTGGCCTATATAACACCAGTGTATGTGTCTGACTTTGTTGATTCTGAAGAAGGCCTGAGGGCCTAAAAGTCATCTAAATAAAACACAGAAATGCATATGGAGCCAGAGTGTGTGACACTTTGTTTTATGACTTCAAGTCTAATTCCAGTGATTTGCAGCGCACTACAGCCCTTGGTGTGCGTTACTTTTTCTGTATCAAACCAAGTCAGTCCCAATTAAACACATCACAATTAAAAGATCTTCACTTATTGTCAACATGTTTTCACCCCTTTCATTCTAATTGTCACATTGTCTCATTGGCGTTCATCCCCTTTCAGTCTTCCTTCCTCATGTTCTCACCTAATGTTTCACCCAGTCTCGCTCCCAGTGAATTTATTAGCACACAGTGGAAACAAAGAAGAGACATAGGGTGGGACCGAGAGAGAAAATAATAAAGTTAGAATAAAGAAAATGTGTACGTGCAACAGAGATGTTCATGTACAAATGTATCCATGTCATAGAACAGGAGGTACAGTCGAAAGGTCTACATGAGGGATGGGCAATTGGCAGTCACCGTCACAATCTGGCCCTCAGGTAGTAAGGATAAAATGGTTGTAGCCCTCTTTATCATCAACGTTGCCCATCCCTGTCTACATAAAGGTAGAGAATGAAGTTCTCGAGACTATCTCTCCACTGTAACATATTCCATATGTACGGGGATGATCCCCCTGAGCTAAACTACGTGGTAGTCTATATCCTCAACGTTCCAGTTCCGGGATTGCTCCAGTGCCGCCAGAAATTCCGCCGGATGCATGTCTTTTCACTAATGTCCTTTTCCTTCTGCTTTCTTTGTGTTGGCGTTCTAAACTCTGGTGGATTTCTGAGGACTCTGGTTAACTGCTCCTCAGATCTCTGCAGGGTAAATCCAGACAGCTAGCTAGACTATCTGTCCAATCTGAGTTGTCTGTCGCACAACTAAAACAACTTTTGAACGTACATGTTCCACCAAAACAAGTTTCTTCCCGAGGCTATTTTGCAGAGGCACCATGCGGAGCTTAGAAGTTGTCTATAAAGCCCCTGTGCTAGCGTGGAATCACTGCTATTTTGACGGGAACTACAGCTGGAGAGAAAGTCTCTTCCAAGCGATTCACTGTAATTTACCTAAATAAACGTGGAACTGGTTTTAGGACTGTGGCAAGAATTCTTCTCCACAGAGGAAGTGAAAATTAGGTGAAATTTAAAAGTGTGTGGTGAACAGCAGCGACTGAGGGATTGACAGAGCAGACAAAGCTGGAGTCAGCTGCAGAACATTGGTGGAACCTCCTCATCTCTGAATGTCTCTCTAAATTACAGTTATATGCAAATATATTTTACATTAGCATACGTTTTGGGTGAATGGAATACTGCCTTATTTCTGGTTTCCCTAAACATATAACACAGAATGTTTATATTGATCGAATCCTAGTATGTCTGACACATAAAATCTGTAGTTGTTTTATATAATTTAAACTACCTAAAGTAATCAGTATTAGCTGGTACACCCACGCATCACAACTTCTTATAGCTGAAAGAAATATGGACCTTTTACTAATCTATCGCTCTTCTTTGTATGCTAGAGATACCAGCAGTAAGTCAAACTAATGAAGGATAGGGAAAGATCACAGTCATTGCAATTAGATGATGTATAGTTAAGTTTAAACAATATCAATGCTGACTGTAGTATGAGATGGCACAAGAACCCAGGACGATGGTGTTGATGTAAGCTTTGCTTTCAAGCCTTTCTTAATTTTACCCTCCATATGCAGCAGGGGCAATTCGAAGTTACTTGCCAGTAACTTAAATAAGTTACTGGCAAGTAACTTATTTAAACGTTATTCTACTGTGCTAACTGCGCATTTTAACATAATTTTGGACCATCATGGTAGAGGAAAAACTGAGTTATGTAACTAGAAAGATGCAAACATTTCTAAGAAAAAATACTTTAATGCTGAGCCACAGGGCCATTACAAAGGTGATGTGGTATAACAAATGAAATCAGATATGTATCCATGAAAAAGCAGGCATTTGCAAAATGCAGTATCAATAACTTAAAATTTGAGATTCATTCAATTTTGACTAATGGCTGACAAGCACTATTTTCTGGGAATGGCTCAGAATGTTTTTCTGAGTGATCTCGGCATCTAGATTTTGAGTTAAGTCTCACGATGCTGGGGTATTCCCAAAATTCCTAAAATCACCCCTGCTGCAGTCTGCTTCTCTGTTAACAGCTAGTGTAACTTCAATCCAATATTTCTGATCATTTAGGACAGCACTGCTGTCGCTTGTGGATGAAATATTATTGACTTTATGAAAGATGTGTCACCATATTGTGATGCATTCAATGACGCACGGTGCTATAGTAAAGGCCTCAGTATAATTATATAATGTGCTTGTCTGAAACTCCCTGTCCAGCAGCAAATTACCGGGGAGCTGCGTCTGATAATTTGTGTAACTTTCCAAAATAGAGAATCCGACGATCACTGTCACTTTAAAATTATTATGATAATGTCTGATGAAACCCATTACAAACCGGTGTACAGAGTCTGAGAAAACAATCTCACCCCGAGATCCATTTAGTAGCCATTTCTGGTGCTTTCAATCGTACCACGTGATCTTTATCGGCAGATGGTGTTTGCCCACTCGTCACTGTAAAAACCTGTAGATGTTCACATTTCCACTATTGTAATATAAGTATTACAGTCTGTTCTCAAGAAGATTAAGTTATATGTAGTTATCCAAGTGCAAACTATTCAATGAAATGAAAATACTCTTGCTGAACTTGTTGCTGGAGAATAGTTTACACACACACACACACACAAAAGTGTCTGGATGATGATATTTTATATTTCGAAAGTCATTTCAATTTGTTTTTCATTCTCTTAGTCACTCCACTCTTAGGCCCCATCCAGACAAAGACGTTAGGATGAAAACGCATCCGTCTTCCCTGGATTCGGTTCAAGAAAATTCATGTACACATGAATTCATATGTAAATGACTCAACACAGTACTTCATATGCCAGGCTTGTAGGCGGCGCTGTTATTGCTACAGAAATTAACGGAACGAAGAAGAAGAGCAGCCTTCAGTTACTTCCACTTCCTTTCATAACATACCATAGTTCTCTTAATACAGCCATGGACTAGACTTTAATAACTTTCACCACTGCTCATTATATAAAGGCCACCGCTAGAAAACGTTACATTGTATAATGTGCTGTTGGATTGCTTTCTATTTTGCAATTCTGTCTGCTATCGGACATGATTGCAGCGCACTAGCTAGCTAGCTAACGTTAGCTCTGCTAGCTAACATCGGCAGTCAAACAAACATCAGTGATCCGATGTCTCTTTGATAATCTAGCTACACATTTTTCTTGCGGTAGCCTTTCTACAATAAGCCGTGCTAAAAGTTACTATAATCCGTTCAAGGAGTTGATAATCAGACAGATTAGCTAGCTAGTTGATAAGTTCTCTACTTCCACTTTATAAAGAGCATTGCGTCCCTGCTAGAGCGGTCAGCTGGGTTGAAGGCAGTCAGCTGTAAGGCCGAGGTGTGTGGGGATGACATCATCAATACGCACTTATGCAGTTTCGCCGTCCATACGAAGCCAAACGTGAGCCGTTTTTTTTTATTCACTTGGGACCAGGTTTCAAAAAAGTGCGTTTACGGGCAGTGCGTTTACAGGATTCGTGTGGACAATCAGCCCAAATGATGCAAAAAAAGTGCTTTGCATCCAAACGCGTCTTCATGTGGATGCCCCCTTAGTGGATGCTGTGCAGACGATCACAGCATCCACTCAAGTCAACTGTTCTCTCCTCTCACACCTTACAGGGGGTCTCTTTGTCATTTATATTTCTCATTCCACGCATCTTAAAATGCCACTTTGTTTTCATCTCTGTTCAAAGAAGCCCCATTTTCCAAATCTCTGTCGTATTTATCATTTCACCCTCGTCCCTCCCCTCCAAGACATAACACATTTCTGCACGTCATTTCCATCCGTCTCGCTGGTGTTGTTCTCATCACCGCTGAATTATGTCTCCCATCAAGGAAAGCAACCCGAGTCACAATACTTCACACAGGAGAAAAGTCAGTCGGCTCTGCTTTTGCAGACGATGTTCTGGAGATGCCTGGAGGTGCAAAGTGGGCCAACACACTGAAGAGTACATTATGGGACATTACTGTCAAAATGGATGTCCCTACACACTTAAAAAAGCCCAGTGCTATACTGAAGAGCATGAAGTTAAAAGTGTGTAAGAAGAAGTGAGATGGCAGACAAGCTTCACTTTCAATACATTCTGAGTATTCATCTCACAAAAAGCCCTAAAAGCCTTTATTGTAGCAGCTAATGACCTCCCATCAGGCACCCCTAAAATTACAGCTTTTTACAATATTGTATCTGTCTTCTTTTTATATATTGATTCCCCAATCTCAAATAGCTAAAGCCCTATTTCCCCTCTGTGTATCTGAGTAAAAGAGATTGCTCTGATTTTATGAGCTGGTACAGTCATCGCTGTCCTTGAATGGTTTCAGCTCTGGGCTATGAATTCTCTTCTGTTTATTACCTTATTCATTCTGTTTTACTTTTGTTGTACTTGTATGTTAAGAGTGTTAGTATCAGCCAACTCAAACTTAGAAACTAGCAACATTTTACAGTACCTTTATGCGTAGTCTGTCTCATCTTGATGATTAGACTCTAAACTTTTATAGCTGATAGATACAAATGTCTATTTGGGCTATACCAAAGTTACAGCAATAACCCATTGTCCCATTCCTCTATCCCATAGTGGGGGTGAACAATACCACCCAATCTGGTTTTGACACAGGGGCCAGAATTGCCAATTCACTTACATTATTCATTTGTCACTTCTGTCCAAGGCAACGTTCTTATAAGGTACAATCCAAGTCGAAGGAAAAACCCTCAAGAATAAGTGCCTCAACACTCTTCATCACATAGATGAGCATTAGTGACTTGAACATAATGCAAGCAACGATGGAGCCAGTGGAGAGTAATGCCTTCCCTATGAGTTAGGTAAACAAACAAAACAAACAACTAACGGTAAAGTGTGTGGGCTGCATTCAGCTGCACCTCGTAAAGCAATGGTGCATTCAGGGGCACCTCGTAATGGTGTTGCCTTACACATTAAATAATGATCCCTGTCACTTCCACACAGCAAGGCATACAGCTTATTAATTAAACACTGGTATCAAATTGGTACTGGCCGCTACCCAGAGCCCAGGTACCAGTATCTGTATTAGGACTGAGAAACTCGTATTGATGCTTCGCTATACACATACACACACATACAGTATATATATATATATATATATATATATATATATATATATTAAGGGTGCTCCGATCAATCGGCCACCGATCGGTATCGGCCGATAATGGCTTTAAATAGTTTGATCGGTGGTCTCCATAAAGGCCGATCAGATAGGCCGATCAGATGACGCACTACCACGGATGTATTAAGAGCGCACTACTCCTGAGAACATTTTCAAAATGGCGGCGTCCCTACATTCAGCGGTCTGGCAGTTCTACAAGGTGTCTGAACGGTGGCAGAACAGCAGTTGGCCCGCGGCCGCGAACCGAAGACGCTAGGAAGATGGCTACTGCTTTTAAAAAGCGGCTGCCACCGGTGGTGCTCCGGCAAACGTGTTTGTGATTACACCATTCTGACGCTTCTACTGCCTCTGGAGCACCGCTGGTGGTCCGCCGACTCATTGCTATCTGGGAAAAAGACAATACACTAGCGATTAGCAACGTGTGTACCGAGGAAATACCACGAGGCGGAAAGCTCCAAAGACATTTCAACACCACCAACCTCATCAGACATTTGAAGGTTAGTCACAGAAAGGAGGATGAGGAGTTTTCAAAGTTAGCTAACGCTAAGGCAGAGCGGAGTCGTGTAGCTAGCAGCTCCGGCGCCGCTCAAACAGCTGTTTCCCCGTGTGTGTGTGTGTGTGTGTGTGTGTGTGTGTGTGTGTGTGTGTGTGTGTGTCGGTGTGTGTGTGTCGGTGTGTGTGTATCGGTGATCGGTATCGGCCGATACGTCTTCCAGCAATCGGTGATCGGTCCCAAAAATCCTGATCGGAGCACCCTTAATATATATATATATATATTTACAGTATAGCTGCCCTGGCAACATCATATTATGTAATAATTTACATGACCAATCATGACTAAACCCCATCATTAATAACACACCAACTACTGTGGACAAAGACTTGTTCAAATCGAGGTTCAAATGCAGTGTTGCAATAAACTGACTCGACTAGTGCCTCAAACTGAATGACAGGCCTATATTTAGGAGCTTCATGAATGCACAGTCGGCTTACCTGATATACACACTTGATGGATACTATCCTCCGAGTTCTCAATAGAAGTCAAGGCTACTCAAGGACTACTTGAGACGTGTGGAAATATTATGATGTCTGTGAGGGCATCGAATCAATGTTTTTTCCCCAAGGACCGAGTCAGTTTGATCGTGCATTAGACACGCAGCCACTGACGCAATCACAGAGAGTACTCGTATAATGCATTACCTCTAACACCTTGCACGGACAGCTCAAATGGTTGCTGCCTTTCATTTAATCAACATACACACACAAACACAGGGCTGTATGCACATACATACACAGCTATGGGCATTTATGTGATGACAGCGGCAGTATGTGACAAGGTTGATTGAGAGCAGCTTCGTTTGTCCTCTGTGTCCTCTGAATGAATTGAAGTTCACCATCCGAAATGTTGGTCCTACATTTCTGGTTTATTCACTGTATTTGTTGTAAAAAAGCCAAAAGGTTTGTGGACACCCACACATTACACCCATTTGTGGATGTCCAGAACCATAGGCATTGTGTTTTGGTTCCAGGAATTCCACCAGATGGAACCTGGCTGCAGCAATTTGCTTTCATTCAGCCACAGAAGCATTAGTGAGATGTATCACTGATGTTGGGTCATAAGGCCTGGCTCGAAGTCTACGTGTTGGTCCATGGTGTTTTTGGCTTTCTGGTTTAGCCATGACTTTGTCATGTCAATTTGAACATGAACAGCAGCTCCAGATAGATACACTCTTTAGGAACTAAGTTATATTAAAAAAGTAAAGTTAAGTCAATGCTGACCCCAGGCATGCGCCTCAACCCATGGTTAAAACAGTAACATGAGAATGTATCTTAATTGAATGTGGTGTGTTAAATTGTATGAGTCTAAATTTTGAGCAAGTTGGGGCTAAGTACAGGCCAGTAATGTTATTTCCTCACCAAACTGGCAAAACCATTTCTTTATGGACCAGCATGAATTTGTATTTATTCGTAGGGTGTTGTTCTGTTGAAACAGGAAATAGTTAACCCACGTTGAACAAATAGGTGAGATTCCTGTCACAAGTTAATGACTGAGGCTCCAGTCCACGGTGTAGTTCCATACACTTCTTCTAAATCATAGAATAACACATCATTTTTAATAATCAAATAAAGTTACAATTTAGTTGTCCACTCCTTAGAGAGCTTGATCCCCTTTCATTTCTCTCTGTCTTACCATCCTCTACTGGGGGCATCTGTTAAATTACTTTTAAATGTCAATATCATTACGTCAATATCCATCCCTAATAGAGATGCTTTCATCAAAGCCAGGTAGTGTCTGGATCACATTAACTACAGATTGGGAGGAATGGCAGATGAAAGGAATTGACCGATAGATATAGATTTTGTACAAAGATGTTACACCGGCTCCCTCAGTTGTTTTTTAATTTTGCATTGTCTCCCCCTTCTGTCCCTGCCCCAGGCCACGGCGCACTTCCCCCAGACCCATGTGTTTCAGGCCTGCCACCAGATGGAGATTGTAATTCCTGAGATGCTGTGTAGATCCAACCCAGTCTCACGTCAGTTCATGATGGCATCACGAAAATAAATCTATTAGATCGTGATACCATCACGTAATTGTGAAGATTTACGTGATGCATTATTATTTAAAAATGCAATTTTTTAATTTTGCAGTTGATGAATGTTAATAGCAAAGACTAAAGGGGAAAAAAAAAACATGAGCATATTTATGTGTGGGACTGTGTAAGATTTAAAATCACACTGCATTAGTTGTTTTAAATAAATTACTTTTTTGAAATTTCAATTTATGGCCTAACATATCAATTATTATATTCATAAGTTGATCCTCATATCAATCACCATGGTTACAGCTTGCAACCATCCTAACCTTTGTATTCTTTACTGAGAGACTATCTTTTCAAAACTAAGAAGGGACTAGTTTTAGGAAGCATGTTCAGGAAATTAAAAGGATAAGCAGATTGTTGCTGAGGGTTTTGTTCACAGAGTAAGATGTGATGATGGGGGTGGTGATGGCACAGTGGATATGACACATGCCTTTGGTGTGGGAGATCAGGGTTCAATTCCCGCTGCGATACATCAACCAATGTGTCCCTGAGCGAGACACTTAACCCCTAGTTGCTCCAGAGGCGTGCAACCTCTGACATATATAACAATTGTAAGTCGCTTTGGATAAAAGTGTCAGCTAAATGACATGTAATGTATATAGCTGTTTGGGTATCTGTGCATATACATGTGTTTTGGCATTTTTGGCACACTTCTACCTCAGCCTACTGCACATAGACACACACACAAACTGAGGAGTTGGTGGTGACATGAGTCAGAGGGTATCAGAGGTCATAAATGATGAACCAATCAATGCACTCTGCTCCAATAGGCACCTTGGTGTTCATATGGACACCTTTGGCTGGAAGGCCCGTGTTCAAAGTGTGTGTTATCATTTAGAGCAGACACTCACCGTGAATCAGAGGGTTTATGTTATACAAGGCTGCATTACAGAGCATATTCATATATACCTGCATGGCAATATCTAAAAACATCTCATTTAAAGCTTGCTTGTCAGGTGACTGTCATGAAGGTTGTGGAGAGGAATAGAAACCAGTCTCTCCAGGCAAGCACAGACAATATGACCTGATCTATCTTTATTCTCCATGCAAAGTGTGAGTTCTTATCCTCTGGCAGAAGATATAGGGTACCCCAATGCAAACTTAATATTTCTAAACTGTAGGCCTATTCGGACCTACCTCAATTAAAACTTTAAATAATGTTGCTTGAGGCTGCAGGGGTTTTGCAATAGCTTCATGATATGATGCATAGGGTTGTGTGTAGGTTGCTCTTGTCACTGTTTGTGAAAGATGAGCAATAGATTGTTGCTGTGTGATGTGCTTCAGTCTGGCTACAAATCACTTTTTTATTGTAAGTATATGTCAGCTGTATGATAAAACAATATGTCAAGTGTTATATGAATAATTTGAACTCAAGGCAGATATCCCTCCGGGGACAATAAAGTATCGCCTGCAAATTGGTCTCCATGATATGTGAAAATTAAAACTTGGTCGTAGGTCTATATCAAACATATCGTTGGAAAGGTCCCAACCTCCACAGTAACATATGTCAGTCTGAAGAGGATACATTACTCCTGCTTTGAAATATTGACCTTTGAACCTTGAACCCAGTCCATGTTTGAAGGCTTGTCATTTGACAACAGAACAGAAGGTGCTACAAACATAGGAGCAGCTGTTATAGAAAGCTCTGGACCTCAGCTGTCATGTAGATATGGTCACCAAAGTTTACCAACTGTAAGCACTATCAAATATGGTAATAAGCTCTTTCACCTATTTAACAATTTGATTTTTTAAAATCTGATGACATCAGTGTGTTCCCCATCCCCCCAAACCCCAGGGTGCATCCAAAACTCTACACTGCCAACTTCTAATTATGAGAAATATACCAATACATTTAAAAACTACAACTCCCATTATAGATGCGGCCATGAACCTGTTTGGCTCCTGTGTTTCTGCTGTCTGCCGTGAATGGGCTTCATTCCATTTCAGATTGCCGCCCGCCGGCCGACCGAGCAGACAATACATGAGACAAATACATGAAACTGTATTTTATTATTATTATTATATTGATTGTTTAAATCATCAAATACAATGTTAGAGAAAAACATCAATATTACGAATATTATGTATTTGTATTTTTCCTATCCGGCAGTGGTACGTACTACGTCACTTCTGGATTCTTCAGCTGATTTTCTTAAACGTTATTAACACTATAAACGCTGCATAATTTACTGGAAGAAAACTGAGCAACGTGTTGTTGCTGGTGACAAAACCACTGATTATATATATATATATGTGTGTATATGTGTGTATATGTGTGTGTGTGTACATTGAAGCGATACTGGTGTTAAAGACCCACTGATCGCTGTCCGACTGTGATATGAATGGCAGCGTTGCATTGTGGGATATCGCCTTTGAATCCCCTCAGCTCGGCTCATATCGTAGTGTTCTGTTTTAAGAACATTAGCATATTGTAATATTTCACCGGTAATAAGACCAACATAATAATATTAAAATAAAGAAATGAATACCATGATAACATCTAAATAAATGTTGATAGATGTAGCGTTACAGTTTAAAAAATATCAATAAACATAATAAGTTTAATAATAAGTTTATTTGATATAGCACCTTTCACAGACAAAGTCACAAAGTGCTTCACATTGGTAAACATTTGAACTAAACATATGAAGTTATAAAACCAAAAAGACTAAAAACAATCATTAGAACAATTACAGCATGACACCAAAAAATTACATACATCAATCAAAAGCAAAAGCCATCCAGCTTTCCTGGCCTAAATAGACCGAAATAATAACATTACAAGAAATACATAAAAACCATGATAAGATCTGATGAATAAATGTTGATAAAAACAGCGTTTATTGGACTAAAATACCAATAATAGTGAAGCTGTATCCAGCTTCTCTGCTGCAGCCGACTGGCAGAAAGAAACGTGCTGTAATCACGAAAGATGCTTCCCATTAAAATACATTAGTTTAAAAAAACGTGCTGATATCACGTAAATCTTCACAATTACGTGATGGTATCACGATCTAATAGATTTATTTTCGTGATGCCATCACGAACTGACGTGAGACTGGGTTGGTAGATCCCTGTGGGGAGGTTGGTCTTTTTCTGCTGGCACCCTCCATAGTGGAGTCATAGGTCAGAGGTAGCTTAGCTACAGAACAGATCCACAGAGCAGATAGGAATTTTGTAGCACGGCAGCAGAATGAGCAAAGTCATCCGGTTGTAGGACTGAAATATATTTTTCTCCTCAAAGTCATCCAGTTGTAGGACTGAAATATATTTTTCTCCTCAGTCATCCGGTTGTAGGACTGAAATATATTTTCCTGCTTAAACTGGAATCTCCATGAAACGCATAAATCATCACAATAAAACCAGTCCAGTGAATTATTTAGCTGTAGGTGTAGCTGGAGAACTTTTTTTCCGCGAGATTGAATGTGTTGACAGTAAGAACCCTCTTTAAAAAAAAAGTATTTCTCTTTCACTGACGTTTCAAACAGTAACAGATAACACAAAAATGCCAAACTGAAAAGGTCAAAACACGTGACGACTTGTTTTATTTTTTTAAATAGCTGCCAAATCTCACAGTTAAAACAGTGATTTACATCATCAGTGGAAGGGTGAATCGTGACCCTTTTCTTAAATAATCAACAGTGCCTTTAGAAAAATGTGGCATATAACACAGCATTTGTTGCAACATCTTATCCTATCTTTATGTTACAGGTATCTGCAGCAGCCCTTCCCATTCTTCTCAGTGAATGTCAAAAGAAACAGTGGCAAGAACAGTCAGTGTTGTAGTCAAGACCACCTAAACCGAGACCAAGTCATTACCAAGACCGGAGTGTATCGAGACCAAGACAAGCCCGAAACTTTGAGAGGTTGACACTGAGTCAAGACCAAGACCAGATTTGTGTTAGACAACCAGAGCATCTCCTGTCTCCCGCATTCACTTTCTTGGGAGTGCGTGTAAAAGGGGCAGGGAGAGGGGGGTTTACGGTAACAAATTTCTAATTAATAAAGTTATTGATTGCATTTGCAAGTTTTAACACATAAGCATAAATCAGACAATGCACAGGCAATTTAGCAATATTCCTGCAGTTGTGGTCTTGACTGGTCTTGAAATATAATCCAGAGTCCTCTTTATCCGAGACCGAAGTCAAGACCGAGACTAGGCCGAGACCTTCAAGACCGAACTCGAGTACTACAACACTGAGAACAGTAGAGTGGTTTGTTGTCTATCTAGCAGGTAATGTTGAAGGCACAGCCAAACATTTTGGGATATTATGTTGTTTAACCTCTCATCTCCAGTCAGATAATAACTGAAAAACAACTGGGTTGGATTACATGTTGAAGCATGTTTCTTTTACACATGGAAAACTAAAAATGTAAAAAATGTTTAGCAGCAGTTAGCATTGGAGCTATATCTGACCAACAATCGTTGATTGTAGTTCTGTCATCATAGTGGCAGTAGCTCAGTCTGTAGGGAGTTGGGTTGGGAACCGGAGGGTCGCTGGTTCAAGTCCCCATACCAAAGTATGATGGTGGACTGGTAGCTGGAGAGGTGCCAGTTCACCTCCTGGGCACTGCCAAGGTGCTCTTGAGCAAGGCACTGAACCGCCAACTGCTGGCGTGCCTTTCCATGGGCAGCCCCCCCACTCTGACATCTCTCCATTAGTGCATGTATAGGTACTGAGCATCTGTGTGTAATTTGTATAATAATAACAACAGAGTTAAAACATTGTAATTTCCCTTGTGGGATTAATATTAATAAATAATTAGATTAATTAATAAAGTATGAATCATTACTATTACTATTATTATAGTCCTAACATGGTAGTACCCTGCTATCACCTTGATAGACTGGTGACTAGCTCGCCAGCTAAAGCTAAAATATTACTTTCTCCACCTGTATAGCCACATGGGTTTGCGTGTTACAAATTCCATTGTCTGTGAGAGTCCGGCAGTGTGGTGTTACCAATGAAATATTCAAATATATATATAAATACAGTATTATTATATACAAATACTTTCACAGAGAAGGTAAGTCTCACAAATATTGCAGAGACTGATGTGCTTCAAAACATGTTGGTACTGAATAGACTACACTTTGGCGTTTCTTTTCCAATTTGTGCAGTGAGTTCTATTACATAGGCATTTCAATTTTCACATGGGAAAAAAAGGAAAGACAACCACTTACTGTCAGACTAATAAAACTGCTTTCCCTCATGAGTAAAATGTACAACATATCATCAATTTCCATCTTCATTTGCCCACTTCAAGGCTGCAGCATAAAGGCCTGATGGTAAAAGGGCTCGACAAGGAGCACGCAAATTGGATTCCCCTCTCCCGTCAATAGCGAGCCTTGACATTGTGCAAGTCTGAAAATTAATTTCCAGTCAAGTGTGTGTGTGTGTGTGTGTGTGTGTGTGTGTGAATGGTTTAAGAAGGGGGTTGTTAATACCAATGTGTGTCATATGAAAAAGTCTTTTAAAACAGCCATTCTGCTCTTTCGATTGTACAGCAACCAGGGAGGAAGAGGCAATCAATTTGACCTCTTATACTATCCAGCAAATCACTCATAATTATGTGAAATGGGTAACATATATCACGGTAGTTTCATGTATTATATGGTTTATATTAAGGGTGCTCCGATCGATCGGCCACCGATCGGTATCGGCCGATAATGGCTTTAAATAGTTCGATCGGTGTCTCCATAAAGGCCGATCAGATAGGCCGATCAGATGACGCACTACCACGGATGTATTAAGAGCGCACTACTCCTGAGAACATTTTCAAAATGGCGGCGTCCCTACATTCAGCGGTCTGGCAGTTCTACAAGGTGTCTGAACGGTGGCAGAACAGCAGTTGGCCCGCGGCCGCGGAACGAAGGCGGTAGGAAGACGGCTACTGCTTTTAAAAGCGTCTGCCACCGGTGGTGCTCCGGCAAACGTGTTTGTGATTACACCATTCTGACGCTTCTACTGCCTCTGGAGCACCGCTGGTGGTCCGCCGACTCATTGCTATCTGGGAAAAAGACAATACACTAGTGATTAGCAACGTGTGTACCGAGGAAATACCACGAGGCGGAAATCTCCAAAGACATTTCAACACCACCAACCTCATCAGACATTTGAAGGTTAGTCACAGAAAGCAGGATGAGGAGTTTTCAAAGTTAGCTAACGCTAAGGCAGAGCGGAGTTGTGTAGCTAGCAGCTCCGGCGCCGCTCAAGCAGCTGTTTCGCCGTGTGTGTGTGTGTGTGTGTGTGTGTGTGTGTGTGTGTGTGTGTGTCGGTGTCGGTGTCGGTGTGTGTGTGTGTGTGTGTGTGTGTGTGTCGGTGTGACTGACTGTGTGTGTCTGTGTGTGCGCCGCTCAAACAGCTGTTTCGCCGTGTGTGTGTGTGGGTGTGTGTGTGTGTGTGTGTGTGCGTGTCGGTGTGACTGACTGTGTGTGCTGAAGAAATGTGCAGTGATTGAAAAAAAAAAAACTAAAGTGTGTGGCAAAATTTCCCAAAACTCCCTGATTGACTTAAACTCTCTATATGAGATAAGGACTCTGAAGAAAGCCCAGTCAGTCCTGGCTGATATAACCCCCCCTCTGAACAGCGACAAGATGTTTCCGTCTGGCCGCAGATTCTGTCTGCCAAAATGCAGGACAAACAGACATAAAAACTCTTTTGTTCCTGCTGCTATAGGCTTTGTAAATAAGTCATTGCGAGATGTGTGTGTAGTTTGTATTTATTTTGTCTATTATTGATGGGGTTTGTTTTCTGTATAGTCTATGTGTTGTTTATGTTCCATTCTATTGCTGCACAACGAATTGCCCCTCGGGGATAATAAAGACTCCTTGAACCTTGAACCTTGAAAGGACATTTTTTAGATTTTGAGCTAGGACAGAAAGCCAAACAGTTACTGATACATTCTAAACATGTGTGACTGTTATGTAATGGCGTAATTTTCAGTTCATAAAAGTGATCGGTGATCGGTTATCGGTATCGGCCGATACGTCTTCCAGCAATCGGTGATCGGTGATCGGCCTCAAAAATCCTGATCGGAGCACCCTTAGTTTATATTGCATATCTTAAGAAAAAAAAAGGCTTGGCCAAAAGAGCTTCTGTGAGGTTAATGTGTGCAGTTAAACTTTGAGACTCATCCTCATAATGGCTTCCAGTTAAGTTAATTAATGTTATATTCACATAATAATCATTTTGATTCATCTGATTACAATGCGACTTGATTGCACCATAACTTCATGTCAATAAATAATGAATGAATGTATAGAGTGCACTGATAAATCTTCATTATTTCTGTATGAGAAAGCTGTATATGTGAATTAGCAATTTGTATAATTAGCTACTGACTGTCCACTGAATAGGCCAAGCTTCGACTTTGTGCCACGTAATGCTGCCGGGGCCTATAGTTGATAGATCTTTTCAATACAAACAATTCACTATTCATTATTTGCTCTACAGTAAATTCTATGTAGAACACCGCACATATTGGGCACCACTTAGATCTTCCATCTGCAGTGCATGGATTAACTGGTGCTTGGTTAGTGCATTATTTTCTGTGGAAGCATTATGGTTATGGGAGTACTTTCCCCATCGTACATCTCAAAGTCTTTCAAAGTTTTGTGTAACGAAATGGTTCAATATTTTGGGAAACATAATCATGATTTTAACATGTTTTGAACCGAGCCAGGCTAGCTGCTACCAGTCTTTATGCTATGCTAGGCTAACCATGTCCTGACTCAACCATGTGCTACTACTGATCATCTACTCATCTTACTCTCTGAAAGAAAGCATTCTCACAAACTGTTGAACTTGTCCTTTCAGAATGTAAATGTTCTTCAACAAAGAGCCTCTTGAATGATTTAACAATGCTAAAGGTTTATCATTGGTGTCATCATTAGTTTTAATTCTCTCGACTTAGTTTTTCAAAAATCATGTCTTTTTTCCTGTGAATAATGTGATACCTGTGAGCCTCAGTGCTGCCGTTGCTATGGAGAAGATGTCAGTCAGAGTTGGAGCAAATTTAGAACACTTTATTGTTGCAGTGGCAACAAAAAACATCTGACAAGTTCATCCAAAATAGACCCAGAACCCAAAAGTGAGTAAATTTAAACTGCTGAATGTTTTTAGTTTTTAGCTCAGTTCAATTAGATGTTTCTCCCTGAAATGCTCCAGTCACATCTCTAAACCTAAGCACAACCTAATGGTACAGTCCCTGATTTTGCTGTAGCATCCAATAAAGTTCCCTTTTGAAAATCAATCAGTTGTTTTACTTGCCAAAACAACAAAATGAAAGGACAATTAAGCTTTCTATTTCATATGATGCTTTTTTTACAACATATTCATGTTTAGTTTTTATTTAAATTCCCATAGTGTAAAAGAGAGAGATTATCATGTCTCTTTTCAATTATAAGGCAGTTTAAGGTTATATATAAATACTGTAAAAGTATCAAATTGCTCAATCCACAGAGACATGCACAAAACACGTATTTAGAAGCTGTGCCTTCAGGCCGTCAGGATTTCCATACCATTGTGATGTCACAACTATACTATATATAGGAAGATACAGCCACTACAGTGCTGTTACAGTTTTTCCCTGGCTGCAATGACGGTGCAGAGATGCCGAGCATGCAGATGCGGAAGACCCGGAAACGCTGACCAATCAGAGCAGACTAGGCTTTTACGGGAGGGTGTCTTAAAGCGACAGGCGCTAAAACAAAACAGAGCATTTTAGACGGAGTGTGAATACAGGTATTCAGACAGACATTATGAGAAAAATAATGTGTTTTTTTAAACATTGAAGCATGTAAATATGTTCTAGTAGAAACCCAAAATACAAGTATCAAGCTTAAAATGAGCATAATATGGGACTTTTTTAATTGTCATAATAATTTCCTATTTGCCTCTTGGTATACGAGGCACGCATACATCACAGATGAATTGTGATCCCGCAGTGATAGTGAAGCACAGGCAAAGGTTGACTGTGTGATTCTTGTCTCGTTCTGTGTCTTTGTCTCTCTGTCTCATTCTGGAGGTATACGGCCGTCCCTAGATAACACTGGATTTGTCAGCATTGTGCCAGATTTTAATCTGCCACTCTGATCAGGCAGAGGGCAGAACAGCCATGGCCCACTGAGGTCCTGCCTGGAGTTTGTCAGACCTCTGGAGGACGCGATTACAACAAGCTAATTAGGACAGACGAAGTTTCGGAAACATTGGAGAAGTCATCAAAAAGGAGAACAAGAGGGAGACACTGTGTGTGTGTGTGTGTGTGTGTGTGTGTGTGTGTGTGTGTGTGTGTGTGTGTGTGTGTGTGTGTGTGTGTGTGTGTGTGTGTGTGTGTGTGTGTGTGTGTGTGTGTGTGATATTGCTCAAAATCATCTATAATGGAAAAGAGTGTGCAGTGTCGCAATGCAAAGGACTTCTTTTGTTATTTTAGTTTGTATTAACAATGAAAATACACTGAATATGAATTCACTTAGCTCTTTCCATTCAATGATTCTCGAAACCAGAGAAAATACCAAAGCATGACTCATGACAATGGTTCCACGTCCCACTGCAGGCTCTTCTCATGAACCATTCGTACGTGTAGCTATGGAAATTAATGTACTGTAATTTGCATGTATTCCACATATTTATTACCGTATGTACCTGAATGACTGCTGCTGTGTAAGAAGAAAACACAGGGCTTTCAAGTGGGGCAGCAGAGTTTGTGTCCCAGGAGAAGATAAGGGGAAAACACAAGACTGTCACCCAGGAAACGGGTGTTTGTGTCCTGGGAGTACTACTTAAGGGGACCCTAACAATAATATTTAACTAGTCGTGTTGGTGTCTAAACTTAACAGTCATCGCTGCAGGACGGACACTGAAACAACTGTCCCCTCCCGGTGCTCTGTACCCGGCTCACAGTCACCTTTTCTTGGCTAAATTTAACTGTAAAGACCGCTAAACTTAACTGTCACGACCGGCCGTCGCCGACGTAATGTCGTAGGATAGCAAAGGAATAGTTGTGCATACATTTTCTTCCGATATCATACGAACCTGTTCATGATAATGCGTTGCATACTTATCATACTTAAACAGCAACGGCCACTGAAACAACTGTCCCCTCCCGGTGCTCTGTACCCGGCTCACAGTCACCTTTTCTCGGCTAAATTTAACTGTAAAGACCACTAAACCTCACTGTCACGACCGGCCGTCGCCGACGTAATGTCGTAGGATAGCAAACGAATAGTTGTGCATACATTTTCTTCCGATATCATACGAACCTGTTCATGATAATGCGTTGCATACTTATCGTTCACCTTCGTTCACCTCCTAACTACTTATTGATTGTAAAACTTCTCCAAACTTTAAAGGAATTTGGCCACAGTGATGAGTACAGTCTTGTGCTAACCTTACGAAATACTGGCCAATAGGACCTGAATTTTCCCCTAACTTTCTTTCTCTGTGTCTCTTACAATGATATAAAAATGAAAGATCTACAGTATGTCAGCCTGTTGTATCTCCATTGTTTTCCTCTCTTGCCTGGATCCGGCACACCGTTACATCAGCATCTTATGTAAGAGCTGCCATCAAACATGTGCGGAGGGGGGGGCAGCAGGAGAGCATCGGTAGATCTTAGCATCAGCAGCAGGAACACTAAGCGAAACTGTCACCGGCTCTGTTTTTACCCGCAAGCTCCTGCACTCTTACAGGCACGACAGGCGACCAATTAGGGTTAGACGAGCGAGGGGAAATATTGAAATAAATAAACTAAAAGATCATTTGTGGCCCAGGGCTTGTGTCGCTTGCATGGTGAAAGATTAATGCTGCCCCTCTGAAAAACCAAAGGCTCTAAAGGGACAGGGGAAGTGGCTTTTTTCTCTCTTCTGAAGCACTGGTAGAATAAGAAAAGGGCCCGGAGACGCCTCCAGGCCAGAGGAGCACTGAGGAGAGCGGCTCAGAGAGGAAGAAAAAGAGACTGAGAGAGGAAGAGGAAGGCAAACGTATTGCATTGACAGTGGCACATAACTGCCTTAACTCTAAAACACACTGAAATAAAAGCCAGTATTCAGTAATGGTTGAGTCTTTCATATTAGCCGAGGGGTGTTTTACCTTGCACGGCAGCTGTATTTTCGCGAGATCACGCGAGACATAACGAAAATCCATCTTGTCAGGCTCCAACCTAATGCGTCTGTGACTAAACTACCAGCGGACCGAACCAATCAGCGTCCGGTGAGGAGCTACTGGCCGCCACGGGCGTGGTTTACGTGTGGGTGGCGGCCGCGACTGTTTGTTTACAACAACGGTGGCCAACCCGTTCTCACTCCCAACTCGTTAAAATACTGACCGTTGGTCGGTGTCTCTCAGCGTCAGATACCAACGCAGAATTCCCCCTTTAGCGTCTGTATCGAACGCACCAGGCTGGCAGCAGCTCGCATCGCTTTTTGACGCGATAGGTGTGACAATGGTGGACGTGATGGACAGGTGGTTCATCCAATCATCTGAAAGTGCCTGCCCTTTTCCAAACAGTTTCCAATGACGGCTTCTCAGATCGTCAGGTTAAGGGGCGTGGCCGGCACAATAAAGTAAAGGCTGGTCACTAATTTCTCCCAATTATTTCTACTCCTCTGTTCTTTCTCTCGCTGTTACAGTAAGCTACATTCCAGATGTTTCACAGTAAAAGCCTCCAAGGAAAGTGATTGTGCACTTTGAGGTGTAGGAAGGTTTTTAATGTGATGCAGAACGTGTTTAGTTTCATTGACGGTAGCTTAACAGATCGAAGAAATTGCCAAGTAGAAGCAACTGCCTGTAATTAGGGGAAACTCAGAGCAGCAGAGTGGTTATGACTGCTGTATTGATGAAATTACTAATGAGGAAATGTGCATTATCCTGAATTTATCATAAACATGGAGGAAGTGCTCCAGGAAGTTTGCAGTTTGTCAGGGGGACGTTTGCATTAACAGCACAGTCACTAATCTAGGCCTGTTTTAAATAGAAGTCTGATCCTAAACACAGTCCTTTCTGCTGTTAGCTGTGCCAGCATTTCTGAAAAAAAGTTAGATTAATTAATTAAGTTAGATTCCTAACTCTTCATGTCATTTTCCAGCTGTTTTACCAGTACTAAAAAGTGGCAAGCTTTCCAAATGTCCCATGACATGCTTGAACAACTGGAGCCAGGGGCGTAACATACAATTCTGGGCCCTGTATAAAGGCATTCTCTATAGGTCCCTCCCCACATCTTTTTGGGCCCTCCTCACATGAGTGCCTTGGGTAATCAGTCCCCCCCACAACCGCACACACAGACTGGTTCTCCCAGAGAAAGAAATACACAAACGTACACACAGACTGGTTCTCCCAGAGAAAGAAGTACACAAACGTACACACAGACTGGTTCTCCCAGAGAAAGAAGTACACAAACGTACACACAGACTGGTTCTCCCAGAGAAAGTACATAAACGTACACACAGACTGGTTCTCCCAGAGAAAGTACATAAACGTACACACAGACTGGTTATCCCAGAGAAAGTACATAAACGTACACACAGACTGGTTCTCCCAGAGAAAGTACATAAACGTACACACAGACTGGTTCTCCCAGAGAAAGAAGTGCCCAGACACCCACCTGAGTAGGCCCAGTAGGTCTCCTCGGCCGTGGCTCTCCGGAGTCGTGTCCCGATGGCCGCGGCTCTGCGAAGGCCTTGGATAGGGGCTTGGGACTCATCTTGGCTTCCTGTCAGCGCTGCGGGGGGAGGAGCAGACGCGGACAGGTGGGTTAGCATAAACAGCAGCAGAGCAGCAGCAAACAGTCTGCAGCCCTGCCCGGACACCTACCGGGCAGGAAGACAGCCAACTGTGTCCTGATCTGACTTCCCATGCAAGCTGCCTCATAACAACACTTTCAATGGGCACAAATGTCAGCAAAACAGAATAAATAGGCCGGGGAAGTTTACTGTCCAGGAAACAGACCAAGCTAGCTCACATATATTGAGGGACAACCATCATTTTTGACTCATTGAATATCTGATTGATTGGAATTTATTTCAAACATGTAAAAAGAAGAAAGACAAGGTCATACAGAAAATGAAATAAAAAAATATATATATATATACATACACACACATACACTATATATATATATATATATATATATATATATATATATATATATATATATATATATATATATATATTGGACTAATATTTTGTCTATAAAGTAGTGGCAAGAAGTATCCACTTATTTAATCCCACCTCTTCTCCATAATTCATTGCCAGTTAGTTAACAGCTTCCTCAGTCATACTTTTTTTTGTTAAACTCAAATTTTGAACCTTTACATTTCACATTAAGTATCTTTAAAAACACAATTTATTTATTGTATTGCATATCTATTTTTTAAAACTGACACCAAATAAGTACATAAAATACAATGAAAACAGGGAAACCAAGATAAATACCAATCTAAATAAGTGAATAAAAAATAATAAAAAAATAAACAAACATTAGTAATCAAACCCCTTCATCCCTGTACCCTGTGAGAATCATTTCTTTATATTTCATCAGAAAAATACCTACAGATATTAAAGAATGCAGACAGAAAATCATCAGAAGGAAATAAACTGAGACATGTTAGCTTTGGCTGCTTTTCTTATGTTGGGTCTACATGTTAGTGTGACTGTAGAGAACAGGCCCGAGGTGTTTTCATACAGTATACTGTATCTTGTGCAATACTAATGAAAGATGACAGTGTCTACTTCAGACAGTTCTCAGAAGCTCAGTTCAGAGTATATCTACATTAAGGCACGTCCTCTGCAGTCATACGATGAAACATAATATGGTGTTTTTACATTTTACAATGCAAGCGTTCACTTAGCAAGTGTGATGATTATATAAGTTTTTCTTGTGGTCTAAAGAATGATGCTGTACATGATGACGTTGGTTTGAGGTAAGCTTGGATTACAAACAAGGCCCAAGACGACCTCTAGAGGCCACAAAAGTCCCAGGTTCACTGCATGTCAATCACTTTTTCTAATTTGATTAATTGCAAATCTGTTAGGGATTCTGCACCATGTACATACTATATCAAAAAATGGGGTACCAGTGTTTATTTGTCTTAAGACCTTAATTATGTTGAAAATCTACAGCCTGTTTATTATATTTCTATTTTAAAACGCTATAAAATAATGAAATGACTCGATGCACTTTTTAACCCAGTGTAGAAATACTAAGACTAATGAAGACTATCAGCTCCACACAAGTCTCTCTGTATTTCTCAGTATGACTATGTTCAGAAGATGGTGTCGTCTGGCGACTTTAGATAAAGAAGATAATTACCTCTTCTGAAGAGTCCATCATGTTTTTTTGCGCGATCACGGAAGGCTTGTGTCATGTGGCTGGGCTGACAGTGTTGTCATTACTTAGAATTCCTCAAGGGGGGACAGAAACTACGCACTATAGCTTTAAATGTCAACGATTCGAATAAAATGATCTTAAAGGGGTAGCCAGTGTGTAAGAGTGAGTTCTTGTGCTGGGATATGTGCGTTGGGTTTCAGCCATCTCCAAATACATGGTGGCAGCATCTGGAGGAGGAAGTGATATTTTGTGCGTGGTGCGTGCATGAGCTGAGGCAAACTGAGAACGTCAATCATGTTGGAATGGAAACTCAAAGTCACCAGCATTTTGCAAAGCATAGTCGAGGAGATGTAGAGCCCCCCCCCCCCCCTTCTCCTCCCTCTTCTTCTTGTTTTAATTCTTTGGGATGCAAGCGTGGCTCATGTCTGGGAATGCCAATGAGCGGCAGCTCCATGGCTTTTCTATGAATTACATTATTGATTCCCAATACGGCTCAGAACAGAAAATGTAATTATGCAAAGACCCCGCCCTTACCCCCTTCATCCTCGCCAAACACATCTTCTTTCCCTTCCCTTCTTACTTGTCTTTCACTCAATGGCTTTTCATCAATTTGTCTTTCGCTCCTGCCTTCACTAACATGCGTCGCCCCCTCACCTGACCTCTCCAAAGCCTATGAGTGCATTGTCCTTCAATCATGTCTTGATGTCCCGAATAGCTCTGCAGCTTTATCAGCACCACCAACAGTGTTTCTCCAATGATTGTACACCGCAAGACCAGAACAATTTTTTTTTGGCAAATATCCATTCCATTTCCCCTATATTCATTTTGCAGCGAGGCACTGCCATGAGTCGATGAACGAGGTAGTTTATTTCAAAGTTTAATTTCCGGTGTTGCTTCTATGCCACCGGAAATTTCACCAGATGTCCGTCACCTTCCTCTTTCTTTGTGTTGGCGTTCTAAACTCCGGTGGATTTCTGAGGACTACGGTTAACTGCTCCTCAGATCTCTGCAGGGTAAATCCAGACAGCTAGCTCTCTCTGTATTTCTCAGTAGAAACTCAAGTGAAGATAGTTATCTCTTTTGAAGAGACCATCATGTATTTTTAATCCTTTGTTTCCTCCTTGGCTGCTATCATCTGCGAGGAGGAGGGGTGGGGACTGTGCGCGATCACTGAAGGCCGCGCCGACAGTGTTGTTGTCTTAACTTAGAATTCCTCATGAGGGAGATAGAAACTACGAACTATAGCTTTAAAAGCTATATTGCTTGTAGGGAAATAACGGGACAAGCGTAAAGGCCCGTTCACATAGGACGCGGCATGCGCTGCGCTCGCCGCTAGGTTGTCCTTTTCCCAAAATAACTTCCGTTGTGCTTGCCGCGGGGCTCCGCGGGGCTCCGCGGGGCTCAGGGCTCAGCGGGCTCAGCGCAGAAGAGGCAGAATTACGAAATTTACGTCATACATGCGACAATATTTAAATTACGTCACGTCTGCGTCCGGTGTTGACATCAGATGTGCGTTACATGCGACATTGTGTATACACCTGTGATTTGGTGGCGAAGAGGTTTCTTTCTGTCAACCAAAAGAAAGCCTTGGCAGTTGCCCTGATTGAGAGGAGGAGAAGAGGGAGGAAGGCAGCCGCAGCAACAAGGGTGTGGGTGCACGAGACCCTCAGGTCCAGACAGCAGTTGGGGGAATTCCGGCTGGTGAAGGAGCTCCGCATTTCGACCGGTTCCAGGGCTACTTTTGGCTCAACAGGGAGCAATTTGACAGTCTGCTGACGAGAGTCGGTTCTACGATTTCCCGGATACGAACAACATTCCGATAGTCCAGTTCTACAATCTGTCTCTCCCTGACGTGTGGCTCCAGAAAAGACAGTATGGAAAAGTACTTCCAAGTACTTTGTTGGTCTGCCCCTGTACCACTTTTGTTGTCTCTCTGTTGCCTCCTCTCCTTTATGTACCTGTCCCTTAGGTTGTTCCACCTTTTCTTACACTCCTCTAAATAGAAACAAATAAATAAATGTCTTCTTTTAAAACAAACATGTTCACATAATGTATAGTAACTGATGTGTATGTGGGAGCATATCTGTAAATGAATGAAGGGTAGGGGAGAGCCGGTGTTCTGTCGATGTAGCATACTTTGTCAGAATAGCATACCAGAAGTTTAGTTTGATAGCGGGGTCTGTCAATTTAGCCTACTTTGTCAAAACAGCATACCAGTGTTTGTGAAGGGTATGCTGTTTTGAAAGCCCCTGGTTTAATAAAAATACAGTTTATAAAGGGGTATGCTGTTTTGATAGCCCCTTTGTTTAATAAAAATACAGTTTATAAAGGGGTATGCTGTTTTGATAGCCCCTGGTTTAATACAAATACAGTTTCTACAGGTGGTTGGTTTATTAAAAAAAATGTTTATAAAGGGGTATGCTGTTTTGATAGCCCCTTTGATTGTACAAGGCATGCAATTAAGTAATGTGTATATAATATGCGATATAATACACCAACATGTACCGCTTGTAATCTTAGGTATGCTGAAATGATGGTTTAAATTTAACGCATGCGCAATTCCACAAATTTCACTGCAGCGCATGCGCATTTACCGAAGGTATGCCATTCTGATGGGTATGGTGTTCCGTCAGAACACCGGGACAGTTGAAACATTTTTTAATTAAACGTAATTTACAAAGCGATGGTATCGCACTGAAAGCTAATATTTTGTCACTAGCAACCTCCACCTGTCATCTGTCAAATACAGATGCATCTTCAGCTTTCGACAAAACCGTTCAGGAATTATTACAGCAACAGTGGGGCGTGCGTAATGTTTCATAGATTGTTGCTGGGCTTTACGTCTTTGTGAATGTCTGTTAACAACTCATCGCCGTCATCATGAAGCGTGTATGAAGCGGTTATTGAAATATCATGCACTGTGGATGATTCTGCCATTTTATTTATAGCTAGAACAGTAGGTGTTCCCATTAATATGTTTATTATGTATGTCTATTGTGGAAAATGTCGTTTTTTACGTGGGTTATGGACACTGCACTCACTCCAAATAATTATTTGGAGTGCAGTGCCCATAACCCACATAACCCGCATGTAGTCAAACCTTTAAATGAAAAACACTCATTAATAATCGAAAAAATGTAACCGCTAATGAAGTTTACTTTCGACCATCAAAACTGGTTTATCGCCTGTAACTCCGTGATAAGAGGAAATAACAGGAAGATATTTGGCTGATAGAAGGAGGTTAACATGCTCTATGTGTTGACCTGAGGAAGTCTGTCTATCATCACTGCACTCGGAGAAAACTGGAATGTTTCATCTGTCCCGCGTTTCAACTGTCCCGGCTCTCCCATCATGTTAATGTTGGTTTTGGGGTAAAAGTGTTAGTAAATGTATTTGTTGACATCAGCCTGCCCAGGGACTACAGGTGGAAACCTGGTAAAATGCATCTCTCCTGTCTAAGGTTAATGTATATTGTACATTGTCCCTGTTTAAAAATAAATAAATGAAGAAAATGAAGATGAAGACGTGTGGATTATTTTAATTTCTAAATAAGATGGTACATTTTAAAACTACGTGTCATTGCATTTTACATACATAAGAGGTCTGCAGTCATTGCAGTCGGGTATAATAAATCTAAGATATGAGCCTAAATTCATACATTCATCATCATCCATTCATACTCTGGAAAACACTTTGTTTAATAGCCTACATATGTAGTACAATTAATTCCTCCAAAACTGGAGTTTACGTACGCTTGTTAATGGGTAATTATTCTGTGTAAAGGCATATTACCTACTTCAATGAAAACGAACATGACGTGTCAATCAGTCCAAACATATTTTACATAATGTAAACATACAAATACAAATATATCTTACAAGTACCTGTATGGAGCCATATATAGGCTAATCAACTTGGTATTTGGTTTTTGCAGCTCACAACAGTCGGCTACAGTTCTTCTCCATTGCTTTGGCGCATTTCTCAGATCAGTAATGCTTAACATATATGGAATAGTGCTCACGTGCATTGTTCATTAGACTATACTTACAGTGAACTGTTAAATATGGACAACAACACAAAGCAGTTTCACTAATAAACAATGGCAAATATATGGACTTGTCAGCGTGATTATGTCATTGGTATAAACAGGCTACTTGCTGTTCCGTTTGTGGATCCACATGCATTCTGTGTTGTTTTTGGTTTTTGAAAGCATAGGGTGCTTGTGACATATGTGCTGCTCTTGCGCTTGCCGCGGTCAAAGTTGAACCATGTTGAACTTTGACCGCGGCACGCGCAAGAGCAGCCGCTGTGCGCTGTGACGTGCTGTCACGTGTCTGAAAAAAACTAAATCAACATGTTTAACCTTGGCCGCGGCACGCGCGAGAACGGCAAGCCGGAAAATGCCGCTTGCGCTGCGCTTTGCTCAGCGCAGCGGCAGATCAGCTGTTGTGCGCGCAAGCCATACACAATAATGGGTTTCATAGCGCAGCGCAGCGCATGCCGCGTCCTATGTGAACGGGCCTTAACAGTGTCCCTGCTTGTTCTGGGGCATCGCAAGGCAGCTTGGGTTGACTGGATCACCAGCAGTCAAGCCTGACTGCTTCTCCCACCTTACTTTTTAATAAAAACGTGAACAAAAAGTCAAAGTTGTAAAAGTGACCTATTTTCTTTTTAAATTAGTTCTGTGCGGTGAATCCAGTTCATGCCGATGTGAAAAGTGGTTCATCTGGATTTCAAAAAGTAACTGACAAATATTTGAGAGACTTCAAAGTGTTACATTGAGAACAAAACTTGGCCAGGCTAAAGCAGTCAATGCAGGGGAAACACTATCCACTATCTGCACACTGCCAAAAAAAATGTTTTATTTTGTGTGTTATAAAGCCTTATATTAGCATTGTAACAGTGAAACAAACAATTAAATTAAAGTCTGGAAAACAACTGGTGATAATCGTTTTCTGCCTGGTCACACCAATTGGACATTCCCATGCTAATTTCCTCATTAACACTTTACACTATTACTGATGTTTTTCTCTACAAATATGAGAAATGTATTATTCACTCCCCTGCCCAGTTGCTGTCAGTTCAGCTGCCCTACACTCAGCTCCTATAGCAGACACATTAGTCTCCTGTTTTACCTGGAACACCTTTGTTTCAATTCAATACAACTGTATTGTCCCTGGAGGGCAATTCAGGTGCAGCATAAGTTTTTGCTGCACCTGAATTGCACCAGTTTTGTATTAGTAGATAGTAGCCTATTGCAATAGTTCACTTAGAGACAGATATCCATGGGCAAGCAAAGTAAAAACTATTTGCACAACTAGATAGGTTTTCTCATGAACAGGTCCGTATGATATCGTACAACAATGTATGCACACCAATACATATGATATCCTATGAAACTAGGCGACCGCCGGCTGGTCACATGACACAGGCTACAGAGCTCTGTCGTATCAGCGTCAGTTGGTTGTTGAGTTACTCGAGAATAGGGGGCTTTGAGCCGGGGAGAGGATACCACGGCGCACATTACGGTTAAGTTTAGGCACCAAAATTTAGGAAAAAGATCGTGGTTTGGATTAAAACACTCCCAAGGAACACGCATTTCCTGGGTGAAAGTCTTTTGTTTTGCGCAAGAAAGCAGCTCCACTCTCTGACTTGAAAGCGCTATGTTTTATGACCCACCCATCCACCCCGACCGCCTCCCTAAGCGGTCCACAGCGTTTTTATACAGCAACAGTCTGTTGTGCCGATAGCAACAACAAAAAAAGTGGAATGCTATGAATTTCGGTGCTTAATTTTTGTAGCTATATGTACGTATGGTTCATGAGACCAGCCTGCTAGATAGCACTAGAAAAATGCTTAATTTATCCAGACCTGATGCCCACGTTTAGGCGGATCTCAGGGAGGAGGGGGGCTCACCAATGGGTTTCTACCACAAGAATAACAAATGTTTAGGTCAGTGACAGCGAAAAGAGACAGCGTGTGGATTGAAAAGAGAGGTGACGGACATTGAAGGAGACGAGGAAGGAGAGGAATGACAGACGAGAATGAGAGGAGGAGGAGGAGGAGGAGGAGGAGGAGGAGGAGGAGGAGGATAAGACATGGATAAAAGCAAAGAGATAGGCTTAAAGAAAGCCAGGGAGGGGGTGAAGGAGAAGCCGGAGAAAGAGGAATATGGAGTGAGGACAGCGCATATAAGAGAAGAATTAAGCACAAACGATGAAATGACACCCCTCTCCTAGCAACAGTTACCAGGTCACTTATGGACAGACGGCTGCATGGCAACCAGTCAGCGGCAGAGGATGAGATGAGAAGAGATGAACAGAGGCCCAGTGTCAGGCTGAGGGGGGAGAAAGAGGAGAAGAGGAAGAGAATGAGACGGAGGGAGGAAAGCTGTGATAGTGTCAAGGGGAACATTTTCACCACAGAAACAATGCAATGTTCTCTACTGTATGCATGTATAAATATTAACATTATCGGCATTAAGATGATGCTCTCCCCCACCGAGAAAGAGTACGCTCTGGTAAAACAAAGAGAATAAGCACAGAGGCGAGTGTTGGAAGTTTGATTTGCAGGGTTTTCACATTGCTGTGTCAGTCTCAGTAACTTCTGGGCTCTAAAAAGAAGAGAACAAGAGGAAGGCAGAGCTGCTGTTATGACAGGATGGTTTGAATGTTATTACTACAAGGTCTATATTGTCAAAAGAAGAAAGATTGCTTATGATAAGGAAGTTATTCCGCAGTTGGATAGATAAAATCACTCTAAGAGGAGAAATGGATTGGAAAGACTACACAGATAAAGACAATGACAGAACAAGCTGTCCAATAAGGAACAATAAAACATCTTGCATGGCACTTTGTCTAACCAAAGCGGAACATTCTCTCCGACAGAGCTTCAGAGTAGACAAGAATCCTATTTAGTGTCCACATACTGATGACGATCCCGTCTACAATGCTTCACAACAACAAAGACACTACTGTAGTCGACTAAGTTACTGATGTAGGTGCCAGAGTCTTCAGCTCCCAGTTTGGGTTTGGGAGGCAGACACCGTCTCCACTTTTGAGAGTGAGCTTCAAACTCTCCTCTTTGATAAAGCATAGTTAGGGCTGGCCCAGGTTTGCCTTGGACCAGTGGCGGTTTCTCTAGGAGGCCAAAGGAAGCCTGGCCTCCCTAAATATAAAACATAATTTAAAATATAAAATACATTTTATTTTTTAAATAAAATTTAAAAATATATTTTATTATACATTTTATAATATGTTTATATTTTAAATTATGTTTTATAAATTTACAGTTGTGTCTTTTACTGATTTTGCAATTTCCCTTATCAAAACATGCCATTATCATTTTCTTATGCTGGTAGAGCGAAACAGCGCCCCTCTGCCACTTCGTGCGTGCAAGGGGTCAGGCTTCTCTCCTCAGAGCGAAGCCGCGATGGCGCCATTTTGCTAACCCTGTATCCATCACCCCCCGTTAGCATCCCATTGACTGCCATTCATTTTGGCGTCACTTTGACAGCCAATAACTTTACATCTGAAGCATTTAAAGACTTGATTTGTCCATTGTTTATTTCTAAAGAAACACGACAATGTATAAAAGGCTCCATTACCTTGTAGCTCACGTTATGGCTCCGTAGCAGACGTTTTTATAAAAATAGGCTAACGATTGTGTCATAACCACGTGACTTACTGTTGCATAGTAGAGGAATTACCGTAGAGTACAGGAGAAGCTCGCAGGCAGTTTGGACTTACATTAGCTGTTTAGTTACTAATTACTAATTACTAATAACAATTACTAATGTTAACTAGCATTTTAGTTAGCAATAATTAGCCTGTGCCTATGTTATCTCCTTACATATACCTACGCTCTCCGTCTCTGCAAGATTGGGAGTGATTGAGATTTCTCTTGGCACAGCTACCAGAAGACTTACAACTTGCAGACACGTTGCTCACGTCACATCTACCGCGGGAAGCTAAGTTTGCAGCTGCGCAGTAACGCTCAGTAACGCTCAACCATCACTGGAAAAGTGCTGGTAAGAGACTTCACTTGTCTCCGTCAAAAACAGCGGAGTCGCTGGGTCCATTTTATATAGGTCAGTGCGTGCGTGGTGCAGTCCAGTCTGTGCTCTGTCTAGTGGCCAGTAAAATGCTACAGACGCTCAAAGGAGGCCAGCTTTTCCTGGCATCCCTTAGAGAAAAAATAAACATTTTCAGCCAATCAGATTGAGGCTAGGTTTGACCGAGCGCGACATTGAATGGTCAATTCATCGTAAATAAAAAAACCAGGGAAGCCAGGTTGAACCTGGCTTCTCACCAATCACGTGCCTCAGACAGATGCGCAACTATGGTAACTGGTACGCGGCAGTGCCGGCCGGCGTCAGCTGAGCTAACAGTCAGTTAGCAGCAAGTTTACACAATGGATAGCGATCTTGAGTTTCTTGTTAAAAATGACTTCACTAAACTTGCTTTTGAGCTACAAATGAAAGTTAAACAAACTGGTAGGCCTACACCAAAGCTGGATCTAACTCATTGGAGAGCAAAGGGAAAAGCTTGATCTTTTTGTGATGGTAGCTAGCTAACTATGCCAAAACTGAATGGCTAACGGGAAGCGTTAAATTAAACCTGCTGAGTTGCTGGATATGCTCGTAACAGATGAGCTGACCTTATCTGAGGTTTGCAAGCTTCTGAGGCTGATGCTCACCATACCCGTTACAAGCACATCTGCAGAAAGGTCTTTTTCCTGCCTGAAAAGGATTAAAACCTACCTCAACAGCTGTGGACAAGAGAGACTGGGCCACTTGGCTGGGCGAAGATATCAATGGAAGCCACTGTAAAACAAGACCTGAAGTCTCATGGAGAGCTATATGACAGAGTCACTGAGCGTTTTGCCACAATGAAGGATAGGAGAATGTCTTTCCTCTACAAGTAGGTGAGTTAAAAAAAAATGGACTCACTCAGTGACTGTCTGCACCGCGGACAGCGACATGGCCCACTGCGTAAAATATGATTCTCCATCTATTGTTTTATTGCTATTTGGCAAAAAGTTATACAGTATACATTGTTTTATATATTATCTGCGCAGCATAATCACTTGCTACAGTCCGTAGCTTGTATCGCCACCTACTGGGCTATGTAGTCTGCTGTAATGCTTCAAACAACCAATTTGTTGTTTAATGTTTAGCCTGTATAGATCTGTTGTGCGTGCCTGCGAACAGAATTGTTGTTTCTTGTTGATTGCAGTTATATTGTTATATACTTTAGTTTTTCCTACGAGTTGTACAGTATTTGGAGAGCGAAAATAAATTGCACCTTGTGTTGTTTTGTAGGCATAAATGCAATTGTTCCCTACGAATGGGATACAGGCGAATGCCAGCTTTATGAACGCTTCAGCTTTTTATTATTTAAATCTCCTTTTTCTGTAGCCAAATCATATGTCCTGATATTTCATTATTTTATTGTCATCAATTTTTAATTTAACCAAATTGAGTAATTATTTTGGTTTTAGTTATTTTATGTCGTATTTTTTTATTGTAAATTAATTTCTAGTGACCTAGAGGTTTCCCACGGATCTGACCTCTGCAGCAGACATTTGATTTGTGATGTATTGTTTTCTATGAATGTGTGCAAACCAATAAAATCAAATAAAAAATTGTGACAAAAGCATTTCAGTTTTACATGCAGGTAAGAATGGCAAAATTTTGCTGACCACTGTCGTGTGCCAGACTGTCAGTAGGCTACATTCATTTAAAATTAAACATTGCAGTTGGTGCTAAGTGGAGCGGTGGCATTGAGTCTTAATTTCCCACATCAGTTCAACTTCTCATCTCCATTCCTATCTGTATTTTTGAGAGTTGAAAGATAGCCTACTTTACGCCTTTATTATCGAGTTAATAGGCGTGTGTGTCCGTGTCGGCCATTGTCCATGTCCTAATGTTCTGAAATGCAAACATTTTTTGACTACTTTTTTTTTTTTTAAAGGGCGTGCGCCGGTGACCACCTACGGAGGAAACCATAAATCGGCGCCTATGTAAGGCAATATGATCTCCATACTAAGCTCACTGGCTTCCTCTGTAAAATTTGCCACGCACCACCACTGCCTTGGACCAGCTCTTAGTTATGCTGCTATAGGGGAAGACTACCGGGGGACTTCAGAAAAAATAAACAAATACACAATCACAGCCAATTTGACAGTACAATGCGGTGACATTTAATTATTAGGATCAGTGGACAGCTATACATACAGCGTCCGGGGAGAAACTTGGGGTTCAGCGTCTTGCTCAGGGAAAACTTTGACATGTGGCTGGAGGAGCCCAGGATTGAATCGCCAATCTTGTGATTGAGGGGTGACCGCTCTGCCTCTGAGCCACAAACCACCCTATGACAATCTGAGCTCCTCTCTTCCTCTCTCTCTCCATCTGTGTGCATTCATATCCCATTAATGCATGTTACTAACTTAGCTTCTTCCCCAGAGTCCTCGTGCAGATTTACTTGGATTGTGGTGGCACCTGGATTGTGGTTGCAGCTGCAGCCATTGTTCTGCTAGACACCCTGCATTGCCATTATTTCTTCCAAACTTCCATTTTCTTTCCATCCATCGCTATCCTCCCTCCATCGCCTCTGCCCCTGTGCGGTCTCAGACTAACCCTCTCTGTCAGAGCTCATCTGCATCACTACACTGCACAGTGACAGAGAGGAAGATATAGAACATTCAAGTGATATATATGAAAATATATGTACCATCCTCATGCTTAAAAGCCATACATAGGCAATTGATGTTTGCAGCAATGTGTGTGAGCTGACTATCTTTGAAATGCTCAAAACCACAGCCTAATGCTACATAAAGATGTCAAAAGTATCAATAATTCAATACTTTTCCAATACCATGTTTTTATTTCTGGTAAATATACATGTTCATAGTAACGAAAGTACCGAAGCTAAAAAAAAAAACACACATAGACAACAAAGCGTAGCTTACCGACTGTTGTGGTATGTTACATTTTGTGAGAACTCTGAAGTTTTATTTGCTTCATGAATTGTAACATAGTTTTCCTATCTGTGTGAACCAACCTTGAGACAATCCTTCTGTCCAATATGATTCTTTCTTTTCAGGATAAACTCACAGAGGTCAAGCCAATAGATGAGGAACCACAAAACAATCATGATTGGATTGTTTCACAACACTGGCCGGCAATATTTTTTTCCTAGGATGGCGAAGGCATGTTTCGCCCTTTTTCTGGTTGGCTTACCCTGGTATTCTTACCGTAACCAATCTCACTCCTTCTGTGCCTAGGACTTTTTTTCCTTTTTGCGGTTGTATTGAGCACTGAGCTGGCATGACATTGTAAGGATTTGGGGGCACTACTGAACAAGGGCTGCATCTTCAACAATTTCTTACATTTCTCTAATGCACTAGTGTTTGATGCTTTTTGCAGAAACCAGCAGTTTGTTTAAATAAAATGCAGCACAACATGCACAAAGGTTTGAATGAAAATGTCTGATCATAGAACAAAATAATAAGATTTGTTATCAAGCATTCAGTGCCAACTTTCAATACCTGACACTTTTTAATGCCTACTGTTATGGACACAATTCAGTCAGTAGTAAAAATATATTGAGGTTCCATACCCAGCCCAAGCATCCACACAGACAGCCACACACACTCACACTCACACACGTTTTATTTCCCTTCGTCAGACTTATTAAAATGCTCTTCCTCTTACACCACCACAGAGGGCCATTGAGCTGTGCAGCATCCCAGTGCAGTGCACAGGTTGTGGAGTTATGGCTCCCACTACAAGTCCCCTGTGATGTCAAGGAGCCACAGATCAGACTCAGCTGTCGCCCAGTGGTTGATAGCACTATGGAGTGGTCTTGTTGTTTCCACATTAAAAGGGAAATGCTCTTATAAGCCAAAAGGAAAAAAATCTGGTTCTCATGAACCAGTCGTACATATAGCTACGACAAATGAATGCAGTGTAAGTCATATGTATTCATTGTATTTATTACTGTAAGCCCCACATGGAAGTGGATTCAGAAAATAAAGAAAATGGTTCACGAAGCTTCATTTGGCCATCACTCCTTTATAGTGACCGGTAGCCGCATCACAGTCCCTTTTTGGTGCCTAAACTTAACTGCCAGGTAGGCCTAAAGGTGACAATCTTTATTGTTAACAAAGCGTTGGAGTGGAGTGAACAATTAAGTGATTTCAGACACAGCCTGAGTGAAATATTCAATTATAAGGCCGGCCACAGACGGGATGTGTCGCGTGAGCGTGTCAGCTGCGTGGCATGTCCGTTTTTATTTCGGCTCCCATGTTAACAGGTCAGAGCTTGCAAACTGCCTGCGTGATATGTACGTCTCGCGCGGCTCGAGCTGCGCCGAAAACACGTGCCTGCTAGAAATGGAACCGACGCCTATTTTTCACGCGACACGCAAGCGTGTTGGAAGCGTTTACAGGCAACATAGAATGGAAAAATATGGTTATATGTCATTTTGACACAAATACATATTAATAAATGACATTTTGATGTTTGGAAGTCTCTAGGTTTTGACATAAATGCAGATATAAATGTAAAATAAAAAAATAAAAATATTGATTTTCAACTGCCGACGTCTTTGCTGTAATCAAATCAGTATGTTACATGTCCATGTTACATGTAACATGAAGTAAACTGCTTGAGTGCAGTAAATCACTGGGAAACATACGTGTACAGCAGCAGCAGCGCAGCGTCAGACACGTTTCTGGTGTGTAAGACATAAAAACATCCACGCAGCTGACACGCAACAGAAACACCACGCTCACACCACGCATCCAGTCTGTCTCCACCCTAAGACATCATATTTTGAATCGCTGCACCATTCCATCAATTTGAAATATTCTAAATGTATGTTGTTTGCATAATTATGTTTTGCACATTTCTCCCAAATTCAAATTCAAAATTTGGGATCTCGACAAGAATTTCGAAAAGTTCCATCCGTTTGAAGAATGTAAGAAAGGTTTGTGAAGATGGAGCGGCTCTGGGTCCAGTAGAGTTACAGCAATATTGTTGACATGCAAAATATTTCCTGTGCAGGTGTATAGTGGTGAGTTTTGGGGGGACAGTTTATTTTTTACTGACACAGTACAAACACACAGCGGCACACACACACACACACACACACACACACACACACACACACACACACACACACACTAAAAGTGCATAGCAGATGCATTGGAGATGTGTACCAAGGTAACTCATTTTCTCTCTAACACTCTCCCTCGGCTTGTGGTGCCAGGAGTCAATAAAGCTTAAAGGAACGGGGACTTTGGCTGGCCTGCCTTTTGTGTCCAAACACACTGCCGCTCGCACAAAAGTTCCTCTTGAGAAGAAAAATACACAACACTGGTTCCTGTCATCCATCACAGGGGGGCATTTAGGGGAATTGCAGAGTGTTTGCTCAAGCCTTAATTAAAATGCACAGCCCATCACTGTGTTCCTGTGCTTAACCTTGGCTCGCCCACTTCTCACTTGCTCCCTATTCACTCGACTTGAGAGAGAGTGAACATCAGGGTGTTCTAATGCATGGGAAAAGCACACACACATGCACACGCACAATTACAGTGTATGTATGCCAGGGCTGGCCAAGTCAGTCCTTACTCTGGTGATTCACTTCATTAGCATTCTTTACATCTCCCTCCAATGCTCTTAGCGCTGAAGGACATCAACCAAACACACACACACACACACACACACACACACACACACACACACACACACACACACACACACACACACACACTGATGCTAGCCTCTGGATGAGGTGTGCTGCTCCATCGTAACAGCTGTTGTGCTACAACAGGCTGGCAGGACGGCGGGTGGGGGGTAATGATGGTCCTGCATCCTGCTGGTGGCTAACCAGATACCCTGGCACTGGAAACTGAGGGGAGGGGGTGTGTTTCCATGTGTGAGGGTAGTATGATGGGGGGGAGTCGCCATAAGATATAGGAAGTCTAAAGCTCTACTAGCAGCTCCATAGAAACTGCAATGTTTCTGATCACAAATCGCTTCAAGTCATCGGTTGGACAACATCATTTTGTAAAGCAATAACGCAATATGATCATAGTGCATGATCCAAAATACAATTACACTGAAAGTCAGAGGGTGATCCTATTCAAAATGCATCACTTGTGTTTCCAAATTAACAGAACATCAAACAATAATGTTAACATTTGAACACCTCTTTGAAAGGTGTCAACATAACATTTTTTTAACAGGTAAAATCAGTATAAGTATATCTGTTGTATTATTTAACTTCTCCTGGTTAAACAAAGTTATACACATCGAGGAAACTGTCCTGCCCTGAAGAACAACCACATAGAGAAAGTATAAAGCTGTGGGGAGGGGAACAAGGAGAGAAGGAGGAGGACGGGGTGTTGGGGGGGGCAGCGGAAAGGGATGGCAGGCTTCTGTGGCTGGCTGGACGTCGATCAGAGCAAAGCAGAGAGAAATCACTCGCTCATAGAGTCTGCCCAGCATGAGTTCATGTTTTCTGAAGCCACGGCCAAGGGCAGAGAAAGACACACACACACACAAAGAGAGAGAGAGAGAGAGAGAGAGAGAGAGAGAGAGAGAGGAGCTATGATGCCCAACAAGGCACATCATCATCATCTATGAAGCAGAAACACTGGGAGGCAACGCCATGTAAGGAGGATAGGGGGGAGACAGAGGAAGCGTGGCCGCAACATATAGCTCAGAGAGCTCTTTAATGTCAGGCACAATGCCCTTGCAGAGGCATCTCGCCTCCAAAGCACCTTCCGCTCTCTTCCCACCCTTCCTCCTCACCTTCCTCCAGCTCATTGATCGCATATAGACAGCCAGGCAGGCTGCACCAACGGATGCCACTCACACCCTCCTCCCCTCCAGACACCCAGCTATTACTCATCACCCACCACCTAGCCCCCGGCAGCACACACACACACACACACACACACACACACACACACACATACACATATGCTTGGCTAATTAATAGCCAGTGTTGAGTGAGACAAGGTCAGGCTGCCAGGGAGCTAAACACAACGCCACGAAGCTGACACCTCTGCTGGGACACCACACAGAAGCTGTTAATGCACTCCTCCATTGTCCTGTCCCAATGGAGGCTGTCCCCTGTCCCCACCCACCTCCACCTACGCCCACCCGCCCCCAGTTTGTTTGTTTTTTCTTTCAGTGTATGCTGCTGTGATAGCAGTAAGTGATTGTTTTTTTCTTGTGCAGTGAAGGTCACATCAGTCCCACACCAGGTCCATCTGCTGCCTGCATCCGTTTGCTTTGCTTTTTTTTTTTTCCAGTATGGGTATATTCCTACAGCAGGGTATCCACAGGCCCAGTTCTGCACTAGGGCCTTAAAGGTCCCATGGCATGATAATTTCACTTTATGAGGTTTTTTAACATTAATATGAGTTCCCCCGGCCTGCCTATGGTCTCAAATTGGCTTGAAATGCTGATAGGTGTAAACCGAGCCCTGGGTATCCTGTTCTGCCTTTGAGAAAATGTAAGCTCAGATGAGCCGATCTGGGGTCTTGCTTGTTATGAGGTCATAACAAGCGAGGTTACCTCCCCTTTCTCTGCTTTGCCCGCCCAGAGAATTTGGCCAACCCATGAGAGAGAGACATCATAGCTTGCAACTTCAGATACAGTATTAGGGGACCACTAAGGTCTATATAAAAGAGACTTCAGATACAGTATTAGAGGACCACTAAGGTCTATATAAAAGAGACTTCAGATACAGTATTAGGGGACCACTAAGGTCTATATAAAAGACTTCAGATACAGTATTAGGGGACCACTAAGGTCTATATAAAAGAGTCTTCAGATACAGTATTAGGGGACCACTAAGGTCTATATAAAAGAGACTTCAGATACAGTATTAGGGGACCACTAAGGTCTATATAAAAGAGACTTCAGATACAGTATTAGGGGACCACTAAGGTCTATATAAAAGAGACTTCAGATACAGTATTAGGGGACCACTAAGGTCTATATAAAAGAGACTTCAGATACAGTATTAGAGGACCACTAAGGTCTATATAAAAGAGACTTCAGATACAGTATTAGGGGACCACTAAGGTCTATATAAAAGAGACTTCAGATACAGTATTAGGGGACCACTAAGGTCTATATAAAGGCATCCAAAGAGCACCATGTCATGGGACCTTTAATATAACACACTACACTTAACACATTGTTGCCAAGGCAAATTTAAAAACTATAAGGCACATCAAAAAAGACAAATGTAATGACTGAAAGAATCTCATAGGAATTAAGTTCATACAGTGCATTATTATTAAAGTATTCATATATATATATATATATATATATATATATATATATATATATATATATATATATGACCTAATATGCTGAGGAAATAAATTCAAAATGCCCCGCGAGAATGTAGATTGCCAGTTTCATTGAACGCACCATGTCCGTCTGTGTATTTCCGACAGTGGCAGAAACACAGTCAAACTTTACACCGTGTTGTTATTTTGACAGCCCTAGTTTACACACACACACACACACACACACACACACACACACACACACACACACACATATATATATATAAAATTGTGTCTTCGATAAACCAAATCTAGCAGTATCTGCATTGTCTAATTGTATGTGTTTACATCATTACTGCGTTTGGATGTAAAACTTCCTGCGTCAAATGCAACCAATAACTTGACTCCATAGGAATTTATTTCCAAAACATCTAACAGAAAATGAATGCTATCTAAATATATTATCTAGTTTTGTATATTCAGTATGGTATGGCGATAAAAGAGGTGTTGTGGGTGTTTTTTTTATGGGAATGTGAATCTTTCAGATCAATTTTAGGAATTAGCATTTGTCACGTTGTATCGTGTCATGCAGTGTGGGACTCGCTCTGGTCTGGTCTCGGTCTTGACTCGGTCTCAACCCCTCAAAGTCTTGGTCTTGTCTCTGGTCTCAATACACCCTGGTCTTGGTGATGAGTTGGTCTCGGTTTAGGTGGTCTTAGTCTATATCCACGCCGTTCCACTTCCGGAATGGAAGTTCCACTGGATTTCACTCATTTAGGCTGGATATCTGTTGCCTTGGGAATCCTTTGTGTTGGTGTTCTAAACTCTGGTGGATTTCTGAGGACTATGGTTAACTGCTCCTCAGATCTCTGCAGGGTAAATCCAGACAGCTAGCTAGACTATCTGTCCAATCTGAGTTTTCTGTTGCACGACTAAAACAACCTTTGAACGTACACATGTTCCACCAAAACAAGTTCCTTCCCGAGGCTATTTTGCAGAGGCACCGTGGTTCCGGAGCTTAGTGCCCAGCAAGACGATTGTGATTGGTTTAAAGAAATGCCAATAAACCAGAGCATGTTTCTCTCTCATCCAGGAATGCTGTGTGGACTAGCCAGACCCTCCTCGGCAGCGCTGTGGAGGAAGGTCTGGCAATGCGAGACTGGGGTGGTGTTGACTACAACACTGCCAACAGGTAAATTAGCTCTTGTATCGTTTTAGCAGCAGTATCAGAAAACTCTTAAACAATACCCAACCCTTACCATGACCTATTCTGAATCATTACTGTATAGGTCTACTTACACACACACACACACACACACACACACACACACACACACACACACACACACACACACACACACACACACGCTGTTATTTCATATCATTATTTGAAACAAAACTGGGGTGTGTATGAATTGGTGTTAAGCCTTTAAAAAATGTTGTATTCTAAAACAGTCTGCAAGGTGTTTGAGAATGCAATGTTCCAGCATCTATGCTTAAACAAATCAATCAATGTAATAATTCAGTCAATTAATCATCCAAATGTCGGACTGGCATATGACATCAGTCATCAGAGTCTCAGGAAATCTAAAAGCAAAAGCACAGGCTTGGACTTGCCCACGCTGCACTCTTGAAGCAGTGATACAGGCAGTAAATGATATAGTGTGCACTCAGTGAAATGTTTTTCACCCATCTCTGCTCTCTCTACATGATGCTCCACTGAGTGCCGCTGAAAAGGCTCCTAGCTTCAGCCGCGACTTAAATGACAGTGTGATGGAGTAGAGCGCGGCCTGCTGAACTTCACCCAGAAGGCCCCAGTCCTCCCCATAAGTATTCAGAGCAGGGGACTGTGGGTGATCTTTAGTAATGTTCCAGCTGATTGGTGTAGGATGGCAAGGGTGATTTGTTAGCCACGAAAAAGGGAAGGGGGGAAAAATCTCGGAGCCCATCTCGTGCATTTAACAAGCACAAGAGGCGAGGGGGAAGAGAAATAAGATGTACTCTTCTTTATCTCTTTCCTTCTCTTTTCTAAGTAGGCTTGAAGGTCAGTGCGTATGAAACAATCCATAACAGACGTCGCTTTGCAGAATCCGAGAGGAGACAAAAGGCATCTGCTTGCTCCGTCATGCTCTCTCCCCGAAATGGCCCTCTTCTCTTAATAATTCACCGTCTTCTCATGTGACATTTCAATATTCACAGACACACGCTCATGCTGCGGGCTTTTTTATTGTCCAGCAACGGCCCTTACGCAAAATGTCAATGCGTTTGGTGAAGCTGACATGTTGTCAGGGCTGCACCCTGATGCTCATGTGGCTCACAGGGCCGCTTCAGCCTCTGAGTTTGATGCAACTTGTGGACATTGTATGTCCTCAGGGCAGGTTTTCAGAAGTAGACAAACAAGACGATCACAAAGAGCACTACTGTCATGGTTGCGATTTTCTGTTATAGTTTTTCCTGTTTTATTGTATTAATTTATTCCCTGTTTCCTTGTTGTTTATCGTCTCGTGTTCTTTGATTCGTTTTACCCTGTTTTCATCCTTGTATGTTTTATGCTTCAGTTTCCTGTTTTATTTTGTAGTCTGTTTTCTCCCGTGTCATGTCTTGTTTTACTTCCTGCCTTGTGTTTTCCCGCCTTGGTGATTGTGTGCCCCACCCTGATGTGTTTCACCTGTTCCTAAGCCCTCGTGTCACCTGTCCCTTGTTTCACCCTCGTTACCTTGTGTATTTAGTCTCTGTGTTGTCTTTGTCTGTTGTCTGAGCGTTGGGTTGCGTTGGGTGGTGATGGCGCAGTGGTTAGAACACATGCCTGGGTTCGATTCCCACCATGATCCATCAACCAATGTGTCCCTGAGCAAGACACTTAACCCCTAGTTGCTCCAGAGGCGTGCGACCTCTGATATATATAGCAATTGTAAGTCGCTTTGGATAAAAGCGTCAGCTAAATGACATGTAATGTAATGTAATGTTGTGTGTGTATGTCTACCCCCTTTGTCTCAGTGTGCCAGTTTATTTTTGGATGCCTGGTCTTTTGGCTCCTCAATGGTTTTTGGTACCATTTTTTTGCATGCTTTGTTCAGGACTCCTTTTGTTGTATCACTTTTTATTTTATTAAATCCTCAAGCTCACCACTGCCCTGTTGTCTCTGCATTTTTGGGTCCGCCATTTCCCTAATCTTAATAACTACCTGCCACAGAGAAACCAACTATTAAAACAAGTGCTATTTTGTGTCATTTTGTCTCATTTTAAAAAGTAATGGTTAGAAGAGTCATATAGAGCAATTTAAACCTACTATTGTAGTTTAAACATATATCCTTTACAAATATATATCATTTTTTTTTAAATCCATTTCAAACCCAGACACACACCTTCACCCCTCTGCTCCAGAGACTACCATCTGACTAGTCTATATCCACGATTCCTTTTTCTTTGTGTTGTGATTCTAAACTCCGGTGGATTTGTGAGGACTCTGGTTAACTGCTCCTCAGATCTCTGCAGGGTAAATCCAGACAGCTAGCTAGACTATCTGTCCAATCTGAGTTGTCTGTCGCACAACTAAAACAACTTTTGAACGAGCACGTGTTCCACCAAAACAAGTTCCTTCCCGAGGCTATTTTGCAGAGGTACCGCAGCTCCATCCGGCGGTTAGCACCGCCCAAGACGATTGTGATTGGTTTAAAGAAATGCCAATAAACCAGAGCACGTTTCTCTCCCATCCTGGAATGCTGTGTGGACTAGCCAGACCTTCCTCCGCAGCACTGACTACCACCTGACTCGCCCGCCCCCCTCACAGCTGCAGCTTCAGTCTAAAAGCTGATTTATAATAGTATGTAGTTTCTATGCAGAGCCTACGCCATAGCCTACGTAAGTGGCCTACGCCGTTGTAAGGATTTGTACAACAGCTTTGATTGGATATACATCTTTACTCCTTGTCATCTTTTCCGTCCATCTTAAGCTATATATTCAACACAGACAGACATCTGTCACTTCATAATGTGAATTACAAGTGAAGTAACATTTATGTGAATTCATGATTCATTTAAAAACATTTTCATTCAAGTTCTTCAACATAGCCGTGGTGGATCTATCGGTTGTAGCGCTCGTAGCTGTAGCCAGCATGTTAGGAATACTAATGTCAAGTCCCCTCAGTGCAAGTTAAAGGATTTCAATTTGATTTGGATGTTTGTTTCCTAGCATGAATGACTGAATTAAATGCTTAAAGCCCCAGTGTGTAACGTTTGTAGTTGTTCATTATCAAAATATGTGTCTGTATCTGTATCACAAACTTGTCCTTTTTTATGAATATTGACCACCACCATCAATTCCTATTGGCTTGACATTTTACATTTGCGCTTGCATGAACTGGGGTAGATGCTCCATATTCATGCTCCATCTTGAAATACGTTAGCCGGTAAGGGACATACAGGACATACTGCTCCGCCTTTCGCGTTTTTGACTCACAGCTGCTCGTAGCTTCCCGGCCCCGCCAAGTTTGAAGAAGGAAACACGGAGGACCACACGTATTCAAAATCCAAATTTCAGGAACAGGAGTCTTCTTCTTCGCCCAGAATAAGAAAACGGATATTGAAAAGAGCAAGAGACTGGTGTCATAAGAAAAAAGAGTGACCCAAATCCCAACTAGTTAATTATCCTCCGAACCGCTGCAGTCTCTCTTTTTTTTCTCTCTCTCTCCTTTCCGTCGTGGTGTGAAGCGCCACTGTCCGACATGCACTCCCATCTACCGCGGCTGAATGACGGCCTTTTGTACACTTTTGCTTTTTGAAGCGTGACAGCTACTGTAGCTGCAATACGTACATTCAACTGTGTGGCGAGAGAGAGTTGATTGTGATACATGATCTCAGTGCTAGATTAGAGTAATTCTTACACACTGTAGCTTTAAATGTTTCAAAGGCTTATTTACGTTGCCTGTAATACTGTCTTCTTTGATTTTTTTTTCCTTCTTTTTCTCCACTTTTTTGTCAGCCTAAAAGTATACTGAGACTAAAACTGGTAAATAAATAGTGAGTGTAACTCCCCTCAGGTTGGCAAAACTAAATTTACAAAAGAAATTTAAAGAAAATTGAAAAAAACCTTACCTCAGTGTCCTCAATGGTAGCTATGGCCCTGAGTAGTTGGCATTCAAACCGGAGCGTATGTCGTATTGTATGTACCATGTGTCCATTGTCTGGCGTCTACTCTACTCTACAGCCTTGGACAGGTGTCTTACTATCTCTCAACAGAGCAATTTAGGCACATAAGTCGCATCAGCTACGCACACTGAGCTGCATTCAAAAAAGTGACAATGTGGCGGATGTTACACAAAGCTCTGGTTTCTCAGACCAATGAATGTGTCCTATTAGGAGTTGCGGTTGTGTGTTTTTTCCAGAGCTCCTGGGGGTTAAGTGGCTGCTTTAATTAGGCAAGCATTATTGTGCACTCAATCAGTAGACACTGTTAAGTCAAACAACTCAGTTAAGCCTTGCACTCAGTACAAATGTAGCTTAATTGGGAGTTAAAAGTCTAACGGCCGGGTTTTCAAATCTAATCAGTGTGCCTTTGAAAGGCCAATATGCTCGGAGCAGCAAGTACTTGTGTTTGTAATGTCTCCGCTTGAACCCCGCTTGATCTATGAGGCTGTTTTGGTTTGTTTTGGCTCGGTGGCAGCGCTGCAGCTACAGCAAAGATGTATTACATTTAGGGCGGTCTTGATCACTGACTGTGGAGTGATGCTGGCAAAATTAAATGGAATTGATGAACTGATGAAATCTATTTATCAAAGAGCGCAACAGTCAGGAGACAGCCATACGAGTAGCAAGTTGAAACATTTGGAAAAACCTGGAACCAATAGATGCTTTGCCTCATATAACTTGAATGATTACCAGCACAGATGACAAAATAAACAATTCAGTTGTACAGTTGCTTCCCTGATCTTCCAGTATTTCAAAGGGCTTTTCCTACAATGAGGCATCTTATGACTTTAGACTGATTGGTAAGTCCAAGTTAAAAACATTGATTTGTAAAACCTGCAACAGCCAATTTCTTTGGTCACTTAGGGGGCCATCGGAATAAGTTAGTGAATTTATAAGTGAATTTATCGAATAATCAACTACTCGCTTCACCACTATGTGTCCGTTCTAGGTAACTTAATGTGTCTATAAGACATTTCATTTCCGGGATTGCTCCGGTGATGTGGGAAGTTTCACCGGATGTCCTTTTTGGCCGGATGTCCGTTACCTTCCTCTTTCTTTGTGTTGTATTCTAAACTCCGGTGGATTTCTGAAGACTATGGAATGCTATGTGGACTAGCCAGACCTTCTTCCGCTAACGCTGTGGAGGAGGGTCTGGCAATGCAAGACTATAACGATGGCTAAAGTCAAAGAAAAACATCTGAAAAAATGTATCGGCTTATTATATACCATAAAACATGTTACTGAAGCCAAACCTAAGAAGAAGATTAAATCAAACAATAACAGAGGTGGACCAAGACCAAGAGAAGAGTGTGTGTGTGTGTGTGTGTGTGTGTGTGTGTGTGTGTGTGTGTGTGTGTGTGTGTGTGTGTGTGTGTGTGTGTGTGTGTGTGTGTGTGTGTGTGTGTGTGTGTGTGTGTGTTTGGGCATTGATGTTTTGAACAAAGAGCTGTAGATCAAAAACCCCCACACACGTTACTTTGTCCTTGCGTCATCTGGGATGGTGAACGGATTAACATCTATTGCATCAAGCCCTGACACCTTCCGCCCGACAATTATCGCTCATTCAATTGAAGGGCAGGAGTGAATCAGAAATTAAGCGGCTTACTTTTTCCCAGACGAACAAAAGGAATTGTCAGGATGGACAAAGAGAAAGACAGGCGCTGCGTAGCATTATAGGAAGGTAGTATAATAGAAATGGGATGAAGAACAGACCTGCCTATACACTGCCTTCATTGTTATTATCTGAACGTTCCAAATTGAGCAGGTTATTTAACGTCTAAAACAAAAGTCAATGCTGAGCCAAACTGTGCCTAGAGGTGCAAACAGGACAGGTATAAAGACAATGTGATGGAAAAGAAGAGAGAGGGAAAGAGAAATCAAATGCATACTTGAACTGTTGTCGGAGTGAAAGATAAGGAAGGCCAAGCAGATGAGTGATTGTGAATCGATAGCCTCTGGGCGCGCTGCTCGTCTCTGCCTTGCCAAAGCGTTAACCTTGCGGGTCAGCACTGATTCAATACGCCTCTGTTACTAATATGCCCAGAGGCACACAAACCCCTTCATTAACAGCCCGGCATTAGTGAATCATTGCTTCTACTGTAGTCTCCACATTAGGTTTTTCTGAGAGTGCAAAAACAGTCCAGCACGGTTCAATGGGTGTCTGAAGCTGTTCATGTTTATAAAGCTTTTGTTTTCTTTGGTGCCCAAATTCACATGACCCGTACAGAGTACGCAGTATATAGAAATGATAATACCTTCAAAGTTATTCAAATGAATAAAACACTAGTTAACCCTTTGAGATCTAAGGGCATTTTTACATATCGTATTAAATTGACCTCTTAAGGGTATTTGTATATGACCTGATCCCCATGTGTTTCATATCAAAATGCTCAGGACAAACTCAGCTTTCTGTACAGTGAGGCCCAAATTTGTTCCAGAGCAACGGGTAGAGAGTTAATTTGTCCCTAAAGCTGAAAAGCTGATGTTCACTTTTTTGAAATTTGAAAAGGCAAACTGAAATCAGAGCCAATATAGTTCAACTCTTAGCCTTTGTTTTCTAATGCCAGTGTGACCACATGTCCCATAAGCCCTCTTGGTGTTGTCCTTGACCCATTGTCTAAATGTCTGTATCAGAAATATGGGTTTCTTTTTAACTACCTAGTTTGGATTACCCAAAAAATGACACAGATGATTCCATACAACGCGCTTCGCAAGTACAACAAAAGATTGGATCTCTACTTTCACTGAATTTTGGGTAAACATCAGAAAAAGTGTTGATTTTCAATTTTGACCGGGAGCACGATGCACGATGCATGGTCGAATGGAAGACAGCACAAGGGTTAAAGATATTGAAAGTGATTTTTCCTCTGTCCTTTCACCCCTCCCACAATCTGTCCCCTGTGAGAAACTGTTAAATTATGATGCATCTGTATTGTAGGTGATGATCCATGTTTTGAAAGTGGCTGAGATAATGTATCAAACCTGGTGTTTGATTGTCTGACTGCTCGTGTTTCTACGCCGCCGGATAGCGTTGTAGTGGTGCTGTCGTGTTCCCAGAAACCACACATGAGAAATCAGAAACGTACTAATGTCTCACTCTTACCTGTTGCTCTGGTTTTCAAAACATCTGGCCGAAGGACTACAGCTGAAAATGAGCCAGCTGGCTAACACTGGCTCATTTACAGAAATGTTGATTAATGTAAGTTAGGATTAGGGGGTGAGGGTCCTTATGAATAAATAAATGAAATAGCTTTTCTGAGTACAATGTTATTGTAATCCAAAGAAAACAATGGAGAAAAATAGAAAAATAAGCCCCATGCTGTAATAAATGGGAACTGTCCATTGAAGCCGTGTTTCAGGTTTCCCAGTGAGTTTATGGTGTAGTGGTGGGGGGGACACGGAGAATCAATCCATCCTGGCAGAGGTGGTAGACACTGACTTACCAATACGACTAATATCCAAGTCTTAATAAAGGACTGTCACTATCTGTCCAAAGTATTGGCAGAGCCATACATCAGTCCCCCCCGATCACTCTGTCTGTTCCTCTCTCCTCTAGGATTGGGAGGATCAGCCAGTGTGATGCCTTGTCCACACTGACTACACCTGGGCCACATTCAGCCCCGACAAAACGCAGCAATACGTTTTATTTTAAACTGATATGGGGGTGCGTTGAACACCCTGTTGTGTGCACCAACGCTCTGCCTTTTCATTACCACAAGTTTACATAGCAACCCGTTTTCACTCCTAACTCGTAAAATACTGTGTGCAGTGGCTCTCAGCATCAGATACCAATGCAAATATCCCCCTTTGGCATCTGCATGGAACGCACCAAGGCAGAGCAGCAGCTCGACCACGGCGCTGTAAGATGACGTAGTATGAAGAGAGACGGTAGAGAGTAATATGAAAGACCGAAAATCCATGTAAGGATGCAGGTTGGGGGGGTGGATGGGTTAAACAACACAGGACTTTCACCCAGGAGACCAGGGTTCATGTCCCGTTCTTGTCACGCATGTCGCTGAAACGTACATTTTGTAACCCCACCCACCATCTTTTCCTAAACCTAACTGTCCCGTTCTTGTGCCCCATGTCAGTTAAAAGTACGTCCTGACCCAGAGCGTCAAAAAGTGACATCAAGGGTCCCGACCAAGCGCGTTTAGATGTGACGCTGAAGGAGAGTTTTTGCATCAGTAGCAAATGGCAAAGGCACCTGACCAAGAGGTGCTTTTTGCGTCTCTTCTGATTGGCTATCAGCTGTGACACAGCCAGTAAACGAGAGACACACTCACCAAGCAAGAGAAAACTTATCTCAAAGCCGCTTCACACCGTTCCAAGGAAACATGTTCAACGCGGAAATTCCAAACGATGCACACCGTTTTGAGATGAAACGTGCCCCAGGGTTCGTCGAGGTAGGAAGGTTTTTCCTGAACGTGAAGGATAGCTCACGGTTTGTGACCTTTTCTATCCATAAAAAATAGACGTGGGGGGGAAGCTGGAGGAGGATTGGAGGATGTGACTACATTTCTTCCTTTTATATCTTTTTTTAGTATTATAGGCTATTAACAAAAAAAGAATAAAAATGAAAATAGAGAATATACAGCATAAAACAAATGGATAAATACATAAATAAAAAAGAATCAAACAAAAATAAAGGATCAAATGAAAGATAAAGCCAACAGAACAGAGCAAATAATGGCCTACATTTATTCAGGGGGTTGAGGGGGTGACTGGCAGTCGTGCAAATTGAAATAAAATAAAACAAGATTAAAAAGAAGTAATTAAATAACTGAATGAATACAGAGAACTATTGCCAAAATCAGTGTGCTGCCAATTCAGATCTGGATCCGAGGACATCGTGAAACATGTTTCTCTGCCATGTTCTGTTCATATGTCTTCATCATATTTGTGTAATTGTTGTCTAACTCTGTTTGTATTTTCTTCTTCTTCTTCTTGTTCTTGATACAATATATTTTAATGTAAACTGACAAAGTCTGTATTGTATGTTTGCTCCCTCACTCCCTGACATATGTGACTGTGGAGGAAGGAGGCAGAAAAAACAGAGATCCAACTGCCCTGGGGGCACGCAACTCCTGACCAGATTAAGACACCTGAACGGATAAGAAGCAGCACGCCATGCCGCCATGCCGGCGCTGCCGCTGTGGCTTTTAAAGGTGCATTTGAAATGGCCTCGTTGAGCTGATAAACAGAGTTTTTGGCAGGCAATGAGAGTTTGTGGGGCATAATCTCTCGCAGTGGGGACGCGCTTGAGTGCTGGACAGCGAGAAATTCGATTAACGCCCCCTCCGGGATACCCCACACCTTCCCCCAGCCTCATCCCACCCCCCATATATATATATATATATGTATATGTGTGTGTGTGTGTGTGTGTGTGTCTCTGTGTGAGTTCATCTGTTCACAAATATGTCTTTTAAACCTCCTTCACACCTGACAATAATGCATTCTGGGTAAGCAGATTCAGATCAGTCTGGCAGAATAAAATCTAAATGCACTAATTCAAAGTGTAACTGCACGCCAGACGTGTGAAGGTGTAGATCAACTGTAACCACGTTTTGGAGGCGAGCAGAGACACTCTTTACCACCCTAGTGTGAAAGCAACATGTCTCCGCTGCATATCTCGGAGGTACACAAACACAAATTGACTTTTAACACATGAATCCAGCCAGGACCTGCGTGCAAAAGCAGAAAAGGACTCTGGGCCTCCTTTATAGCCCCGCCCCTGAATGTGAGAAAAAGAAAATCTGTGTTCAAGAGGTTTACAATGATCAGATGATGATGTGTATATCGGAGCTTCATATTCATGTCAGATATAAATAGGCAACAATACAAGCCCTGCTTACACAAGGGGGACGTTTATAGTCAGATCTGCAAAGTCTCTCATGTCTTCAAATTAAAAAAGAAAGAAATATGCACTGAAGCTGTTTGTCCCGGCCGAGTCCCAGTGTGAAGCGCTGAAAAAAGATGTGCTTTCTCAGCAAATGCCATCCCTGCATGGAAACACACGCAATGGCTTGTCCTAAACAAATTAAGAAGGGCCTTCATGTTGGTTGGTCTTATGCCCAGATGCCCTGACACACACACACACACACACACACACACACACACACACACACACACACACACAGACATTTATCCACAGTCATTACTGAGAGATCATTAGCCATCAATTACAGGCTGTAAGTTGCCACACCACACATAGCAACCACTTATTGGGTCGAAATCTAGGAGGAAATAAATATTAATACTAGATTTGAACAGACTCTGTAATGATTTGGGGCGCTTTTTCTGGCCCAAGCTAATTACCATTAATATACAAATAATAACCCCAGTGATTGCCTCCCAACCTTAATTTACAAAAAAAGTAATTTGAGCCCCCAGATTCAGAATCTGAAATATCTGACATTTCTATTTCTTTCTAAGACACTTCAAAAACATCTGAAGATGTTGTAGAAACCTGAAGTAAGGCGATGTAGCATGGAAAAACAAATCCCCCCCTCCTCCCCCCCCCCCGCCCCCTGGGGTTGCTCTTGGACAAGGCGGCGGCCCCTGACAGCCAGACTGACGGGTAGAAATGCATAAATATTCTGTCAATTAGACATTTAGTGTAACCTGCTCCCAGCAGTTTGTGATAAGGTGTGGGAGTGGTGAGGTGAATCCAGCTAATAAATCACTAGAGCTGCTGGAGCCACTCCTTGGAACGACAGATTAAAAAAAAAAAAAGACTACCTGGCAAATGTATTTCTCTTGGGAGCAGCCCAATCTAATTATGGAGGGAGATGAGGGGTGGAGGTGGCAAGGAAGGGGCCTGGAAGGTGGAACCGTGTGTGTTGTGTGTGTTGTGTGTGTGTGTGTGTGTGTGTGTGTGTGTGTGTGTGTGTGTGTGTGTGTGTGTGTGTGTGTGTGTATTTCTTTAAACCAATCATAGTCTGGATCGACGAAAGTTCACATACCGGATAATCGCCGGATGCCTCTCGCCTTGCAAAACTCTGTTACTTTTGGGAAACAAAATCAAACTTCGAGCTAGCAAGCAACACGCTGAAAATGGCAAGCTATGAAGAAAATTTGGATAGTGCAACAAGGCAGGCCTGCTTGGTTCTTTCGGGGAATGACTGTAAAGATTTACAAAGAATATGTTTACAGTGTTCACTCTCTAACTGGGACGTTTTGGGCCCTCAGGATTTGCTATGGAAGGTGACTCTGCAAAACAGTCTCGGGAAGGAACTTTTTCTTGTCACTATCCTGTCCAGCGCCCGCGTCGTTTAAATAGCAAATGCATCTGCACCCATCTTTGCGCCCATGGGCGTGCTGGTCTTACAGGGAGGTGTGGTCAGGTGCATTATTGGTATCGTATTGCTATCTTGAGGCAGCAGGAAGTGATGGCACCATTGACCAACAAAAACCTGGTCTAAAGTCAATAACGCAGCATTTCATTGTTACTTTAACAGCAAATTAGTAAAATGTGCCTAGGCTTGTTCACAGTGGCACACAAACATGCAAAAGATTAAAAATAAAAATATTACGGTGCAAATCCACCATCATAATAGCAATGCACCAAGGTACGAACACGCCTGGCTTTTAAAGGGAATGGGAGATGACTCTCTGATTGGTTTATTGCATGTTACGCCCAAAACACACCTATGAATTAATGAAGACACTAAGTACAACCCTTTTGAACCATGCGCCTGGCGCACGGACCCATTTTTCTGCCAGCAAACTATCAAAAGTGGATTTGGACACGCCCTAAACACACCTGCGCCAGGCGCTTCACGCCGTGCTCCTAGACCGTTAAAGTAGGGCCCTAAAGGTCAGGCCGACATGTCAAACTTCAGAGTAGATCCAAAATGGAAATGTTTCATCACTCTGCGCAGCATGGGTATAAAGCAAGGGTGGATTAGGCACCATTCAGTAAAGTCTAGACAGGCAGCTCCACAGAATGACAAAGAGTGGCACGCTGAATCCAGGTAATGGATAAAAACCACCGTTTACAAAAAGGAGCTGAGATCACAGCTGCAGCTCCTGTCACCATGGGAGCAACTGGAGTTTGGTGTTTCCAGTTTGATGACAGAACAGTGTTGTACGTGTTGAAATCCCACCAGCCAGCCCGCCGAGTGAGCCGCTCCTCTGCTGTGTGTGTGTGTGTGTGTGTGTGTGTGTGTGTGTGTGTGTGTGTGTGTGTGTGTGTGTGTGTGTGTGTGTGTGTGTGTGTGTGTGTGTGTGTGTGTAATCCTGTCCATGGAATTAAACCCTTCACATCTCACACTTAATGCCAGAGCAGTGAAGAGACTGATTAGAGGCAAATATCTCACACACACACACACACATCACACCGGTGCATGAAGGAAGAACTGATGGAGGCTTAAATTCAACTGTCCCCCACAAAACAACAGCACTGCGACACCAAAGCTTTAGAAAGAAGATTGGGAAAAGTCAACATTTAAGCTTACTTTGGTATTTCACAAAATAAACCAAGCTATTGCAACCACAATTTAAAAGAAACAAAGACAAATTTGCATCAGTCAACGTTTGTTTAGTCCTTCTGCTTTAAAACATTTAATTTAAGTCGAAGAAGTCTGAGAAACGTAGCTTTTAGTTAGCTTTAGTTAGCCTTTCCTTGAGCCATTTTTCAAATGCTAGGAATGTAAATAAAACAGCCAAATTCAATGTGAACTGATCATTTACTTTACTTGTGAAGAGCGTTGTATGGAACCATCCATGTTATCATTTTGTTATTAACAGGAGGGTTAAGGAGAGACAATCCTCGTGAATAATTAACTGATAGATATCACCGTGAAACCTCCCCAGTTCATTTACGTATTTACATTTGGACATACATTTTTGTATTACAAGTTTTCTAAAATGGATTTTGTTTACAAATGCAAACAATGCATTATTAGTGTTTCCACTGGGTCTTAAAAAGTCTAACATTTCAAAATCAAAATTGTAGGCCCTAACAAGTCTTAAGTCAGCTGAAGTATTGTGTTCTAGTTCTTAAATTATTTTAATTATGTCTTAATTTTCCTACATCCATGTAACGCTACCTCATTATGCTAATTTTTTTTAAATTCCATGGTGTTGTAGTTCTTTCTTTCGCTAGTCCAAATATAATTATGCTGTATTACGACTACAAATGAGACCAACATGCAACTTATATTGCAGCCAATCAACTTCCGTGTTATTGGCACAAGTTTCTTTCAGATTGTATCACATACATGGAACAGATTTTATTCTTCAGCTATGGGGAAGTGCAAGTTTAGCAATACTTGGCTTGAAAAAAATCAGTTCAAGGCTTAGTTGATGTTGCGATAAAGGTCTTAAACTTCATTCATAGTAGTCTTAAATTTGACTTGGTGAAACCTGCAGAAACCCTGATTATCTAATGCTAACCTTTGGTGAATTCAGGATACATACAGGCACAAATAGACACAAATAAACATTGTAAGGAATTCTGTCCAAAAGACAGGCCCAAAATAAAGCCCTAAGGCCTGTCAAATCTGACTCCAATTTATTAATTCCTGCGCCTTCATTCATCGGACCAGAACAGAAGGATCAATCTGATACAAAGAGTTCAGTTTAGCAAAGTTTACTGAGTCCAGCATATGAGTTACAACACAGCTGTGGGTTCACAAACAGAGACAGTTTCCCTAGCGACAGACATAAAGTTAGAGCTGGTCCACCAAGTTGTCCTCCGAAATGAGAGCCCTGATCTGTTCTCTCTCTCAAGCTTTTATCTTCTTGTTTCTTAGGCAGAAACTGTTATCTTACACACACACACGCCAAGGTCAGGGCCTCCGTGAGGTGCAACTTCCTCTTCCGTTCTTGCAACCTTCAACAAACGCACCTCTATGCCATAAAAGCCTAAACTATTTTTAACGACTTAAGCTTAACTTTCTGTGCATCAGAGGTGACCCAGAGTACTTTTAACCACTTCATCAATGACTAACACAGCTCTTTTACAACGAGCACATACACACATTTTGTTATTAAAATATTTATTGTGGATATTCTTTTTCCCAAAAGTCTAAAAATTCTACGGAAGCAAAATAGCCCAAAAACTCAAAACTGAAGAAAATGATGGTTTTGACTGCAGTGTATTAATCAATGTATTAAGAAAATGATTTCTGGTTGAATGTATATCATTTTCACATTGTATTGTGATAGTCTATATGCAAATATATGCAGCAACGTGCACCAAAATCAAATCGGAGCATCTACACAGGAGGAACCTCGGCTGTGAATACACCGTTTCTATCAAAGGCTGATCTTGTGTTGTTTTCCCACGACTGTGACTACACAGACACACAGACAGCCCTGTGATGACATAATATTCCAAATATCATGTTAACATGCCTGAGGGGGAAAGGAGGCAGAATCCCTTAATCATATTAAAAGCCCTCAGAGGAAAACCGAGGCTGCGGCAACAAGAAGAGTTGTGTTCAAAAAGCCTGTCTCATTCATCAGCAAATGCTTTTTTTCTAATTTGTCAAAACAGTTTTGACATGAACATCTCTGTGTAGGGCTGAACCTTTAATCACTTTCAAATCGAAATCAAGATTTGTAAGTATGCGATCAGGTAGATAGGGAAGGCCGTGATTAATTGAATGTGCAGTTGAATGTTTGGTGTTAACATTTTTTATTCTTCTTTTTATTTTATATTTTCTGTTTTTTTTTATTGTGGCCAGCCTAAGGCACACCTGTGCAATAATCATGCTGTCTAATCAGCATCTTGATATGCCACACCTGTGAAGTATTTTCTTGGCAAAGGAGACGTGCTCACTAACAGATGTTACAGATTTGTGAACAATATTTGAGAAATAACCCTTTTTTTGTACATAGAAAAAGTCTTAGATCTTTGAGTTCAACAAAAGTGTTGCGTTTATAATTTTGTTCAGTATAGATGCTGCTCTTGAGACATTTCAGTTTACAGGAAAGAACTGATGTTTTTTTATTGGAATTTTTTTTTTATTATAATAACTTTTTAATAAATGCTTTGTTTGACTGTTCAATGTTTCATGCATATTAAAGGTCCCATGGCATGACAATTTCACTTTATGAGGTTTTTTAACATTAATATGAGTTCCCCCAGCCTGCCTATGGTCCCCCAGTGGCTAGAAATGGTGATAGGTGTAAACCGAGCCCTGGGTGTCCTGTTCTGCCTTTGAGAAAATGAAAGCTCAGATGAGCCGATCTGGAATCTTGCTCCTTATGAGGTCATAACAAACGAGGTTACCTCCCCTTTCTCTGCTTTGCCCGCCCAGAGAATTTGGCCCGACCATGAGAAAGAGAGAGACATCAAGGTTGGCAAACAAGCAAAGTGGCAGTTGGTCAAGTCCACACCCCCACCCTCTACCTTGCCCCCCCTCCCTCCTCCTCAATAGCTACAGACCCAGAAATGGCACGTCCTAAGGAAAGCTCTGGGTGACTTAGGCCACATTAAAGTCTGCTCATTACATTGAGGAAAAGTGAAATTAGTTTGTCTTCCAGCACTTGGTCCTGCTGGGGACAGAAAAGTTCAGGCTAACTGTCCAATGTCAGAGTGTCTGTCATCCCTACATGTTCCAGTCTCAGGGCTCAGACTAAGCTCTTTAATGTCACCTGTGATGCTTCTTCTTCAACCCAAGATAAACGTGTCTGTACGTCCTACCGTTGGCACAAAGTAAGATCACTCACACTTCTCACTATATTTCAATCAGGAGAGACTTCATTTAAGAGCAAAAATAAGTTTAATGGACAGGGTGCATGATAGGTTGATATGTTTAGAGTATTTGGCAATTAGACTCCATCGCAATGTTAAATTATAACGGGTATAGAGGCTGTGGATGTATAGGAATATCCCCCCGATGGAGTCTAGACACTGGTTATGGTGATAAAGGAAGCATGAAGATCTGGATGGATGTGATGTGAAGCTAGGCTTCTAGTCCCTCCCTCTGCCTTCTTAATGATGATTCACTCAACCAACGTAGACTACTCCTGGCAGGGCTTACGGCAGCAAAAAAGACCATCTTAAGGCTTTGGTTCCACCCTAATCCACCCTTAACACAATACTGGCTAACTGCCTACCAGTATATTACTTCTCTTGAGTGTACAACTGCATGCCTCAACAAGGCCAAACTAACAACCATCCAGGCATGGTCGTAGATTACACTATCCATCCAAGACCACCTTGTGAAACAGAAACGTCTGACCTGAATGTAGATTTGTGGGTGTGTGGGGTTTTTTTTATCTGGGGAATGCTTTATACTTACTATCCATTTTGCCTGAAATGACAATGGACAGCAGCAGAAAGTAGAGCGGATTTAAAGTTTGAATGCAACAACGCGATAGCTCACAGAGATTGTGGCCAAATCTGTTTGGTTTAACTGGAAGAGTACACGCCCACATTGAGCTGATGATAATGCAGCTGATTGGGTCGGGAGAGTGAGACATGTGAAGCATAGAAGTCTTCCTGAAAGAATTTACGCTGAGCCTAATTTGGTATTCTGTGGGTTTCATGCATAACTCCTAAAATACTTAATACTATAATAACGAATGGCCTTAGTGATGGATTCTAAATATAAATATTTGAAGTGTAGGCAAGCATTTTAAGGGTCACTTTTTCAACCTGGACCCTATTTTCAATGTCTTTGTGTCAAAGCGATTGGGGTGAATAACAATCTTTGACAGTGCTCCAGTATTGAGCGAGATCGCTGCAGTAGGCAGCGGAGAAACAAGCTACAATGTAAGTTATTGGGCAATTGTGCACCTTCAATTGACTAAAAGTGCTGTTTTTGCCGCAGGCTCAGGTTATTATTCTAAGTGTCTGACAACATTATGGAAAGACCTTTCTGTTAAAGAGTAGGATACTAAAAAAACGTATCGCCAAACCCACCAGACTCCATTTACATAAACAGTACTTTTATTATCGTAAAAAAAGACTTATTTTAAAGTTGATAGAAACAGAATAAAAGTATCAAAAGCCATCTTGGTTCGTCTTTCCACTGTTCCAACAATCACCACTCTGGTTTGGTTAAATAAATCCTTCATTCACCCATTTACATGTGGAAATATGCTGGCTCTATAGACGCTAAAAGTACTGTTTCTTTAAATGGAGTCTGGTGAGTTTGTCGAAGGCAATCTCAGAGCAGTTTCTGGATAAAAAAAGGATCTTACTCTTTATCAAAAAGGTCTATCTCTGTAGGGATCCTTTCCATAATGTTGTCAGACACTTAGAATAATAAGCTGAGCCTGTCAGTGGCAAAAACACACACTACACTATACACTTTTAGTGGACGTAAATTGATGATGCACATTTGCCCTATAGGGTTACACTGCAGCCCGGTTCCCTGCTGCCGATTACAGTGTTCTCGCCTAACACTGGACCAATTTCAAAGATTCAGATTGAAAAAAATAATAATAAAGTTACCCTTTTAAATGTTTTTTCAGTTACACGGTTACAAGTAGTTAAGCCTAAACACAGGTGCACTGTTGTACCTCTTTATACAGGCTTTTTATTTCTACCTAAAATGTCTTGCGCTGGTCAGTGAGGTAGGCTGCATTATTGGATTGAGAACCACTGCTTTAAAGGGACTGTCACATTATACTTTCATCCGGCAGATATTCCATCCGTCCCCCATTCATTACAATTGAAGCAACCAACAACTTACAAGTTAAAGCATGTTTTCTGTTTCACTGCAGGTCAGAGTTTACCTTTGTCCAGCTTTGATTGTGCAGATGTGCATTGTATGTCAATAGATACACTGATGCTCTGCGTTTGGAAATGAATAAATCATGACTCTAAGGTATGCCACTGAAATGAAACTACCAGACTTCCAACCTTATCATCCCTCTTAAAGATTTTTAATGGTTCAAGATCACTCTGCTCAATATTTATTACCCACAATGGAACGGGGACTGCCCAGTTCTCCGACGCTCCATTGTTCCGACCTCTCAATAACCCGAAAAATTCCCTATGCTCCTACAGCCCACTAGTCTGACGTCCCCCACTTGGTGTGGCCATAGTGGGATTCATAATATCACTGGAGGACGTCGGACTAGTGGGCTGTAGGAGCAAAGGGAGGTCGGAAGAATGGAGAGTCAGAGAAATGATATGGTACCCAAGGGAACCGTGGTATTGTATCTGTTGTAGCCAATTTTGATGCGTGCTTCTATAGCCGTGTGTGTGTGTGTGTGTGTGTGTGTGTGTGTGTGTGTGTAGGTTTGTGTAACTGGTTTGTTCACTACGTCACCTGCGCACCTGTGTGCTAATCAGAGGTTAGAAAGGGAATCACAGGTGAGGGGGACGGAGGAATTAGGATCTGGGAAGCCACACAGTTTTTCAACCTCAGCTGTGTGCGAGTGATGCTTTTAGATCACGTCTGCTTGTTGTTGATCTTTCATAGTCAGTCTTTTTGTAGGCGCTTTTAAATGCATTTATATATATAAAAAAAAAAGGATTAACCTTAAGACGATGGCGGTCCTCATTATTTGCACCAGCAAGCATTGGAAATGGTTTCAAATTCCCTCCAGTGGCATTTTTTGTGGTCAGATTGCCACTACAGTATCCTTTTTGTTTCGTGCCATAGTGTTTCGTGCCATATTGTTTTCTGTTTGTGTTTTCCTGCGTGTCTTTTAATATAACTGCCTCCAGGTGTGCTGGTGACGTCACTCCTGCAGCTGAAGGTGCTCAGCTGCAATCAGAGGGAGGCATGTGGTAGCCGTGGTGAGGTTCAGTGGGAGCCAGTGTGTGCCGGAGGTCCTGCGAGTGCCAAACGGCTGTGTGGAAGCCCTGTGGGAGCTGCTGTGTGAAGCATTATTTCGACTGTGGTTGTGTGAACCGCGTCTTTTGTCTTTTTCCGTTTCCGCCTGTCTGTTGTTTTCCCCCTGGCTTTATTTAATTGTTAAGTGTCCTTCGCTCCTAGAAACAATTTCCCCTTGGGGATCAATAAAGTATCTATCTATCTATCTATCTATCTATCTATCTATCTATCTATCTATCTATCTATCTATCTATCTATCTATCTATCTATCTATCTATCTATCTATCTATCTATCTATCTATCTATCTATCTATCTATCTATCTATCTATCTATCTATCTATCTATCTATCTATCTAGGCAGTTTTGTTGGTCAGAAAGTTCATGTGACCATGTGTTTAGGAAGGCGATCGGTGTGAATGTTTGTCTGTGGTTTCCATTCACTTTCCTACAGTCACTGAGTATGTTTACATGCACACCAATATTCCATTATTATTCCGAATATGACAATATTCCCAATTTGATACAGGTCATGTCAACAGGACATTCTGGTTGGATATTCCCAATAATGCCTTTTTCCGAATACAGCATTTTGTGATTAAGACATGGGATATTCCGGTATTATTCAGGTTTTAGAAGCATTCTTTGGACATGTAGACAGGACATTCAGAATATGCGTCTCAGTCAGGGTTTTTACCGCAGTTTGTGACAGTTTATGGCCTTTTGTCTGTTTACGGCTTATGGCTTATGGTCAGCTCTGTGCATTGCTATGGTTACTGTACACAAACCAACCAGCCAACAGTTTGCAAGGCTGCAGACCCGATAAGAAGAAACACAGCTATTTAACATGACCAAAGA